>JAUIMM010000284.1:2030000-2290364 GCA_031769625.1 Taudactylus pleione
TTTCTCTCCCGAGTTTCAAGTGAAGATGAGATTTCTCACCCGAGTTTCAAGTGAAGATGAGATTTCTCACCCGAGTTTCAAGTGAAGATGAGATTTCTCTCCCGAGTTTCAAGTGAAGATGAGATTTCTCACCCGAGTTTCAAGTGAAGATGAGATTTCTCTCCCGAGTTTCAAGTGAAGATGAGATTTCTCTCCCGAGTTTCAAGTCAAGATGAGATTTCTCTCCCGAGTTTCAAGTGAAGATGAGATTTCTCTCCCGAGTTTCAAGTGAAGATGAGATTTCTCACCCGAGTTTCAAGTGAAGATGAGATTTCTCTCCCGAGTTTCAAGTGAAGATGAGATTTCTCACCCGAGTTTCAAGTGAAGATGAAATTTCTCACCCGAGTTTCAAGTGAAGATGAGATTTCTCACCCGAGTTTCAAGTGAAGATGAGATTTCTCTCCCGAGTTTCAAGTGAAGATGAGATTTCTCACCCGAGATTGCAGTGTTTTCTCTCCCTGGAAATATCGCCTGAGCTAGCAGCCTGCACATATCAGTGATACATATCAGATAGATATGTGCAGGCTGCTTATATTTTAATTGTTAAAAAATGTTTTGTTGTGTTTTTTGATAAAAATTACGTGAGTTCCCCCCAAAAAACACTAACCAGCCCCGGACTAGGCAGCCTGTCCTGGTCCATAAAATTACGGGGTACAAAATGAATAGGGTACCCCCGTAAATTAGGTACCAGCACCAGGCAGGTGGGACAGGGCTGGTTGATATTGTCGGTGTGGTGTAAAATTAGAAAAATAAACATTGTCCTTACAGTCGAACTACAAGTGCCAGCAAGCCACCCCCGCATGCTGGTACTTAGAGAACCACAAGTACCAGCATGGGACCCACGTGGAGGAGCCGCTCATTGGCTAAGTCCACGTGGGTCCCAGACAATGAGCAGCCTCTAATGGAAGCCGCCGCTGATTGGCTGTCGGCCGGGAGACTGAAATCATTAGCAACACTGTTACAGTATGGTGATACATGCTGTTACAGTGTCTCCGCCCACAGAATTGGATATCTACGGAGAACGTCGCGGGACATAAGGGTGAGTGATGGCTTTATCTTTCAGGTTTGTCCCTCGGATACTTTACGGTGACAAGTGGACGCGAACATCTGGCAGCAGGTAAGTCAGTGTATGTATGTATGTGTGTAATAAAACTTTTATTTCACGGTGTGTGTTGTGTTTTTTTACTCATTTCTTTACAGGTGAACTACAGGTCCAAGCAGGCCCTTAATGCCCCGCATGCTGGTACTTGTGGTTTTCCAAGTACCAGCATGCGGGGAAGGCTTGCTGGCACCTGTAGTATGACTGGAATGACAATGTTGATTTTTCTAATTTTACACAACACCGACACTATCAACCTGCCACCCACCGCCCAGGGCCACCCCGGGATAGCCCCGGGCTATCAGCCTAGGCCAGGAGTGCCCTGGAGAGGGGTACCCCTAGTTTGGAGGGTTACTCAACTCCCCATAATTTTAGGGACCAGGACAGGCTGCCTAGTCCGGGGCTGGTTAGTGGTTTTTGGGGTGACCTCATGTAATTTAAAAAAAAAAGAAAATTAAAAAAAACCTGCATCTTTCTGCAAAACCCGCAGGATCAGGAGGTGAGTGTTTAAAACTTCAATTTTCTGGCGAGTTTGCAGAAATCTCGCCCGAGATTCTAATCTCGATTCTTGGTAAATTTGCGGACTGTATTTCTGACATGTTAAGAAGTACCGATGTTTGCTGAATGCGAGGTAAGGCGAGATTTTAAACTCGGGCGAGAAAACAGGTGCGAGAACCAAAAACCCGCCCGAGTTTGCCTTTAGTAAATTTGCGAGATGAAAAATATGCCTAAAAACAGGCGAGAATGCAATCTCGACCAAACTCGATTCTTAGTAAATTTACCCCTTACAGTCTATCTGGATTCACCTCATTCATCTCTGTCACTGATCTGGACATTCGTTTATTCCCACTCACTACAGTTCCCTCCTGCCACATATATTAGTTTATTACTGTACTTTATCTTATTGCTCATGTCTACCAACATTCACATTAAACAACCCACCTTTCAGTTTATACCTGTTCCAGTGTCTGCTCCTGTTACCACCCCAGGTCCACAACAAACACAGGGCCTGATTCAGAGCCGCTCGCAAGTGCATAGCGCTCGCAAGCAGGTCGATGGTGGCCCAGTGCACATGCGTGGTGTGCGCACTGCGTGTGCGCGAGCCCTGGAGCGAGCGCAAAAAGCATTCACTCTGGCACTCGCATCCAAAAGGGGCGGCTGTCGATGTTGATCGACAGCTCGCCCCGTTTGGAAGGCGGGGTGGGGGGGTGGCTGGGCAAACGGAGGCTTTCCTGCAGGAACGCCTGCCATTTGTGGGCGGCCCTACTGACATCACGAGTGATCTCAGTAGGTACACTTCCTGATCTATTAGAGCAGAAAGTCCACTGGGGCTTGTGGCAATGAGACCCTACCGCAAGTGTCTCATTGCAAGCCCGATGGTCGCGATGGTCATCACCTGGCCACTCGCAATAGCTGTGGGTGGTCACCCACAGCTATGGGAGCGGCCGGGAGGCCGCACAAAAAAAAAATGCCCTGATTCAGAGCGAGCGCTCTTTCAGAGCGTCCAGCTCTGAATCAGGCCCACAGTCCCTAACAGATATGAGATAGATAGATATGAGATAGATATGAGATAGATGGATAGACAGATATGAGATAGGTAGATAGATATATATGAGATAGATAGATAGATAGATAGATAGATAGATAGATAGATAGATAGATAGATAAGATAGATAAGATAGATAGATATGAGATAGATATTAGATAGAGAGATAGATATGAGATAAGTAGATAGAGAGATAGATATGATATAGATAGATAGAAAGATAGATAGATATTAGATAGATATGAGATAGATAGATAGATAGATAGATAGATAGATATGAGATATATAGATATTAGATAGATATGGGCAACATCAGATAGATATGAGATAGATAGATGGATAGATAGATAGATAGATAGATAGATAGATAGTTAGATATGAGATAGAATGATAGATATGAGATAGATAGATATTAGATAGATATGAGATAGATAGATATTAGATAGATATACTGTATATATATGGGATAGATAGATATTAGATAGATATGAGATATGTAGATAGATAGATAGATATATATATATAGGTATGAGAGATAGATAGATAGATAGATAGATAGATATACTGTAGATATATACATAGAGAAGGAGAGAGATATTTGCAGGATCAGGCAACGTCTCCTGGGGTAGACGGCAGCAGCCAGGGCCTTCATACAAGTATCTGCAGATAGTTTTATTTATGAGCATAAAACAAACAAGATCATAAATATAAATCCCAGCCCAGTGATTCCCAAACTCAGGCCTCAAGGCACACTAACAGTCCAGGCTATAGTGATATCTGTGGTTGAGCACAGATGCTTAAATAGAAATAACTGAGGTACTAATTATGTCATCTGGGCTATCCTTAAAACCTGGACTATTAGTGTGTCTTGAGGACCGTGGCTGGGAACGGCCTGCCCTAGCCTGTCCGGCCGTAACTAAACTAGCGGATTTTTCTCTAATCAGTGGAAGGTCTGAGGGTCCAAGCTACCATAAGTATGATCAGCACTTGTGCACAGCACTTATGTTTTATAAGCTGTAACAGAGTCTCTCAACAGGCCTCTGTTCCCCAGGCAGTGAGAGACTGACCCAAGAGACCTTCACATCCTATTCAGCAGGTCTCTGACTTGTTCCCCAGGCAGTGAGAGACTGACTAAAGAGAATGACACACCCTATGTTTGATTGAGAATTTAAAATGTTGCCATTTTAAGAACCATCTTATTCTCTCATTGCTCTCTTTATTTTAAGACGTCCATTTTAAAAGAGAATGATCAGTAATCAGCCTAATTTCTTTTCCCCAAAAGGTAGTACCTGAGTGTTTCTAATGCCCACTTTATTTGCTGATGTTTCTTTTTTCAATTGTGGCATAGTTTTTTTTGTCATGCACATTCAGTTTTCTACTTCAATAGATAAGAGGATTTTCTTCATCCTCTTTGAGACAGAACTCCTGTCCCTATATCCGATGCATCAGTTTGCATCAGATTCACATTTAAAGTCAGGTGTTCTCAAAACTGGTTGGATACCCAATTCTACCGTCAACTCCTGAAAAGCCTTTTCTGCTTTCATTTAACCATAACTTTCTGTTTGCCCTTGGTAAGGTCCATAAGTGGGACAGCAATGGTGGCAAACTTGAGTATAAATATTCTATAATACCCTGTGATTCCTAAGAAAGCTCTCATTTTTTCCTTATTTAGGGGTCGTGACCAATTCTGTATTGCCCCAAATTTATTTAGTTGGGGCTTCTATCAAACCTCTGCCTATGGTGTAACCAAGATAATTTACCTCTTCTATCCTCAAACAACACTTTTTTGGGTTGGCTGTCAATCCTGTCTCGAGAAGGCAACACTGTTTGTACCCTGGGTGAGACTGCTAATCAGGAGTATAGATGACTACAGAATACTGTCTGTGAGGCCTTAGAATATTATCCCTCATCCTCTGAAAGGTGGTGGATGCCCCATGTTACCCAAATGGCAACATCTTATATTGAAACAGACTCTCCGGTGCAGAAAAAACTGTCTTTTATTTTGCTTTGTCAACGGCACCTGCCAGTACCCTTGGGTTAAGTCTACAGTGGTTAAGTACTATGGTGTTCCCAGCCTGTCAATGAGTTCATCCACGTGTGGCATTGGGTAGGCAGCAAACTTAGACACAGGGGTATAAATACTAAAGTGAGAGTTTTTAGAAGTGGAGATGTTGCCCATAGCAACAAATCAGATTTAGCTATTTTCTTCTAGAAGGTGCTAGTTAAATGTCAAGTAGAATCTGATTGGTTACTATATGCAAAAACACTCACTTTAGTAAATATACCCCTAACTATTCAATTTACTGAAGTCATTGCCGCACAATGGGACTTGGCCACTCACTATGCGACTCTTCAGTTTCACCTAACTCCAACATTGTTTTAATTTCTATAGACACTGCCTCCAATTGGCCGTCTGATATTCTATAGGGTTTCAGGTTAACTTTAACCCCTGGTTCAGCGATTGTCATGTTTAATGACTGTTGTTTTTACAGGGATGTCAGAACCCAAATCTCTATTATTATTACTAAAAATTCATAAACCTCATGCTATTGAATAGTTGAGAGAATTTTGACTATTGTTACTTTGGGAACCAAAGATTACTGGTGGGACCTGGGTAGTTGATATTACTACTATATCCTTCTTAGATTTACATGGTAGATCTATTCTGTCTTTCTTTTCCCAGGCTGGTAGACTTTATAATAACTCTCAGCCACTTTTTCTATTATTTCAAATGGTCCTTGCCAATTTTCTAAAAATGTACTCTACCATGGGAAACAACGTACGTTTTCTTTCCCCAGGAACAAAGGTGCATACTTTGGCATTAAGGTTGTACACTCTTTGTTGTGCCTGTTCTGAGTACTCGCTCACTATTGGCACCACTGCAGCTATTTTTTCCTGCATCTGAGAGAGATGTTCAATGATAGTTTTATAAGGACTGAATTGCCCCTCCCATGCCTCTTGCCATGTCCAACAATCTTTTTGGGTGTCTACCATACAGCAAATCAAAAGGTGAGAAAGGTGAGAACACCATGTCATGGTTTGTGTAGTCAGATCCGATCCAAGCCTAATATCTTTAAACAGATCAGAGATCACTGAAAGGCACCCAGTCTGTCCCTGGAACCAATTCAGTGGAACTCAACCCCTAGCCCTGAACACAAGAGAAAGGGGCTGGAACCAGTGTCAGAATACTTGATACACAGTAAATCGGTAGCCTGCCTGGAATCCACTGAAGTGCAAAACTGATTATCAGAGCTGGGGGCCTGGAACCTACACCCTCAAAGAGGGATATAGATCCAGTACTCAGTCCCCAACACCTGGAATGATCACTATAGTGGAAACTGTTATCAAACCCCAACCTGGTAAGGACTTTCAGGACAACAACCACCATCAATGATCATACCGATGGTATGGAAAGTAGAGTCCCAGAGACAGGCTAGGAAATGTAATGCTGAGATAGGTAGTAGTCTCACTGACAAGCAAAATAGACTGAAGTGAAATACAGGAATAGTCTATTTCAGGCATGTCAAACACAAAATATCAACCGGCTTGAATATTCAAGGTCTAAAGGTGCCCATACATGGTGCGATTTGTAAACGATCTTATGCCGTATGCAATCTCCCTTGAACTCTCTCCGGCAGCTGAAGTGCATGATATGCAGCAAAAGCTGCACAATGTTCACACAATCTATCGTGCACAATATAATGATTTGCATATTCATTAGATCAAGTGCGAAATGACACAGATGCATGTTGCACGGACCAGGGAGATACATGATATATGCATCTGTGTCATTGACGCAGAACACGGATGGGTCAGTGAGATCTGTCTGTTCTGCTGTGGTTAAAAAAAAGATTCCTGTATAAAAAAAAGGAAAAAAATGGCATGCACTCCCCCCTAAAGAGCAACCAGCCCAGGGCTTTTAGTGACCATGTGTTGGTTGTGCTTAAATACAGGGGACAAATTACGTAGGGGTCCCTTGTTTTTAAGTACAACCAGCACCGGGCTAGTCAGAACCAGCCCTGGTTGCCAAATTACAGGGGACAAACAATGTAGGGGTCCCCCGTATTTTGCGCAACCAGCACTGGGCTCTGATCTGGTCCTGGTTCTGAAAATACAGGGGGAAAAAATCAGTAGGGTCCCTCTGTATTATCCAGAACCAGCACCAAACTTTTTCTAGTGGGGGCTAATGCCGCAGCCAGGGGAGCCCTTTCACTGGGTCCCCCAGAAGAAACATTAACTCTGACCGCTAGTCAGCCCAGGCCAGGGATGCCTGTGGAGCTGGGGACCCCCCCAATAAAGGGGTCCCCCTATCCAGGGCACCCCAAGCCTAGGCTGATAGCCTGGGCTATCCCCATCACCACTGGGCAGTGGGTATCGGGTTGAGTATGTAGTGTAGTGCATTTGAAAGTGTTGAAAATATTGTCTTTTGCTGTGAAACTGCAGGTCCCAACAAGCTTCCTCTGCATGCTGGTACTTGGAAATCCACAGGTACCATCATGCGGGCCATTACGGGCCCACTGGTACCTGTAGTTCCACAGCAAAATCAATATTAAAATAAATACAGGACACACACCGTACAATGTAATGTCTTATTAAAATACACATGCACACACATGTGCACACTATCTCACATACTCACCTATGTATCCCTGAAGCCCCCCACATCCTCTTTTCCATGTAGATAATCCATAGGGTACCTGTAAAAAAAATATCCATACTCACCTTCTCCTATGTGAAGTTCAGGTCCTCTTCAATCCAAAGTAGGCAAAATAAAAACACGAATTTCATGGACCCACAGACTTTAGTACCATCCTCTAAGGATTGTACTTCCCGAATGAGAGCTCAGCAGCGGGATTTCACTATGGAAACCCCGCTGCTGAAAGTTAATTAGCGGAAAGAGGCGAGCCTTCCGCCTCTCAGCCAATGAGCGGTTCTCACCATTGAATTCAATGGTGAGAACTGCAATGGTAACTTAAGGTTACTTCAACCTTATAGGACGGTACTAAAGTCTGTGGGTCCATGAAATTCATGTTTTTATTTTGCCAAGTCCGGGGATGCCTACTTTGGAACGAAGAGGACCTGAACTTCGCATAGGAGAAGGTGAGTATGTGGGTCGCAAGAAAAAAAAAAGTACTTACTGACTATGGGGGCCCCATAGCAAAATTTCCTCGGGGCCCCCATAGGTCTACCTATACAGTGCCCCTGTAGTTGTGCCCATTATGTAATACCCCCTGTAGTAGTGCCCCTTATGCAGTGCCCCCTGTATTAGAGCCCCTTATGCAGTGCCCCCAGTAATGCCCCTAGTAGTGCCCATTATGTTGTTCCCCTAGTAGTGCCCCTTATGCAGTGCCCCCAGTAATGCCCCTAGTAGTGCCTCTTATGCAGAGCCCCCAGTAATGTCCCTTATGCAGAGCCTCCCAGTAATTCCCCTTATGTAGAGCCCCCAGTAATACCTCTTATTTTGTGCCCCCAGTAATGCCCCTTATGCAGAGCCCCCAGTAATGCCCCTTTATGCAGAGCCCCCAATAATGCCCTTAGTAGTGCCCCCAGTAATGCCCCTTATGCAGAGTCTCCAGTAATGCCCCTAATGTTGTGCCCCCAGTAATGCCCCCTCCCAGTATAGAACAGGCCCCACTCACCTGTCTGTGCAGTACTTACCTTTCTTCACACTGGTTGCTGGACACCGCTCCAGTCTACGCCTTCAGCACTCCCACATAGATGCTGCTGGTGACTGGATCTAACTAGATCCACACCAGCAAGCGCAGGCTCCTCTCATCACAGGTAGACACTGATGCATGACATCACCTGCGCACTGCGTCATTGGGAACGCTGGCCGCTGATGTGATCAGAGGCTTCTTTAACAGATCTAACACCGTTCTTCTATATTCCTTAGAAGCTATCAACTGTTGATATCTTCTCCTTTCTTGGACACTTGATACAAAAGATCTTGACATGCTGCCATGTGAGGGTATGATAACCTACAATCAGAGTCTACGGGGTTTCCAACAATCACTTTTACATTCTCTCTAGCCTTTACCAGAGTAGGGTCTTTTTACTGTTTGGAGGCAAAAATATTTATTCTTACTTCCAGATCAGCAGGTACAGGTGCTCCCCACTGCTGCTCTCATCGCTCTCTGACTCCCCAATCATGCTCAAAAAAGGACCACTTCAGACTCTGGGAACATCAAAAAGGTCTGGATTATATACCTCTGTAACAAATTGGGTTTCCCAAAGCTTACAGAAGTGTGGAAAAAAATTTCTCTCCAATATAGCATCATACATCAAATGAGGAACTAATCCCAGTGACTACAATGGGACCACACCACATTTATGTGTTCACTTCAGCAATAACAATACTGAGTATCCCCGTGTATACAGGTTACTTCAACAGTTTTGCCCTGACGTTACGAAGTGTTCATTAACTCGGCTTTAACAAGACTAACGAGGCTACAAGAATCTAAGAGAGCCTCTACCCATTTGCCTTCTACTGTGATTATACACATTTGTTTATCTGGCTCAGCTTGTCAGTCTGCAGTGCATGCAAGCTGAACAAAGCAAAATTCTCAGCAATTCACATAAGCAGTATCACATTGCGCAGGCTTAGAGGTAAGAGGACAATTAGCAGCAATATGGGGAAAGCCACCTCATCTGAAACATCTGATCCTATTTTTATCAAGTCTTTTACGAGGTGGGAACCTTCTTGGCACAGATGGCCAATCTCCAGGTTCCAAGCCTACAGCCTGTGTATTTTTAACTTCATTCCACTGCCTATCACCTTTTTCTCCTGGAAGTCTTACCAAGAGTCACTGGAGATCACCAAAGCAACTAAAAAAATTTGAAATTGAAATTAATGACTCTTCATTTTTTTATAAATGAAAAACCACAATATTTGCAGTATGCTCATTGTGGGGCCTCACGGCATATGGGTAGAGTCTCGGAGTGAGCATTTTGTGTTGTCATGTTTTGTCATGATCTTAATGTTTATTATCGAAGAGAGCTTTAGCAGGCTTTCCCAGCATTCTCAGCTCTCTGACTATACCAAATTATGCAACTACATTGACTTCTTTCTTCGAACTGTGTCAAAATGATGACTTTGCAAGGACCCTGCTGTACTGTGAGCTGCCAAAATATTACACATGGAATGCTTCTCGAAAAGTTTTTATGCGCAGAAAACTGGGAGTCGCTGTAGATGGTCATCCTGGTATCAGAGCAACAGAATCTTTTGGCCGTGTTTACACTGTACATCTGACAAATTTTGAATGCTTCTATTTCTGAAGCTTGCTGTACACCATTACAGGTCCTACTTCCTTCGAAGACCTTAGGACTGTTGATGGGGAAGTTTGTCACATTTTTCGTGAGGCCTGCCTAAGGAGAGGTTGGTTGGAGGATGATGTGTAAACAAACATTCTTAAAATCCCGGGAACTACCGGGTACTCCAGCTAGTATATAGTAAAATCAAATTATTCAAACCTGTGCTTTTATATATCCAGTAACTAGTTCAACCTTAAACGATGGGCACACCTTTATAACCCACTCATAGTGAACATAAACAGGAAAAAAAGTAAACCAGCACTTATTCGTGTGTATATAGAGAGATTACACACAGGATATTCTAAACCCATTCTTGTTTGTATATTTCACTTTGGGGGACGAGTGACCGAAACTTACATTGACCTTTTCTCTCGAATGCATATAAAGATATATTTCCTTTCTTCTCTCTTTGTCCACACCCACAGCATAAATAAAATCAAAGAGCGTCTATTAGAACATGTCCATAATATAAAAAAGGGATATGATCTCCATAGTGTCTCCCTGCATTTTAAACAAAAACAAAAACTAAAAATATGGAAGAACTAGCTAGACTAAAAATGAGAACTATCTATGAATTACAGACCCTGACCCCAAACGGGTTAAATATGGATTTTGAATCCAAATGGTTTATGTGATTCTGTGCTGCCATGATTTTTTTTTTAATTATGTCTCTATTTCTCCTTTTCCACCTCGCCCATTTGTTTTGAGATGTGTTAGTAAATTAATTAGTTTTTTAGATGTGATATACAGTACTTATTTACATATTTCTCTATATGATATATGGATATATAGAAATGCATACTTTATTACTTTTTTCTATTTATGATTGTATGTATCAATATAATATTATATATAAATGTTGATACACCTATTTATTAATTTTTATGTTTTTATACATAATGTAGTTTAGATACTGCATACTAGTATAATATAGTTGCTAATACAGATTTTAGGTACCTGCTGGCCAGGTCTTAGGTATGGATGTGATTGGAGAAAATAGATCACGTGACTCTGGGTGGCCGGCAATATAATTCGGATCAGAGAGAAAGATGGCATCCATACATACATTAGACGGATACATCCTCCTGAGTTGCTGATAAAAGAAACTGCTACAGGCACTCGAGACAGAATATAAAGTATCTTTCTTTTGAGAGTGCAGTGGAAAACGTGATTCCTGAATTGCTACTATATCAGCTTTCTGATGGGCAAAATATTTTAAGGCGTCTTTTATATGGAGAATTAAGACCTTTGGCATTAATACTTAAAAATGTAACCATAAAGAAGGAACTGGAAGGTATGTTGTGAAGAGTTAGGAATCAACCTTACATTGTGAGATATACTCTGTATGATGAGCAATTGTGTAGCAAAAATAAAACAAAACAGGAAAAAAAAGGGGAAACAAATATCAAAATGGGGAAATAACCAGAAATAGCATCCATAAAGGAACAAGAGCTTCTGTCACTAGGGTAACGTGACAGAAAAGTTAAGGGTAATGGAGGGCGGGCCCAATCAGGGAACCCACCATCTATCCCAATCTGCAAATCATTACATTTAATTATATATCAACAAAATAGTTATGATATATAAAAACAGAGCAAAACTTAATCTCATATATAATATATTGTAACCACTAAGAGAGGAAACAAAAAAAAAGAATAAACACATCCTAAAGAGGTAATCTAGTTAACTTATTAACTAACTACCACCGACTCCTGTTGTTAACCACATCTGACTGTTAATAAGGTAGCCTAATACACTGTTATTTTGGAACAACATGTAGTAAGAGGACAGGAGCCATATAAAAAGTTGCAATCAAAAAGATATAATCTAGAGCAGTTATTCCCAACCTCGGTCCTCAAGGCACACTGACAGTCCTGGTTTTAGTGATATCCATGGTTGAGCACAGATGAATAAATCAAAATAATTGAGATACTAATTAAATCACCTGTGCTCAAGTATGGCTATCTTTAAAACCTGGACTGTTAGTGTGCCTTGAGGACTGTGGTTGGGAATCCCTGATCTAGAGAGATGTACTGTGTCTCATGAAAATGTAGGTCATGGAGAGACACAAAACATGTTAGTAGAAACACAGTTATGGGACTACAGTATATGTAAGATAGTCTAAAAGTGTGAACAGATACAGTAAATAGCCAACATCTTAGCATCAGATGGGACGTATAAGAAGACAACAAAAATCAACTGCTATTAACACATGTCGAATGGAAAGAGGACAATCTAGACTTCTGTATATAGAAGGATTATCAAATATAAGAAACATTTTACCAAACGAGTTCAACCTGGAGCAGTCGACCACTCCTGGGGGACCAGTTTAGAAGAAGTATTAGAAGGACTGTCAACAGAAATGCCCCAGTTTGTAAGGATAAATGGACCTTCTTCTGGTGAATGTATGACTATGTAGGTACCATTTATCGACACTATCAATTTAGTCTGGGAGCCCCATCTGTATTGAATATTTATTTTCCGTAATGACGTTGTGATCGGGTTAAAGAGACGTCTTTTTGCAAGAGTCGCTGGGGATACATCTGGAAATAACTGAAGATTGTCCAGGTATCCAACTGTAGTAGAGGAGGGTAAAGTAACGCTAAGGATGCGCTTCTTAATGTGAAAGTAGTGGACCCTGAGAAGAGTGTACCTGGGAGCCTGGGATGGATCTTGTTTGGAGTTTGGAAGTCTGTGAATCCTGTCTATAAGTAGATCCGATGGAGAAGCTGCGGGTAGGAGTTTCTGAAATACATACGTAGCGTAATCATATAGCTCTGCATTTGTGACAGAATCTGGAATACCTCTTATTTTAATGTAGTTATGTCTGGAGCGATCTTCCAGATCGGAGACTTTATCTCTGAAAGAGGTCAAATCTTCCTGAAGGGCATCATGCGCCAAAATCAGGTAATTACGAGAAGCTACCATTTCTTCCATTTTGGTTTCCAAGTGGTCTGTACAGTCTCCAATCTCACAGATATCAGACTGCAATGCGTGAATATTGGCCTTGAGGTCCAAGGTTATTTCTGTCTTAAATAAAGATAGCATAGTATGGATAGAACATAGAGTAACAGGGCCATCTAAAACGTCCATGTCTTCCTGGGAAGATGAAACAGGACTTCAGACTTGTTTAGATGAGGTATTAGAAGTTGAAGTGGATTCGGGAGATAACTGTTGGGGTCAATCTTTACCGGAAGTAGCGGAAGTACTGAAGAAATGCACAGGTGGAGCAGATTTGGGTGCCTTCATTTTTTTTGGAACCATAATGAAATTATTTAAAACAGGTGTCACTGGAGGTAAAATTTAGAGAGTCCTTGCAGGAATGGAGACAGTGGTAGTATTTCAGAAAGTGGTTGGATTTGAAGTCGTGATTACATTGAGACGAAGCACTCAAAGCGACATTTTCAGCAGAGATAGAGGAGTGTCAGAGCCAGTTCCAACAAGCAAACCATAGTGTACTTCGGCTCACATAATTACTGTACTAACATACAAGATCTACTGGAGGTCAGCGTTACAGCATAAATGGAAAAATTAATATAGAGGAGTAAGGGAATAAAGTAGGAAAATCAGTAAAAATATCTACTGTATGTTGAAATGAGAGATATGTTATAAAACGTACAGTGAGCCAGCAGAACGAGTGACTTTGAAATCCAAGATAGCAATGTACACACGGGAGGTTACTGATGTTTCAGTGCATTCTGGTGAGTAATAGTGCTGCTTGAAGGATTGATTAAAGTAGTTCTGGACTCTGAATAGTAGTACTCAGTAATGAAGACACAGTAACCAGGATGTAGTACTAGTTATCAGGCACCTCACACCTAGTGAGGAAATCCAAAATGGTGCCTGTTATGACTCTGTTGCGCACATCAGCCCTCACAGCTATTATGGGGGAGCCGGAGACAGACCATAGACCCCGGTCCAGCCATCAGGTCACTTACCGCGGGTTCTATATGTATATGTTGCGTGATCCCGGGAGGGGTGCAGGGAATAGAAACAGGGGATCCAGGAGCCGGGATCAAAGATGGTGGGTGTGCAAAAGTGATTAGCAGGTACCTGTTATCAGAGGCACCAGCTCATACATGTCTACTCTCCTGAGAGTCACGGGAAGCTCCTGATTTTTCAGGGAACTCCCCACACCCTGAAAGAGAAGGCTTATCTCCCGCATCCCGCCCACTTCTAAGCGAATCGCGGGCTTTCCAGAAAATGGGGTGGGGCCTAATGACAGCTGAAGCCTGGTTCCGACCCCCAAAGCCAAGATGACCGGGCTGCTCTTGGAAAACTTTAATGAAAAGTCAGCAAGTATGCACCAGCTTGGGGGGTGTTGTCCCTCAGCTAGATTGGAAGCCAGGCCCTACACAGCTGCAGCATTGCAGGCAGATTGGTGGACTTCCAAAGCGTCCAACGGAGCCCCGCTGAACTTCCGGTCCCGAGCCTCAGTCCCTGGCTTCAGCAGCGGTACCAGGCCGCAACGGTAAAGAGTGTCCGGTATATCCGGGGGTTTGCTCTTGCAGAGCAGGTGCCACAATACTTGGAGAGTAAATCCCCATCTAAAATAAGTCAGGGGAGCCCACTTTGAGGCAGTCAGGAGCTATATTAAGGGCGAGCTCCCGGCAGCACATCCTCTCGGTCTTAAAGGCAAGCCACGCCCCCTATGTGGATATTACTTTGACACGTTCCATCTACCTAAACATTGTTGCAGACCAAGTACAGCCCTTATCTCAATCCGATCGAGCATCTGTGGGATGTGCTGGAAAAACACGTCCAAGCTATGGAGGTCAAGAGTGGTATATATACTGTATACTTTATAAAATATCCCGTTGTGACAAAATAGTTCTACGTGGAGATGATGCAGAGTGACACAGATACAGAATGTGCTGTTTAATTTGAAGTATTTTGTTAATGAATAGGCTGGCTAAACAGTTGAACATTAATGACTGTCACTGTAGTTTATTTTGGAAATAAGAAACGTGTTGTACAGTGACTTGTACTGGCAGGTAGTGCTTAATGCTTCCTCAGGACATGTCTTCTCACTGTTTTCTGTGCTGGACCCTGAAGTGGCTGGTCAGGTAGGTCCTGTTGAAGTTCTTTGAATAGATCGTCATTGTACAAGTCAATTCCAGGTATAACATGACTCCCCTGTTAGATGTTCTATTGTATCTTTATCACTCACAGTATATATTGGATGATCACCACTTCATCAACTGTCTGCGTCCAGCCAGGTCTCATAAATGGATATATAAAGAGATATCTCCGTAGTGCAGTATAAAACATTTATAAAACACCACCCAAAAAGACATACATACATCTATATCTTATCTGCTTCTACGGATGTGGAAGCAATTTCAGAGTCTAAAGAGAATTGATACAGGGCCTGATTTATTACAACTGCGATTGCAATAGTGATTACGCACGCAGTCTCACTACGATAGTATGCTAATCCATTGCGATCACTATGCCGACACAGCACAACATAAGGACGCCCCCCTTACACACATCCGTAATGTTTAGCAAGATTGGGAAACCATTGGTAACAGTGAGTACCATCGCAGCCTCACACACACTTACACAGGCTCTGACCTTACTCAGGAATTGTTAACCTTATCGCATGCAATGACTTCTAGAGCTGCGTAGGGCATCCCAGTGGCTAATTTATGCATATTCCTGCAACGGCGTCCAGATGCACTGTCATGCCTGTGTTTCACCGACCACCCCTATCACCTCCGACAAACGGCACTTCCTGTCAATCACTCTGCGATGGGTCCTCGTAGTCACTGCGATCACAGTCCAAATTGCAGTGGCTTGTTCGCGCACGAGCACATCGATGCGCGAACAAGCCAAATGCAACAATCGCCCAATTGCATGCGTAGTCGCACAAGCGATCCTTTCTGAATCAGGCCCATAGTCCAACAAAGTCCATAATGTGCAAGAGGTAGGTGGAGATATGTAGGACCAACGCGTTTCACCAGTATTAAGGCTTTTTCTTTCCAGTATTATGGTCACCCTTGAATATTGGGAACAAAATGTTTCACTATTATTCATACAGATGTGTCCTGATACATTATAGCTGCAGTGACACCAAGCAGTCCCCCTCAGCGCACCAGGTCCGGTACGACTACTTGCGTCAAGCCCATTTGTCACCAGAAATGCATTGGAGTCGCAATGCGATGCACCTAAGGTGCACCAGGAGATTGTGCTGATTAATTTAATGTGATACTTGTACATCTGTGTACGACTAAGGCCTATATTCAATTTAGAGCGAAAAGTCCATGGCCAGACTTTTCGCTGCCATCAGAGGTTTTGCTATCGGCGAAAATCGGGACCCGGCGAAAATGAAAACAGCGAAATGTCCTGTCATTTTTGGGGAAATCAGCCTGACACCCCCCAAAAGATGCTCTGACATGGAGGTTTCCTATGGGTACCCCCGAATAGCCCTGCTAAAGGTATGTAGGGTCTTTAAACGGCCTCAATAAGTGCTGTATAGGTTTTTTTTGCAAAATAAATATTCTCATCAAATTTGGGGTACATGAAAATGGGTGCTAGCATATTTTAAAGTTGCTAATATGAAGTTTAAAAATAATTGAAAAGTCCAACCTGCCGCAACTACTTGAAATCCAAAAAACACCTGAGGCATACTTGGGGAACCCCCCTGGGGCATACTTGGGGACCCCCCCTGAATCTATTTCACTAGTTTTAATGTTTGTCCCCAACTTTGGTTTTTTTTTTCCTCTCCAAAATGAAAGTACTTTTTTGGGGTCTCCTAAGGTACTTTTTAAAAAAAAATGTTGACACAGATTACTTTTAGGGAACTGTTCAAGGGCTGCAGGGTGGTTTGGGGAAGTTTGCACCCCAAAACCCCAATTCTGCACTTCTTCTCGCCACCTTTTCAAAGGTGATACTTTTTCGCCTGGTCTGATGCAGTTGAATATGGGGAAAAGTAAAATCGGCGAAAATGACGTCATTGGCGAAAAAGTTTTGCCGAGAATGGATTTTTGCTGCCTAATTGAATACGGCTACTATGCTTGAATCTGTATACAAAGTGATGCAGCGCCTGTAGCTTTATTTCCACACCAGGGACCTCATTCAGAGCCGCTCGCAAGTGGCCCGATGGTTTGCGAATGTGCATGCGCATGCTTCGTTCTGTGCGTGCGTGAACTACTCGGTGCAGCCCGCTCTCTCACCCAGCAAAGACAGCCCAGTGTAATGAGTGACAGGAGAGGTCGTTTGTGGGTGGTAACAGGGGCAGGACAGTAATAACGGGGGAGCGGAGGTGAAAACGCAGGCGTGCCTGAGTGTTTTAACGCCATTTCAGAGGCGTGCATAATTAACAGCCAACGTCATAGTACACGTCACATGCCTTTTTTTTTTTACAATGAAATCCTCACAGTGCTTGTGGTAGGGTAAGGCAACCTCAAGCGCTGCGATCGCTACCGATGGTCCTCGATATACCAATGTTTCATACACTTCCTGGAGATGACGTGTGCTAGTGGGCGTCTCTACATATGCTAGTGGGTGTCTGTCTACACAGAGCGATCTCTCGCACAGCCAAAGTGGCTGTGCTTATGCCTTGGCGAGCGATTGCTTCCCATGCCGTCACTTTGTCAAGTTTGCATACGCTGGATGCGAGCGATCACATCTAGCGAGCGGGTCTGAATCAGGCCACAAGTCCCATTGTACCACACTTACAGACTAAGTTGCACACAGACATACTAGTGTTACATATTACATTAATTAATCAATCAGTGCTGTCTACTGGTGTCTCTTAGTCGCATCAAATGGGACTTGGTGGCTCACTCATGCCAAGCGACTTATGCCGCATGATGTATTAAGGCTAAGTGTATAAATACACACATACAAATATACTGGCAAGGGACCTTTTTTGGGGAAGAGCAGCCCAGTAATTTTAAGAAATCTGATATATTGACAATCATATTATTATTGATACATATAGCGCATAATAGGTAAGTTATAATATTATAAGGGCACAGTCGTGCCCTTATATTAAGGCTGAATAAAAAAACTGAAATCTCCATAGAGAAATCTGGAGGGGGGGCATGGTGTTTAAGGATCTACACCTCAAAAGCTATTGGACGTACCAGGCTGAAATTTAGCACGGGTAGATAGAACTGTTGCGCAGTGCTGCATGCCAAATTTCAGGGCAAAAACTTAAAAAATGAGGATTTGGAAGAAATCTAAAGCTCCTACTGTCACTTTTTTCTGACAATATGAGTTAGGACCACTTTACTGCTGTTCTCTATGGAGGATATTTGGGAAGGCATAACTCAGGGTAGGGTTCAAATTTAGACTTGGGATTTGTTTTATTAGGTAGCTATTGTTCCAGAATAGCCTTGCGCAGCCTCAGTAGGAGCCTCCAGCAGGTGTACTCACCTTGGTTTCACTTGGGTGCACCAAGATGGCTGGCTAGTGTGGGTAGTAGCGGTAGTGGGCTCGTGGGAAGAAAGCGGTCATTAGCTGTGGCCGGGACCCAGGGGAGGGCGGTTAGAGGGCATTAGCTGCAACCGGGACCTGGGGACGGAAGCGGGCATTAGGTGCGGTGGCAATGGCAGTGCAGGCGTCAGGACCCGAGGGAGGTAGCAGCAGACAGATGCAGGCTCAGATCTGAAAGATCCATGATACCCGCATCTGTGTATAAATAAACAAACAGAAGCAGGGACGGAATCAGTGAGACCCATCTGTGCTTCTGCGTTTAAAAAAAAAGAAAAAATGGTGTGGCCCACCCCCCAAAAAAACAACCAGCACCGAGCTTTGGGTGCCGGGATGATTATGTAAAGTGTGGTGCAAGTAAATAGTTAAAATGTTGGCTTTTGCTGTAGAACTACAGTTCCCAGCAAGCCTACCCTGCATCACCATTTTGTGAGTGACAGCAATCTCACTCTGTGAGAGTGCTGAATTTGCAGTTAACCACAGGATGTGAAAGCATACCGTATCTATATTTCACAAGGAAACACGTCCATTAAGGCGTCAGCCTTAATTATAGGAATTTCATTGCTTTTTTTTGGCAGAAATTCTATAGGTTTTGTAAAATTTCAGATTATTATTATTATTATCCTTTATTTATATGGCGCCACAGGGGTTCCGCAGCGCCTTACATAGTACAGAAACATAGTACACAAGCATAGTACATAGACATAGTACATAAACAGTTGAACAGAACAAGAAAACAGTGTCATACAGTTTAAGACACTACAAGACAAGTACATGGTATATAAACACTGCTGCAACAGAAGCAGGATGGCAAAAGTCACGGGTTAGGTGCTTTTGAGTATAGAGCAGATAGTATAAGTAAAGAAAGGATAAGCACAAGAGGAGAGAGGGCCCTGCTCGTGAGAGCTTACATTCTAAAGGGGATGGGCAGACAGACAGGGGTGACACAGATGGGGTAGACAGTGAGCGTGGGACAGAGGGTTAGGATGACAGATGGCTGGATTCCTATTTTACAGTATGTGTGGAAGTCATTTGAATTAAGATTTACGCCACTGACATTCTACTTTAAGAGGCAGTTTTTGTAGGTGTTTGTGGAGAGCCATAGCTGTTATATCAGTGTATGTGACAGTATATGTAGGTGTATGGGGAAAGCCATGGCTGTTATCTCAGTGTATGTGACAGTATATGTAGGTGTATGGGGAAAGCCATGGCTGTTATATCAGTGTATGTGACAGTATATGTAGGTGTATGGGGAAAGCCATGATCATGTCTAAGAAGCCTTAATGGGACATGTGAAACCGTAAGGTATTTTTGTCTTTGAAATATATATATATATATATATATATATATATAGTGATATGATCGGGGTATGGGTCCCTCTCCTGGGGTATATGGACACCTCCTTACACACAGCAGCCAGGAAACAGCACTCCAGTTGTGCAACACCAATAATCAAATAAAACAAAACATAAAATAAACCCTAGCCCATCTGGGCTCTAACTAGACAGTAGGTTCCCTCACTAACAGAACACAAAACAAGTTCACATTCACAGTACCTTCAGGTTTGTATCAAACAGTGTCTCAGAGCAAGCTAACCTGTGGCCTGCTCTCCCAAGTGTGAGACACTCAGCCACAACTAAACCCAGCTTATATCAGCCATTTCCAGGTGCAAGCCCTAATGAGCCTGCTACCAGGCTGAAAGGCCCAACACCTGAAGTGGCCTGTGGATGGAGCCCTCCCTCTCCTCACATCCACCCCCCCAGGACCCATTCCAGCTTTTCACCAAACCCGACATTTCTAGTCTGTTTTGTCAAACAGACTTCTCCTGGGAGCTAAAACACATAGGACAGGTTTCCTCAATGGTGACTTGTTGTTGCCTCTGGGCTGCCTCCAAGGCCAATAGTTGCACTTGGGTGGATTCTGGCTGAGCTCTGGTAGCTTCCTGCTGAGCCCTGGTAGCCTGAAGCAAGGCTTTTACAACGTCCTCCATGTTGTCTTTAAGGATAGGCTGAAAGCAGAACCTGGCCTCTCTGAGTATCTGCTGACGCCACCTTCATGGATTTCACAGAACACGAGTTGATATCTAACACAACAAATTGGAGTCTGTCATTTTAAAATTTAAAACACATAGAAGCCATTTCACACTTCTCCAGTGCTTCTATCACAATATATATATATATATATATATATATATATATATATATACATATATATATATTACTGTGCAAAGGTTTTAGGTAGGTGTGGAGCAAATGCAGCAAAGTAAGAATGCTTTCAAAAATAGAAGTGTTGATATCTTATTTTTATCTATTAACAAAATACAAAGTGAATGAATAGAAGAGAATCTAAATCAAATCAATATTTAGTGTGACCACCCTTTGACTTCAAAACAGCATCAATTCTTCTAGGTACACTTGCACAAAGTCAGGGATTTTGTAGGATTATTGTTAAGTGTATGATTAACCAATAACAGCAAACAGGTGATAATGATCATCATTTTCATATGTAGGTTGAAACACAGTCAATAACTGAAACAGAAAGAGTTGTATAAGAGTCTTAAAACTGGGTGAGGAACAGCCAACTCTGCTACAAAGGTGAGGCTGTGGAAGACAGTTTCATGTCACAGGTCATACACTAAGGCAAGACTGAGCGCAGCAACAAGACACAAGGTAGTTATACTGCATCAGCAAGGTCTCTCCCTGGCAAAGATTTCAAAGCAGTTTGGTGTTTCAAGATGTGCTGTTCAATCTCTTTTATAGAAGCACAAAGAAATGGGCAACGTTGAGGACCATAGATGCAGTGGTCAGCCAAGGAAATGATGAAAGACACATTATGCTTACTTCCCTTCAAAATCTGAAGATGTCCAGCAGTGCCAACAGCTCAGAATTGGCAGAAACCAGTGGCATACAGGTACACCCATCTACTGTCGGAGAAGTCTGGCCAGAAGTGTTTGTCATGGAAAGTTGCAGCCAAAAAGCCATAACTTTAACAAGGAAACCAGGCCAAGCGACTCAACTATGCACTAAAACATAGGAACTGGGGTGCAGAAAAATGGCAGCAGGTGCTCTGAACTGATGAGTCAAAATGTGAAATATTTGGCTGTAACTGACGTCAGTTTGTTCGCCAAAGGGCTGGAGAGCAGTACAATAATAATTGTCTGCAGGCAACAGTAAGCATGCTGGAGGTTCCTTGCAAGTTTGGGGCTGCATTTCAGCAAATGGAGTTGGGGATGTGGTCAGGATTAATGGTGTCCTCAATGCTGAGAAATACAGGTAGGAACTTATCCATCATGCAATACCATCAGGAAGGCATCTGATAAACTCCAAATGTATTCTGCAGCAGGACAACCCCAAACATACAGCCAATGTCATTAAGAACTATCTTTAGCGTAAAGAAGAACAAGGACTCCTTGGCCCCCACAGAGCCTTCATCTCAACATCATTGAGTCTGTCTGGGATTACATAAAGAGACAGAAGGATTTGAGCAATCCTACATCCACAGAAGATCTGTGGTTAGTTCTCCAAGATGTTGGGGTGATTATTATATTGCCATTAATCTTATATATAGGAGAGGTGTCTGTACAGTGAGTTACAGTATACAGAGCAATAACCCCTATCCCACCTGAAACTGTGTATAATATGGGGGATTATTATCATTAGTTTTATATATGGGGGATCTGTACAGTGAGTTATATTAGGATAATCCCTCTTAAGATCACAGTGTATGATATGGGGTTGTTATTATTATTGTTATTAATCTTGTGGGTCTGTAGAGTGAGTTATAGAGAGGAATAACCCCCATCCCACCTGATACTGTGTATAATATGGGGAATTATTATCATTAGTTTTATATATATATGAGGGATCTATACAGTGAGGAGGATCATTATTATTACCATTACTCTTATATATAGGAGAGGTGTATGTACAGTGAGCAATATAGAGGAATAACCCCTCTCCCAGCTAAAACTGTATATATGGGGGAATATTATCATTACTTATATATAAAAGACTGGTCTGTACAGTGAGTAATATAGAATTATTATTATCATTTATTGATATGGTACCTCAAGTGTTCCGCAGCGCCTTACAAAGTACATAAACAAATAGGTTGACCATTTACTTCCAGTACAATACAATACAGGACATGGATAATATACATAGCTACATTAGCAACCATAACAACCATATAAGCAACAGAGCAAAGCAACCAACTGTTAGGTGCCCTAACGGGGTGTAAGAAGAAGATTAAAGTAAAGTAAAGAGAAGCACAAGATGGTCCTGCTCGTGTGAGTTTACATTCTAAAGAGGAAGGGCAGACAAACAGGTGTGACACAGATGGGGTAGACAGAGAGGAAGGAGCATGTAGCAGCAAAGTAAAATGAGAGCTGGAAGGCTTTGATGAAGTAGTGGGTCTTGAGAGCCCGTTTGATGGATTGTTAACTCCTCTCCCAGCTCAAACTGTATATGATATGGAGGAATATTATCATTACATATATATAAAAGAGGTGTCTGTACAATGAGTTATATAGAGTAATTGTCCCAACTGTGTATGATACAGGAGGATTATTATTATTACCATTATTCTTCTACAAAGGTGAGAGGTCTGTACATTGAATTATATAGAGGAATAATCCCTCTTCCAGCTCACACTATGGCCCTCATTCAGTGGCGGTCGCAATAAGCGATCGCTCTCTCTGAATGAGGGTGGCTGCTTCTTTTTTTTAGTGCGGCCTCCTGGTCGCTAGCTAAGCTGTGGGTTACCACCCAAAGCTTATCAACCGAGGGTGATGGTCGCGATGGTCAAGACCATCGTGACCATCGGGGCTTGCGACGAGACCCTGAGGTTGGGTCTCGGCAAGTGCAAGCCCCAAGGAGCTTCCTGCTCTGATCGAGCAGGAAGCTCCCCACTTACATCACTGCTGATGTCAGTGGGGCTGCCCCCAAACGACAAGCGTTCCGTTGGGAACGCCTCCGTTTGGCCGGCCACCCCCCTGCCCGCCTCCCAAACGGGGCGAGCTGTCAATCACCATCAACAGCTCGCCCCCTTTGGTGTGAGATCCGTAGCGACGGAGCGCCCATCGCTAGCCGGGTTTCGCGCATGCGCACATCATGCCCAGTGGGCAAACATCGACACGGTTGCGAGCGCTCATCGCTTGTGACCGGGTCTGAATAAGGCCCTATGTACTATATGGGGGAATTTTCTTTTTTTTGTGTAATCAATGTTTATTGCCAGTCACCAATATTCAGAAGCAAAAAAACAATTGACAAGTACAGTCATATTGTGAGTGCATTTTTTAACATAAAACGAAAACGATTGGAACAAGCACACAGTAACAAGGGGGGAATTGGGAGAACGCCATGAAGTAGGGGGAAGGGGTTACAATAAAATGGATGTATGAGGGAGGTAACATTCCAGTTCAAAGGTCATGTATTGTACAGATGTGGACACATTTGTTGGCACCCTAACAGCTCATAGAATCAATGTTTCATTCTTCTTGATAAGTAAATTCAAAGCTATTGTCTCATGTATACCTGCAACGTGCCTCCCTATCAGCCACTGCCAGTGCCTGGTCCTGCATATCTGGACCATTGTCCTTGGCCCTCTGAGTGGGTTACCTGTTGAGCTGATCATCTGCTTCAAGAACACCCTTATATTTTGGTCGCGGTCCAGCCAGTGCCCCGTATCTGTGGCCTCCCCTCCAGCTCCTCCCTGCTAGGCGCCTTGGCAGCTATTCCCTGATGCCTTTTCTCCGGGGTCCCCTTCAGTGCCGGCGCTGCCGCTTCATTGTTCACCGGCTGCCGTGGCTGGATACCTTCTGGAACCAGGGTCACCTTCACCTCCCTCTCAACCTCTGGGGACCACAATATAACAGACGCCGGTCAACTGCCGCACATGCCTTCTCCTCTCTTCCTGGGAAGGTCTCCTCATTATGCAGTGGTGTGCCTTAAGTTCCCGGGAGGTGCATTCTGGGTAACATCATAACAGTGTGAATGGTGCAGCCATAAAGGGTGATTGTTTAGAGCCTTATTTTGATGGATCCTGCTTTTTCATGCAGCTCCATAAACAATGGGAAGATTACTCTACCAGCTACTCTGCTTCCTGCTAGGGGACTTAAGGGTATACAGTCGGGATGACGACGGTCTAAATGCCGACAGTCAGCATCCCGACTGTCTAATCGCGGCAAATGTCTAATGACAGGCGTCGAAATCCTGACGCCTGTCATTAAACTTACTCCAGTAGCCCGACACCCGGCTTAGCGATCGATGGTAAGCCGGGCACCAGGTGCGGACAGCCGCGGAGGGGGAGGGTTAGATTAGGGGCTCCCAGGGAGGACTTAGGGTTAGGCACCCTCCCCTGGAAGGTTAGGGTTAGGCTAGGGGAAGGGGGGTTTGGGTTAGGCACTTAGAGGGGGGTTAGGGTTAGGCACCCCCCGGGAGGTTAGGGTTAGGCTAGGGGAAGGGGGTGTTAGGGTTAGGCACTCAGAGGGGGGTTAGGGTTAGACAACCTTAAGGAAGGGTTAGGATAGGGGGGGTTAGGTTAGTAAATAGAAAAAATACTCATCTGTCGGGATCTTCACTGCCGGGCTTTTGGGATTTGAGCCTTGCGGCCGGCGGTAAATCATACTGATTCTGACTTAAGCTTATAAAGTACTTTAGAGTTTTGATTCTGCCTTCTATATTTTGATGTCTTTAATAATTGCTTCATATGAGGAACTATATATCTGTGCAGTTTCTCTGATATAGGCTCCACTTTGTTTATTCTACCTGATCATTCTGCTGCAAATATTTCGTTTTTTTCCCATTTACCTGTGTTACCGGAGCTTCACCTAGTGGCTGTTGTTTGTATCTACATTACAGCAAGAAATTATTTATATTATCCTATTTTTCAATTCTGCTAATACCAGTATAGTAACAAGGCTGTGTCTCCCCTTGGCCATCATGACCTCCATCTCCACAACACAGTGTTTCTCTTAGTTATATGAGTTCGCTTGAGTGAGAGAGGGACCCAATGCGCCTTTCTTTTTTGTAAACAGTTCGACTAGTCTTACACCCTGTAAACTTTTTTCTCTACCTACACCGAAATCTATCGAATGATGAAGGGACGGAAATCTGTTCACCATAAAAGCCATGGCAAAACTCAAGATTCCCCATTACTCCAATATAAGCTAGATCATTTCCTCAAATCAACTGGGGCTGGTGCACCTTCCTCTCCTTGGCCAGATCTTACGTCTTTATCTGACATGGACTACTCCATGGAGTCAACACCCCACTCTCTTACCAAAGCTTCCAAAGGTGACCTGGCCACTATTCTCCAATGGTTAGACTCTTTCCATGAAGCAGGATCTACTGGCTTCTGAACAAAGACTCTGTGACGCTTCAAAAAAGATCTCTGCTTTACAGGCGGACATTGCACAGGTCGCTGATCGCTTATTAGAATTGGAAAACCGTGAGGATAAGATGGAGGAGTATCATCGCACCTTTCACTCTACAGCTATGCTTCGAGCTGCAGAATTAAGGCAGATGCACAGCAGACTGGATGATATGGATAATCATGGCAGGCATAATAATCTCAGGATACAGGGTCCTCCTGAGAACATTCAGACTCAAGACATTATTGGAGTGCTTATCAAGTTATTCAATTAAATCCTAGAGTGGGCCTCAGACACTCGTATCATATTTGATAGAGCTCACAGGGCATTGAATCCTAGGACTGTTCAAAGGGACAAACCTCGTGACATCATTTGTCATCTTCTTTATTTCACTGATAAGGAACTTGTCCTTCGGAGAGCCGAAATTTCAGGGTATTGATTTCAATGGATCTCCAATACAAATTTTCTAGGACCTTTCTTGCAACACGTTACAACAGAGGCGTATGTTGGGTCCCTTGATCGATGAACTAAGAACCACCAGCTAAAATATCATTTGGGCTTTCCTTTGAGCATCATGGTCCACCACAGTGGCACCCTCCACTACCTTAAGGAGCCTGGAGACTTGCATTCTTTGATGACTTGCGAATTTCTAGAGTGGAGCTTCCCGATTGAACTGCTCTATTCTCTCGTCTGGATCCTCCTCCTTTACCAATTGTTCCTGGAGATAAGCAATGGCATCCTGTATGGGGAAAGAAACGAGGTTGTCCATCTCAGTCCCATGATGTTGCTGGACATGTCACTTGATTTATTTTAGGGTTTGCTCTGGTCAAAACTAATGTTTTGTGTGATTAAGGCGAATTCTGTTTTAGATATTACCTCATTCAGAGCCGCTCGTTAGCGGCAGTACGCTCGTTCCGAGCGATGTTTGCACATCTGCGCATGCGTACGGTTTTTAGTACGCATGCGCGAACCAGTCAGTGCGGCCAAAAATCGTTTGTACGCTATATAGCGAGTGCCTGCTATTTTGAGTGACAGAATGAGGCGTATGTGGGTGGTAACAGGGGAAGGTGCTTGAAAATGGGGAGTGGAGATCCGAACGCAGGCGTGCTTAAAGGTCAAAACGGGCGTATTATGGGTGTGCATAATTAATTCAGCAGCGTCATTGACCACGTCACTGGGTTATTTTATAGCCAGAACTGCTCGCAAAATTGTGGTAGCAAACACCAACCACAAGAATAGCGAGCAGTTCATACGCTGGTCGATGTACTCGATTAATCTAATAAATAGCGGACATGACGTAGGATGCGAGCGGCTAGGGGGCGTTTTTAACAAATAAACGAGCGTATGTTTTGCTCGCTCGTTCAGACTTAGAGGCGTGAACAGACTACAATTTGCGAACGGATCATTTGAATAGCCACCCCTTGTTTTTGGACGAACGACCGCAAATAGCGAACGGCTCTGAATCAGGCCCAATGTTGCTTAAAGGTTTTATATCTAAAAGTTTTTTCTTCTGCAGCTTTTTGACAAAGTTTTGGTGCAGATGTGCTGCAATTTAATTAATTGTATTTACTAAAACTGTTTTTCTTTTTTGTTTGAGCACGTTATGTATTTGATGTTTGGGTCTCTTTTTTCTCCTGTGTTTTCTCAACAGCTACTGCTTCTCACCAAATATTAGTCTGGCCATGGGAGTCTACAGACTCTTTCTGTGGTACAGGGCGATTTTCTGGGATTAATTTGTATATCTATGTTTTATTATGTTATTCTGTAAATTTTCCCCTTTTTATTTTTTGTTTGTTTTTGTCTTTATTGTGGTACTCTTTGTTCCCCCTTTGTTTATCCCTTTCCTAGGTCTCTATGGACAGCTCTACTCGCAATCTCAATTCGGGTCTTGCCATATTCCCCTAATAATGGCCTTGATTATCCAGTGGTGTACTTTGTGGCTTCCCCCTCTGAGTTGTAATAATGACTTCTTCTGAACTCTTGCAAATTTCCTCAATTAATGCAAAAAGGTAAAATATTCCTGAAAAACGGTCCTCCATGTTTCTTGAGTTCCGCAGTGGCAAACTGGATATTGTATTTATACAAGAAACACATTTGAAGTGTGGGAATGCCCCCTTGCTTAAAAACTGGTATTATCCACATGCCTTTACTAGTGACAATTCAGAGGGGAAAACTAAAGGGGTTGCGATTTTACTGTCTAGACGTATACCTCTTACTGAGGTGACTACACATGTGGTTATCAAAGGTCGTGCATTATTTGTTAATTTGTAATCAATTGTATACACTTGTCAATATTTATGCCTCTAATGGTGGCCATACATGGTGAGATTCAAAAGTTGGTCAGATCAGTTCTACGATTTCCCTTGAAAATTCTTCCCTTCAGATACAGGACGATTTGTATTTAAAATTCAACTATTTCACTTAAGACCTTATGATTTGATCAACTTATATCTCATAATGTGTGTCAATTCATACACGATTATTTGAGATCTCTCTGCAAAACCATCTGATCTGAAATCCAGCTAGACGATGGCAGGGACGCGCATTGGGGTCGCAGAAGACTCAAAATACAACTATTTTCAAATGATTGGTCTGTCCAACCTGTAGAAACTGCCCAAATCGTGTGATCAATCGTCTCGTGCATGGCCAGCATAACAAGGGTCAATCTGCTTTTTTTTTACTAAAGTTTTACAATATGTAGAATCTGTACAAGTATTGCAATTCTAGGTAGAGAATTTAATTGGACCTTTGACCCGGCTCTAGACTCTTCTAGGTCTACTTCGACGGCATCCCTTAAAGACTTGCGTAAGGTAGGGGAACTTTTTCACAATCATCAGTGGATGGATGTCTGGAGGTTACAACACCCTAATGAAAAAGAGTTTAATTTTTTTTCTCTAACCCCCATAATGTTTACTCTCAGATAGACTATTTTTTTTATATCTCATAGATTTGTTCATTTGATTAAATGTACAGCTATTAGTTCTATTACTTGGTCAGACCATGCTCGTGTTTTCTTGCAACTCCTCTTTCCAGAATCTCACCCTAAGAGCTGGTCCTAGCGTATAAATTAAGGTTTAATTCAGATCCCAGAGTACAAAGATATAATTAAGGAATCTATTGAGGATTATGTGGGCCTTAATAGTACCTCTGATGTTAATAGAGGTTCCCTCTAGGAAGCCCATAAATATGTGATTTGTAGGAAACTTATACAGTTAGATTCCCTGGCTAAGAAACAAAGTGAAGCTCAGAAAGATAAACTCCTCTTGAAAATCAGATCTCTGGAGCTTTCGCATAAATCATCTTTAGACTCAACTGTGGGTGCTGAACTGGCACAAACTCGTGTGGCCTTAAATAAGCTGTTATCGGATCAGTCCAAACTGGCCTTCAGAGAGTATCGTCATAAGTACTTGCAATGGGGTAATAAACCCGGCAGACTTCTTGTGCGCGCTCTGAGGGAACAGAGAGCTCTGGCCTTTGTTCCAAAGATTAAAAACTCTCAAGGCGTTGATAGTCTTCACACTGAACAGATAGCGGATTCTTTTCAGAGGTATAATTCTAGTTTATATTCTCTTTCTGGGCCCATCTTCCCGGACTGGTTATCATTGCCCCTCAAAGAGATAGATTATTATCTTTCTCGTATTGAATATCAGCAAATTTTAGGGGAATCACAAATTCTCTTAGAGCATCCTATCTCATTAGAGGAATTGGAGCCTGCAATTAAATCTACTCCAACTGGTAAGAGCCCAGGACCAGATGGATTTACCATCTCTTATTATAGATCGTCCCAAGCCCAGTTGTCCCTATTATTACTTCAGGCTTTCAATGAGATTGATGATGTGAAAAATGTTTCTGCTCAAATGTTTGAGGCTCATGTCACTGTTCTCCCTAAGACAGGCAAGGACCCTACTCTGTGTTCAAGCTATCGGGCAATTTCTCTGCTTAATGTAGATCTCAAATTTTGGCAAACCGCCTTAAACCATTGTTGTCTACTTTGATCCATAGTGATCAAGTAGGTTTTGTTCCCGGACAGGAAGCAAAAAACAACACCACAAAGATGATTGATTTAATTTATAAGGCTATGTCATCTCAATCTCCCACGATTCTGTTATCAACTGATGCCGAAAAAAGCTTTTGATACAGTAGACTGGCAATTTATGGCTGGTGTGCTTCGATATATGGGTCTGGGTCCAGGGTGCCTTGCTAGAATACTGGCTTTATATAAAAATCCTTATGCCCGAGTTAAAGTAAATGGAGTACTGTCTGAACCATTTCCGATTTTAAATGGGACTAGGCAGGGGTGCTCATTCTCTCCGCTTATTTTCGGACGGAGTATGGAGTATGTAGCTCAAATATTCAGGGGATCAAACTGAAAGATGCGGAATACAAACTAGCTCTTTTGCGGATTATTTAATGTCCCTTATTACTAACCCAGTAGTTTCGCTGCCTAATTTAACTTTGGAGTTTAAGAAGTTTGGCGTTTTATCGAACGTTAAAATTAATTATGCTAAATCGGCCCTCCATTTAAATGCCCCTGATTCTATGATTCAGGGCCTACACTCAGCTTTCCCATTTAATTGGCACTCATCATACATTCAATATTTGTGTATTAAGTTTGTTTCGAGCCAATTTTGTTTCCCTTTTGCATACAGTAGGTAAAGACCTTCAGTCTTGGCAACCTAGAAATTTTTCTTGGATAGGGAGAGTAAATATTGTCAAGTTGAATATGTCTTATCTAGAATTTTAGATTATTTGCAAACACTTCCAATATGGATCCCACTATCCTTCTTTAGACTTACAGAAATTGGTGGGAGATTTTACTTGGTTTTGTAGGAAGCCCAGATTTCATCATGATATTTTATATAGGACTAAGGTAAACAGAGGACTTCAGCTCCCTAACTTCCTAGATTATTATCAGGCGGTGCATCTAAATAGGGTTGCTAATTGGTTTAAATCCAACTCATGTAAGCAGTGGGTGTTAGTTGAGTTCCTCTTTAGAATCTCTACCCTGGGCTCAGGTTGTTCCATCAATTGACTATCCTACTATCTCCCCTACTATGCAAATATGGAAGAAACTGAGGATTCAATCCTCGATATCTTCTGTCCACTCTCCTTTGACTTCCCCTTTATGTAATCCTGAATTTCTCCCAGGCATAGAGGAATGCATTTTTCATCTTTTGAATTCTCTCAGGATTTTGAGCTTAGTTAAATTAATTCACCTGGGGGGGGGCAGTTCTTTTCTGGATTTAAAGACTGAACTGGGCCTTCCTCAAACAGAATATTGGTCTTATATCAAACTGATGTCCTATGTTAGGAAGATTAATGTACGTAGAGTTTTGATTAGAGGTTTGACCCCCCTTTGAAATGATATGTTCCCAAATAGATCCTATGTGCCATTCCATCTCTTTAATTTATAAAATACTTTTAGATGCTGTTTTAGTCTCTTTGCCTAAATTTATAAGTGCCTGGCACATTGATTTGAATATGCAGTTCACTGACCAACAGTGGTTAATATATCAGCTATTGAGGCACACTATAAGGTTATAACCAGATGGTATTGATATCCCAGGTGTTTCCAATCTATGTTGGAGTTACAATGGAAGTCTGTGTTCTCCTCTTCATATATGGTGGCTCTGCCCATCATTGGTCTCTTTCTGGCAACAGGTTATTCAAATTACTAAGGATATTGTTGGCAAAGAGGTTCCTGATGGACCAGAGTTCTGGGTTTTGAATATGATATCCTGGCCTATCTCCGAGTACAAAAGGTCTCTCTAAGGCAGTCATTCCAGTTAAATGGAGATCAGTTTCACCCCCAACCATCAAAGATTGGCATCAAATCGTTTTTCTATTTTTACAACCACATGGTTTTACTGGCTACAATTTAAAGACTCTGACAAATATAAAGCCTTAATGGTTTAATCTGGTTTATTTGGTGAGTGGTCCTGTCGACTGATTGTTATATCTGCTGGAGACCTAGGAATCCCCCCCCCGTGTCAACTATTAATGTATATGTTTGACATATTTCTGTTTCTTTTTGACTTGTCTATCCTTAAATAAAATATATATAAAATAATAGTAGTATTTATAGTAATATTTCAAACTTATCGATTTCTTTAATTAACATCGCACTTATTTAATCTCCTAATCAGATATTCATATGATCGACAACGTTAGATCGACAGTGCTTTAATAGCGGCAAAGTATAGTTCAACAGTAACACTAGGTCGATACATATGTGATAGACAATGTTAAAAGATTGACAATGAAATACTCAAATAAGGTAGACATAACTAAAGGTCAACATGATTTAATCCGACGATACACATATTAGACAATTAACAGATTGACAATACTAAAGATAGAAAGTATATAGGTTGATTGTCAAAAGGTTTAACTGAGCATGGACCAGAGAACGCAAAGGAGAGAGCTATCTGAGATCAGAAAGACAATTATAGACAAGCAGTATACAGGGAAAGACTATAAGATCATCTCCGAGCAGCTTTGTTTCTGTGACTACAGTAGCATATAATATTAGGAAATATAAAGTCTATGGGACTGTAGCCAACATCCCTGGATGCAACCATAGGAGGAAAATCAACCCCATATTAAATAGAAGGATAATGAGAATGGTAGAAATATCCCGGGAAAACTTTCAAGGAGATACAAGCTGAACTCCAAGGTCAAGGTACATCATGGTCTGATCCCACCATTCAATGCTTTTTCAATGACATTGAGCTCCAAGGAAGAAGACCCAGGAGGACTCCACTTTTGGAAAAAAAAAATATATATATAAAAAAATAGACAGGAATTTCCTAAAATGCACCTTGACAAGCCACAGTCCTGGAAGAGAAGAGATGCTCTTCCAATGAGATAGAACCAAACTTCTTAGCATCAGTCAATATCACTTTCTTGTGAGTATAATTAAGGCACTTAAAAAAAATCACTGTCCTGGGTCCGTCTTACAAATTCTCTCTTCTGGGACCAAGTCGGTGGGCACGTCCTATATCAACGTATTTAAGTTCATCTGAAATTTTAAGTAAGATGGGAAGAGATGTAGATAGAAATGTCATTTGAAGGCTGTAACCTGTTTCTGGGAGACCCACAATGATAAGGTTTATGTCTGGAATGGTTTCCCACGTCATCTAACTTGCTGAGAACATATCGTTGAGTTTGAAACATCTTCCGCATGAACTGCTTGTGCTCCGAGATCTCATACATATTTTTGACCATTCCAATGTTCATTCTGGGCTTGCTTAGATATTTGGACTTTCGGTTCCTGAATTGCTGCCGTAAACTCGTTAGTTTGTGATTGCGTGAGTGACTCCAAACTCTCCTTTATTGTGTGCACTACTTCGCAGTTGAATATTTGGAACAGGGGGCCTGATTCAGACCCGCTCGCGAGCGCTATGCGCTCGCAAACGGGTCGATGTTGGCCCAGTGCGCACGACGGAGCCGGCTCCATCGTGCGCATGCGCGAGACCCGGATAGCGCTGCAAAGGGGGCGTGCTGTCGATGTGGAGTAACAGCACGCCCCCTTTGGTGGGTGGGCCGGGGGCGTGTCTGCCCAGACGGAGGCTTTCCCATGGGAACGCCTACCATCTAGGGCCGGCCCCACTGACATCACAAGTGATGTCAGTGGGAGTGCTTTCGGCACTGTTAGAGCCGAAAGCACTCTTGGGCTTGCGGCAACGAGACCCTACCACAAGGGTCTATTCGCCAGCCCGATGGTCGCGATGGTCTTGACCATCGCGACCATCTTCCTGGCCGCTCGCTATAGCTGTGGGTGGTCACCCACAGCTATGTGAGCGACCAGGAGGCCGCTCTAAAAAAAGAGAAGGACGGCCCTGATTCAGAGCGAGCGCTCTGTCAGAGCGTCCGGCTCTGAATCAGGGCCAGGGTTGGCAGTAAACTCTTGGGCGGATGGAATTAAGAGAGATGTAGGAGGTGAGCTAGAATAAGTTGTATCAGTGCTCAGCACCTTCGTAGAGGCATTAGCAAATTCTCCTTATTTTTGCTTCCGCCCCTTGAGCGCTGTTCCCTCACAGGAGCAGTGGAGTTTACAAATGTATCCATATTTCTGCCGTCATTTCGTTTTATCGTACAGTATCTTTTATTTCTTTTTCTGTCAGTTTCTTGGTTTGATCTCATGAGGTTGTGTATCTCAATGGATCTTGCCTCAAATGGCGAAAAGGGAAGGTCAAGCAAAGAAGAACTGCCAGAGAGGTAGTGTGGATGGGTTTCAGGATGTTGGAGAGTCTCATTTAAATCACATAGGACACATTCAGAAAGTCCTGAAAAAATCTGAACGCTAAGAATCTGGAGATTGTATAATTTAATATCTTAAAATAAAGGCAAAATATGCAGACGTGGGTGCAATCAAAGCAGCTGAACCATATAATGTATATACAGTATGCTTCCATGTAACGTATACATGTCGGGAAGAGCTGAGAGCAGCAATTGCCAGGAGGAGACAGATATGCTACAGAAGGTGGCAGCGAGGCCTGGAGATCACTGCTAGGATGTTACCAGCACTCTGGGCTCCAGGACGATCGTCGGGTGATCAGAGGCATTGCCAGGTAAAGCAGAAAGTGCTGTTGAGTGTGCGGGATGTTGGAAGAGTGATGCTCCATGTGCACTGCTGCCATGGATCCCTCCAGGTGACAGGGATATCAGAGCTGGTTGGCGATGGGAGGGTCTGGACAGAGCAGCAGAATAGGACGGCTACCAGGAGGTGATGTCCACTGGCCAGGTGGGTGACTGAATATTAGTATCACTTGTGAGGGGGTAAATAGAACCCAATGTTGGGCCTCCATTAGGTAATTTCACATGGATTTCAGCACCACGCCATTGCAGGACCCAGTCGGTTCAGTGGGTCCACAGGATGGAAGGGAGCACTGGGGTCATCTTCCCAGCAGATCAGGAACTGATGGAGCAGAGTAGAGGAATGACCGTCATAGCTGATAGATAACACATCCTGACATGCTGGCGGTCAGGCCAAGACCCCCTCCCCCTTTTGAAATGATCTTACAAACAACAAGAGATCACCTTGGTAATTATAGATTTTATTACCTAATTTGCATACATATAACATAATTGCTGGTCTTGTCCATATACACAGTACTGTTTTCTTCTGCCTATTCATTTTTATAAAGAATGACAAACCATAGGTTATAACAAAATAAAACTGACCGTAAAACATATTCTATTAGTCACTGTGCAAACTGAAATATATGAGTCATTATAAGCCATAGGCCAGCAATGTACAGTATGTAAAATGTATATAACAATTGGCAATTATAGGACTCTATAATTCTAATATTCTGTTTAAGGTGCTACATACATTCAAACATGTCGTCAATCAAAGCACAATTGTTACCGACATAGAGCGCCGGAAGCCATTATGGTGAGTCCTTAGAATACAGCCGATGGATGTACGGTATGAAGCCAGCTCAGTGATGTCACTGGTTTCTAGTGACTGGACAGAGGCCGTACTCTCATGGAGCTCGTTCCACCCACCAAATGGCTGCATCCACCGTGGTACACTGTAATGCTCATTTATTATTTTTTACACAAAGCACCAACATATTACACTTATTAGTGCTGTACATTGAGGGGATTGTGATACAAATAGCATAGAGTGACATAAAGCAGAAGGTAAAGATGACCTTGGGTAATTGAGCTTACAATCTAGTATAGTGTTCATTCTAGCACTATTTCTAGGGATACATGTTCATCGATACCAGCGTGTCCCAGGTCATCTTAACAGAACTTAGTTTGTCCAATGTGGACATGACAGATGTCAATTAAACAAATGCCATTAATTTTCTGAATCAAGGCTGATTCAGAGCCGGACGCTCTGACAGAGCGCTCGCTCTTAATCAGAGCTGATCTTTTTTTTTTTTTAGAACGGCCTCCTGGCCGCTCGCATAGCTGTGGGTGACCACCCACAGCTATAGCAAGCGGCCAGGAAGATGGTCGCAATGGTCAAGACCATCGCGACCATCTGGCTTGCGACGAGACACTTGTGGTAGGGTCTCGTGGCCGCAAGCCCCAGAGAGATTTCGGCTCTAACAGAGCCGAAATCTCTCCCTCTGACATCACTCGTGTCAGTGGGGCCGCCCCCAGAGGCGTTCACATGGCCGCTTGCGACCGGGTCTGAATCAGGCCCCAAGTCCAAAGAGAAGGCGAGAGGTTCTTACAATCTACAAAGAAGGTGAGGAGTACAGTTACACAGAGCGTGTCATTACACACAAATGTGGATGTCAGTGGTTCGTAACTGGGTGCCGCGGGGCACTTGCAGGGGTGTCATGGGTTGGTAGGAAATTATTTATGATCAATGTGAAAGACATAACCAGAGCTAGTGGCTTCTAATCATATAATATGTGGAAAATGCTGATACACCAGGTTGCCGTGCCTCAATAAATCTTGGGTACCTCTGCTCTGTTATTGGCCTAGCACATACATAGGTTACAACTCTGCAGTAGAAAATGCACATGGAAATGACAGCAAATACTGAAGGCCTGATTTAGAGATGGTCAATGATGCAGTTGTTCTCGCAATAGCGATTGAGGGAGCATAGAATACAATGGAGATTGCCTACACTCAAACATTGATGCAACATCGATCGCACCACTGACACCTGTGGCAGCCTAGGGTCTACTCTAGCTAAACATGGCCTTGGAAGCAGTAGCAAAACATTGCTCAACTGTGTAATCATCCGCACTGCACCCATCTCCAAATGAGGCCCTGAGCCTCTATCTCCTGTCTATTGCTCTTCAATACTCACAGGTTTTCCTTGATCTCAAAATGTACTTATCACAGCACATTTAGGTCTCACATCATGAGTGAGGAGATACCAGAGGCCTGATTCAGAGATGTAATCTGATGACTAATGTACATCTCTGATGTTGAGGCGTCTGCACCTGCGCAGAACAGGTCCAGCAATCTCACACGCAAACCCCCCCCAAGCCACAGCATTCGGCATTTGGGGTGGTGTCTGGTCACTGTTCTTGGAAACGGTCGTGTCGCTGTTTTCCAGGAAGGACGAGGCCAGGGTCTGCCTCTTACACGACCAGCACCCGGTGAGGCTGCGGGAAGCTTCAGCTCCCACAGCCTGACCATAGATGTAACCATCGGTCCCAATGGTGATCCCAGCCTACAATGTCGGTAGCAGCGCTGGGATCACAAATGCAGCTAGGCTGGTGCCTGACACCTCCTTCTACATTTGCATCAGAGATAGACGGAATTGCACAGCCACTTGCGTGCGGCTCTGCAAATCCATCCATCTCTGAATCAGGCCCTAGGTCTATGAGTCACATTTGCATTACTATGTGTCGCATTTGCAGATATAGGCTCAACCTCCTGCCGGAAGGGGAAAGTTCTTGCATCCACCCACCAACCTGGTAAGAACCTCTCCAACCTCTGGCTCTGTAGCTTCATAAATGGCTCTAGTGACATGAAATAGTAATAAATGAGTTATATAAACCGTCTCACACATTCATAGTATAATGAAAAATTATGAAATATTGTCCTAGATCCCACATTATATCTACAGACCATTGCCAGGATAATATATAGCACCGTATATAACAATATGGTTTGTTACTACTTTAGTGAGTGATGCCAATATCTATTAGCCCAACGAGACTACAATAAGTTCAACATGTGTGAGATATCTTCCAGACTTAAGGCTCATACACACTGTACAATATGCTCCATGAGCGATATCGTCCAGTGTTTCCCAAGCAGTACGGGGCTCAATGTCGTTAATGATGTTGTTCAGTGTCGGCACCATCCCTCATCTCTGAACACGCACAACCTGACGATGTCAGGTTGGCCTGCAGGTTCAGGCGATGAACGACATCGTCAGTGACCTGCGGGAGTGCACATCGTTGGTCGTTCACAGCGTACACACTGGACAATAATGGACGTGATGAATGATAACGACATCGTTGTAGTTCAAATCGGCCAACTTATCGTCTAGTGTGTATGCGGCTTTATATTGATGACACACATTCCACCTACGTCTGTAAAAGAGCAATAACAATAAGGAGATTTACTGTATGTTATCTGTTAAATCCTTTTCTTCGACTTCATAGGGAGCACAGTGATGACAATGGGGTATACCCTGGAGTCTGGGCACCAAACAGTTAAAATGTATTTCCCAGCAGCCCAGGCTCCCTCTCTCTATACTCTGCCCCCAGACACCGGGAGTCAGTTTAGGTTAACAAGCCCACAGCAAGTAACAAGGATAAGGAAGATTTGCACACACTTAGAAACATAGAGAAGGTGAACAAAACCGGTACTAGACGAAGTAGACCCCATCAACTGGGTGCATCAGGGTGGGCGCCCTGTGCACCCTATGGAGAAAAAGAAAAGGATGTAACAGGTAAGAACATAAATCTGCTTTTCATCTTCCTCCACTATGCATCCCAAAGCTGTCCTCCTATGGGAGGGAACACTCCTGGACTGCACTGAGAACCCTTCAGCCAAAGGTGTCAAATGCATAGAAACAAATAAGTGTGGACGAAGGACCATGTGGTAGCCTTAAAGAGCTGTTCCACAGAAGCGTCATGTTGAGCCAACCAAAATGCTCCCACTGACCAGGTGGAATGGACAGTCACCACGGCAGGGGCAGGAAGATCTGCCAAAGAGTAGGTCTGGTGGAAAGTTAATGGAGCCACCTGGCCAAGGTCTGCTTAGTAGCAGTCCAGCCCCACTTGTAAAAATCATTTAAATCAAACAGAGAATCCATCCTGCAGAAATCTCTGGTCCTGCCCACAAAATTCTGGAGAGCTCTCACAAAATCCAAAGAGGCCTCTTTGGCAAAGTATCTGCAATGGTGAAAGATGGGACTACAATCTCCTGGTTAATGTGAAAGTGAGACACCATCTTGGAAAGGTAACCCAAGTGAGTCCGCAGAACAGCCCGATCCAAGTGGAAAACCAGAAACAGGGAGGAACATGATAAAGCAAAATAAGTTGGACACTCTCCAGACCGATGCAATGGTAAGCAGGAAGATAGTCTTCCATGCTAGCCAAAGCAAGACCACGGGCTCAAAGGGAACTGACTGGAGAACCCTAAAAAGCAAATATGGGAACAAATGGCGGCTGAACATGGAGAACTCCATGAAAAATCACCCGAACATTGGGTAAGAAGAGAACATTGCCTTTGGAAGAGGACAGGGCCAAAACCTGAACCTTCAAGGCAGGGAGATGGAGGCCAAAATCCAAACCCGCCTGCAGAAAAGAAAGGACACGGGAGAAATGGAAAGACCTGGGGTTGAAGCCTCTGGCCAAACACCAAAGTATATACACCAAATCATATATAAATTCTAGCCAAAGAGAGCTTAGTACGAATAATTCTTCTGGAAAACCCCTTCACTTTTAGATGTGGATGTCTCAAGAGCCACTCTGTCAAAGCAAGGCGGGCCAGATCTGGATGGAAGCAGAGGCCCTGAGACAGAAGATCTGGCCACAGAGGTAGATGCAATGGATTATCAATATAGAGGCCCAGAAGATCCATGCCCACTATGGTCAATCGGGCACCATGAGGATCACCTCGCTTCCCTCCAGCTTGAACTTGCAGAGGACCCACGGGATCGAGACTGGAGGAAAGACAAATGATCAGAAACATACACAGAAATGCCAGAGCGTCTACCAGGAAGGAGTCAGGATCCCTGGTGTAGGAGCAGTATCATGGCAACTGGTGGTTGTGATGAGGCACCATCATGTCTATGTCCAGAGGGCCCCAAAGACAGACTAGTACCAGGAAGACATCTGGATGTAAAGCCAACTCACCTGAGTGAATGTCCTGGTGGCTTAGGAAGTCAGCGTCCAACTTGTGGACTCCAGGGATGAAGACCACCGAAAGCACGGAAGATGATGCTCTGCCCAGTGGAGAATGCAGCTGACCTCCTTCATGGCATGGCAACTGCTACCCTGGTGGTTTATGTAGGTGATGACGGTCACGTTGTCCGACTGTACCTTGACCAGAAAAACTTGAAGGAGAGACTGTGCCTTGCAAAGCGCTATGAATACCACATGGAGCTCCAGGAAGTTGATGGACAGTTGACTCTCCTGAGATGTTCATCAACCCTGAAATGTTTGATGACACGCACTTGAAGTCTTAACTGGTGGTAAGACCGGTCCTGAAACCAAATAGGATAGTCCCTATGTAGGACCGATTGAGCCACCACAATAGAAAGACAAATGTCCCAAGGGAGAATGACAGTCTGTGCGATGAGGTGCAAATGAGACTTGTTCCACTGTACCAGAATTAGCTGAAGAGGACGGGAGTGGAACTGGGCGAATTCCACCATGTCGAAGGTAAAGACCAGAGAACTCAGGATCTGTATGTGGGAGTGGATTGACACCTGATGGTGGAATGTGCGAATCTTAGAATGCATAGCTAGTATCTTGTCTGCAGGAAGACACACTGAGCCCTGGAGTCTAGTAGATCCCCTAAATTTAGCATCTCCTGTGAAGGCATCAAGGTGGATTTCTGCCAATTGATGATCCACCCGTGTGACTGCAGAAGATCCAAAGTCAGACGGATGTGGTCTCACTGAGCATCCAGAGACAGGGCCATGAAAAGGAGGTCATTCAGATAGCCAGGATGTGGATGCCCCTGCATCGAAGGTGCACTGCCATGACCTTCTGCCTCCCACCCAGGCATCTGTCATGGTCCCAATACAAACAGAAAAAAAAGCCAGCCTCCCACTCCATGGTCCCCCAGGTAAAGGCCTGTTACTTCATGTGGCAGTCCTTTCCATGGGCTTGGCTGCAGGACGTCTGGTGGACCGAGGTTGGGGCAAAAGGAGCAAAAAGTATACATTCTTAATTTAGGAGAAGCACCAGAAGAAAGGAAAGTAGTTTAGGACATCTTGTCCAACTGCAAACCAAAAAGGACCTCCCCTGCATATGGAAGTGTTTTTAAAGCTTTCTTTGAGTCCACGTCTGTGTAGCCAGAGAGCACTCCTCACCACAATAGGAGATGCTGACACCTTAAAAATTAAGACCCCTTTGTCAATGGTGACACCTTAGAGGTTAATGCCTGCCTCACCCAGGCAGGAGGCCACCTCCCTAATAGGCCCAACTAGAGACAATAACTCACAAGTTTGTACCAGAACTGACACTGTCCTCCAGTGCATCAGTCCAGCAACCAAAAGCCTTAGCCACCCAAGCAGATGCGAGGACTGGAAGAACAGCACAAGCATTAGTATATATCATCTTAAATAAGTTATCCAACTTATCTGTTGGATCTGTAAAGGAAACAGTATTCAGAATAGGGAGGATAACCTAACAAGATGGGCGATGTGGGAATCAACCAATGTAGGGGACTCCCACCTGTCCCTATCTGCAGCCATTAGTGGGTAAAAGAAAGCAATATGCTTAGATACCTGAAAGGAACTATTAAGGGAGCACCCATACCTCCGAAGAGTACCTCTTCTTCTGTGAAGAAGGGAACTCAGCTATCATTTTTTTCTGATGCTTAAATAACGGGGCTTTGGATTTGGGGGATCTGTCCTGAATCCTCAATCAGGAGGACAGATTTAACTGCAATGGTCAGTGTCCTACAAATCTACCGGCGACTTAGCATTCTCCAAACCAAGAAAACCTCAATGTTGGAGGTGACAGAGGAGCTAGCCTCGTGGTCCGAGGAAAATTCTCTGAACTCCGCTAGACAGTGGCATAGAGCTCTCTCATCTGGAAGGCCTGCTTCTGTATGTACTATCCTTGTCAAACATCTGCCGGAAAGATGCCGACACCTGTGCCAATCCCTGTACGGTCCGTGTAAAGGACTGCATCCACGGTGGCTACTCTAGCAGGCAGCAAAGGACTCTGAGCCAGCAGAATGGTTAGTAATTGGGAGCACACCTATATATAGATTAGTAGGGAGAGATGGTTTGGGAGCTGCACACTACCTGTGTCAACTCTGAAACCCAAGCCATTTCTTGATTGGATGCTGCGGCTAAAGAAACCTCCCTCAGTGGAGCCACAAAGCAGCGTACAAATGCCATTGTGGTCCGGGTCCTGGGAAGAGAGCACATTAACACATTTTTTACAAGTGCACAGCACAGGAGCATCCATCCCCTTGAGAGCCTTGATCTTGGAAGACATTTGCAGACCTAGAATGTACCAAGACACTAAAGCAGAGGTATATGTCACAGGGGAGCACAGAGTGGCAATCAGCATCAAAATTACCTAATTGTGCAAATATATATATATATATATATAATAGAAAATAGTGGGAAAGTACTGCTCAACCCAGCCATGGCAGCAAGAAGGAGCTTTAAATATACCCTGATTGCTAGGTGCAAGGTATATGGGGAGACAGGAGCCCTTGCTTCTCTTGGTGCTTTGCTGTGGCAGGCAATGCTTAAAATTGCTGCCCAGCATCTTAGAGGTGTAGAGAGGGGAGTGTACCTGAGGCAGGCTGTCTGCAGAAAGGAAGTGTGCTAAGGGGTAAGGGAGGTACTAATAGGTGGAGCCTGCCTCTGCTGTCTGGTGTGTACCCAAAGGCAATGACCACCACTGCTGTAAGCGGAGTCCTATTCCAGAAGTTCCCCGGTGGTGAGTGGTGCTGGGACGACCAGAGCCCTCAATTCCAGCACCGGTGGTGGTCTCCTGCACCAGCTGTGATAAGCTGCACTTACCTGTCCCGTCTCCAGGTGGCTGCAACTGTGGCTCCTCATCAGTGTGCTGGAGTCAGCGGCTGAAGTCACAGACCCCATTGCTAGTGTTGCGGCCACCAGCGATGGGGTTGGAGTGGCAGTGATGGCGTCCTATAGGACACGTATCACTGCCCAGTCTAAAAATAAAATAAAAAAAATGGGGGACCACCTAAAGCAGTCCCCCCACAAATAGTGCCCACTCCTGTCAGCACCAAACTTGAAACTGGCTCCTGGTGGCTCAGAAGTTCCTGGTGGTCTGATTAGAAAGGAGATGACCGGAGCCCTCTCTACCAGCACTTACCTGCCCCATCTGTAGCTGGCTACGACTGTAGTGCCTGTCCAGTGTGTTGGAATCCGCAGCTGAAATCACTGACCCAGTCGCCAGTGCTGCAGCCACCAAACCAAAGCCGGCTCCTGGTGGCTGGGTATAGAGGAGAGGGAGCATGGGCTACTGGAAAATACATTTTAACAGTTTGGTGCCCAGACTCTCCCCTCCAGGATATACCCCATTGTCATGTCTGTGCCCCCTAATGGAGGAAGAAATAATATGTTAATATAGTACGATTGGCGCTTTTATCTGCCCAGCATAACTCTGCAATGTTAATTTACTTTTAACTATAATCTCTTTAAATATATTTTTTGCTGTTTTTATATATTACCTTATTAATATTAATAGATTTAGCAATATTGACATTAATTTTGTCTTATGTGAATTTTTTGTGCAACAAAAGTTAATTTTTGTGTAAAACATTTCCCTCACTCCTATCATGGAACTGATTTTTCACCTGTGTGAGTTCTGTAATGTTTAGCAAGAGCACATTTATATGTAAAACATTTCCCACATGCAAAACATGGAAATGGTTTTGCACCTGTGTGAGTTCTCTGATGTTTAGCAAGAGACCCTTTTTCACTAAAAGATTTTCCACACTCAGAACATTGAAACGGCTTCTCACCTGTGTGACTTCTCTCATGTTTAGCAAGATCACATTTTTCTGTAAAATGTTTCCCACATTTAGAACATGGAAATGGCTTCTCACCTGTGTGAGTTCTCTTATGTCTAGCAAGAGCCGATGTCTGCGTAAAACATTTCTCACATTCAGGACATCGAAACGGTTTCTCACCTGTGTGAGTTCTTTTGTGTGTAACAAGATGTGATTTCTGTGCAAAACATTTCCCACACTCAGAGCATGGAAATTTCTCGCCTGTGTGACTTCTCTCATGAATAACAAAATGTGATTTCTGTGCAAAACATTTTTCACACTGTGAACAAGAAAATGGCTTCACACCTGTGTGACTTCTCTGATGTATAACAAGTTTTGATTTGTTTGCAAAACTTTTCCTACACTCAGAGCATGGAAATGGTTTATCCCCCGTGTGAGTTTTCTGATGTTCAACAAGACTTGATTTATATTTAAAACATTTCCCACACTCAGAACATTGAAATTTCTCACCTAAGTGAGTTTTCTGATGTTTAAAAAGAGCTGATTTCCGTGTAAAACATTTCCCACACTCAGAACACAGAAATGGTTTCTCACCTGTGTGACTTCTCTGATGTGCTGCAAGATCTGATTTCTGTATAAAACATTTCTCACACTCAGGACATGGAAATGGTTTCTCACCTGTGTGACTTCTCTGATGTGCTGCAAGATCTGATTTCTGTGTAAAACATTTCTCACACTCAGGACATGGAAATGGTTTCTCACCTGTGTGACTTCTCTGATGTGCTGCAAGATCTGATTTCTGTGTAAAACATTTCTCACACTCAGGACATGGAAATGGTCTTGCACGTGTGTGAATTCTCTGATGTATAACAAGATGTGATTTCTGTGTAAAACATTTCCCACACTCAGAACAAGGAAATGGTTTCTCACCTGTGTGAGTTCTCTGATGTATAACAAGATCTGATTTCTGAATAAAACATTTTGCACACTCAGAGCATGGAAATGGTTTCTCACCTGTGTGACTTCTCTGATGTATAACAAGATATGATTTCTGTATAAAACATTTCCCACATTTAGAGCATGGAAATGGTTTCTCACCTGTGTGAATTCTCTGATGTATATCAAGATGGGATTTACATGTAAAACATTTCCCACACTCAGAGCACAAAAATCTACTATCAACTGTATGAGCTGTACTAGATGTAGCAATATCTGAGTTGTCAGGAGAACATAGCCCAGGATTAGAAGTATGAGATGCTTTATCTGCACTATGAATCACTGGGTATATGTTTAGGCTAAGGGGATTTATTCCTGTAGAATCTTGTATGATCTTGTCTTCTTTTTCACACTCTGGAAACCAAATTAGAGATCCTTCAGAGATAGTTCTGCTTGTGCTCCCAGCCACTAGAAATGAAAGGAATGAACAGCAATGAACATAATCTTTATATTGAGAAGACAAAATGTAACCTTGTTAGGGAGTCCAAATCTGTTCAGTATTTTAGTTTTAATTTTCAAACTGTGAACAGTTTATTACAATTATGAATGTGCAAATACAAAGTGTGACTCTTTCCTCTCTTTTTGCCTCTTCTAGGCCTCCTACAATGATTCCGAGGCTTTAGGTTGTCTACTGGAATGTAAGGGGCCTTAAAAGCCCTATCAAGGGACGCCAAGTTGTTTCCCATTTGAAGGCTTTGTCTCCTGATATAGTCTTCCACCAGGAGACACACTGGAATCTGGCTCGGGATGAGCTCTGTGGTCCATGGAACCAGTTTATTACTGCTCCATATTTGATTAAAAAAAACATGGATTGGCTATATTGCTACACATGTAAGATATACAATTCAGGACTCTCCTACAGGTTCTAAGGCAGATTCATATTGCTCCGTCTTTTGATAATGGGATAGAAATTCACACTTTTGAAGATCTGTGCCCCTAATGGCCCTAACCATAGTTTATTTCATGCCCTCTCAGCTTTATTTTTCTAATTTTCAACTCCTAAACTATTGATTAGCCATGGATAACCCCTCTTTTGACAGGTCTTCTGTTTCTGCCAGTTTAAACTGCAAATCTATAGGACTCTAATGATTAGACACAGTCTATTTTGCCGCTGGCAAGAACCCGGGAATGATGTTCAACATTCCTGGGTTCATTGCATGTTCTTGAGGATTGGCTATAATTTGACCTCTGCTGGTTTATTCCCTAGAATTCGGCTTGCTGCTTTTGAGTGTATCCTATTCTCTTGGTCCAAGTTACCCTCACAGCTTTTGGAAGTTCCTGAGTCAATCTACTGAATTTGCTGAATATTCAACCAAAATGTCAGTTTTACATAGCAACCTGTCACAAGCTGCCGCTGCGCCTTGTCTGACAATGGTGCTTTGGGTGGTTTTCTCAGGCCTGTTGCTAGGAGACAAGAATGCCAGGCTGCTGCTCCACAAAGTATTCCTACCTGGCTGTTCTGTCTCCGCCTCCCTGCGCTGATTGGATCACCTTCCTTCTTTACCCCTGCTGTTTCTCCTCTCTGATGCTGGCTATAGTGTTTGTTGTGGCTTCCGGTTCTAGTGAGAGGTTATCTTCCTGTGTGTTCCAGCTCCTCGTGTTCAGTGTCTGTGATCTCCCTGCAAGTTACATCTAAGCAGTGGCTGCTGCTTCAAGCGTGTGTGATTTACCTGCAAATAACATAAGAGCAGTGCCTGCCACACCTCAGCGTCTGTGTACTCCCTGCAAGTTAAATCTAAGCAGTGTCAGCTGCACTCCAACACTGTGAACTTTTTGTTTATTCATTCCAGCACTCCCAGCAGCCTCTCTGTGTCTGTATGGCCAATCAGCTAATAACACCCAGCTATCTGCACTACTATTCAGTGCTGTGTGCACTATCTGCAATTTACAACTCCTCAGTTTCAGTTGCAATTCATTGTCTGTATATTCAAGCAAGCAATAAACTTTTACAGCAATTCCTAATATACCTCAGTACATACCAGCTATTAAGGCTGCAACTAGCCAAGTACATACCATTCCTCAAGACTGCAACTAGCCAAGTGCCTACCAGCTATTCAGGCTGCAACTATCCTAGTGCATACCAGCTCTCAAGGCTGCAACTAGCCAAGTGCATACCAGTCTTCAAGACTGCAACCAGCCAAGTACACACCAGCCCTTAAGGCTGTAAACCGCCATGTATTTATCAGTCCTCAACACTGCAACTTGCCAAGTACATTTCAGCCCACAAGGTCACATTTCAACTAGGAGCCATCTTGTCCTAACAATTCCTTATCAATAAACTCTTTATCAATTGACTCTTCAATTATATATTATCAATTGACTCTTGATCAATCAACTCACTATACTTTATTGAGCCTCATATTCCTGGTAATGGTTCCACTGTGAATCTTCCCAGAGGTTCATAACACAACCTAAATCATTAAGATGACTAGGTGCTGTTCTAGTAGAACTCTAAGGAGGTTCTTTGGAGTCCTGTTTTAACTTATCAGTCTTGCAAAAAATGGTGTTTCCAAAACAAATATAATGCTTGATACCTAGATGTACAAATTACTATTGCTTCATACACCCAGGTCCGCCCAAATTTGTTCTGAAAACTATACTCAAGCAAAATTGTTTATTGGAAAGCCTACCTGCCAAAGGTCAAGTAAGACTAAACCGAAGAAAGTTTTCTTTCATTGGTGCAATAAGGCTGACAAAGTTCTCGTCGACATTAATAAATATTTTCCTTCTAAACAGCATACTCATCACATCATTGCATATAGTTCGGTCATGTCCCACCACTGTTTATTAGTCAAGACAACTCCAAAAAAAGTAGGGCCTCTACTGAATATCCAAGTTCAGACTATACAAAACCTAGCCAAGGAAAGCGAATACAGAATATAGGTCCAATTCAGCAAGGAACGCAGCCGTGAATTTGCACACACGGTCGATGTTTTCACTCTGAAGAGAGGGGGAGAGCAGGAGTATAATAGGGGCTGATGGCTCCTGATGTATGAGATACACCAGAGAGTGTAGGGAGGAGACTGGTCAGATCTCTGGACTGGTAACACACAGTGACAAGATATGAGGGGGGAGAGCAGGAGTATAAGAGGGGCTGATGGCTCCTGATGTATGAGATACACCAGAGAGTGTGAGTAGGAGACTGGTCAGATCTCTGGGCTGGTAACACACAGTGATATGATGTGAGGGTGAGAGCAGGAGTATAATAGGGAATGATGGCTCCTGATGTATGAGATACACCAGAGAGTGCAGGGAGGAGACTGGTCAGATCTCTGGGCTGGTAACACACAGTGACATGATGTGAGGAGAAGAGCAGGAGTATAATAGGGACTGATGGCTCCTGATGTATGAGATACAGTAGAGAGAGTGGGGAGGAGACTGGTCAGATCTCTGGGCTGGTAACACACAGTGACATGATGTGAGGGGAAAGCAGGAGTATAATAGGGGCTGGCTGCTAATGTATGAGATACACCAGAGAGTGTGGGGAGGAGACTGGTCCGGTCTCTGGGCTGGTATTACACAGTGACACGATTTGAGGGGAAGAGCAAGAGTATAATAGGGGCTGATGGCTACCACTGTGCAGATACATTTCCCTTAACAATTTATACTGACAGAGAAGGGTGAAGGATAACAGATTGTGTAGTGACTGAGCAAGGAGAATATGTGACTCTTTTCTCTAATAAGCGTTTATTACTCACCTGTGTTGATAACTGTAGGTATTTCCTCCTCCTTACACTGCTGATCGCCCCTCACATATGTCTCTTTTTCACCATCTATATCTTCTGCCTTCATCTCAGTCACATATGTATCTTCTCCCTCTGTATCTTCTGCCTTCATATCAGTCACACACGTCTCTTCTTCTCCCTCTATATCTTCTGCCTTATTATCAGTCACATACGTCTCTTCTTCTCCCTTTATATCTTCTGCCTTGTTATCAGTCACATACATCTCTTCTTCTCCCTCTATATCTTTTACCTTTATATCAGTCACATACGTCTCTTCTTCTCCCTCTATATCTTCTGCCTTCATGTCAGTCACATACGTCTCTTCTTCTCCCTCTATATCTTCTGCCTTCATATTAGTCACATACGTCTCTTCTTCTTCCTTTATATCTTCTGCCTTGTTATCAGTCACATACATCTCTTCTTCTCCCTCTATATCTTTTACCTTTATATCAGTCACATACGTCTCTTCTTTTCCCTCTATATCTTCTGTCTTAACATTAGTTAAAACTTCACTCTAAATAACCCATAAAACAATATAACACTTAATTAATGCCTAATATAATTAATTGTTATTAAACAGTATAATTTCAGTGTGTAATACACACACAGCTTCTCTGTAAATCAAACGAGGTGTGGATATTAAATAACAAGACTGATGCTATAATTTATTTTTGATTATATTAAGTATATTTTAATTCCGTTCCCCTTCGGCATCCACACACCGCTGTATTCTTATTGGTTAAAGCCGCGCTGTAGCTCATTATCAGCAGTCTCAACAGCTCCGTCATTTTCTTCTTTACCTCAGTAAATGATGCAAAATGAGTTTCTTTGAGTACAGATTTGACTTTATGGAAAAGAAAGTCGCACTGTGCTAGGTCTGGTGAGTATGGAGGGGGTTCTATCACTGCAATCTGTTTCTTAGCCAAACTCTGCGTCAGAGAGAGAGCTGTGTGGGCTGGTGCGATTTCCTGATGGGGAATGAATCAATTGTTCCACAACTCCGGCCTCTTTCTCTGATTCTTTCCTGAAAGGTTGCTAGAATATTTTTGTAGTAATGTTGATTCACTGTCGTGCCTTCTGGTACCCAGTCCTCCTAAATAACACCCTTGGGGCTGTATTCAATTAACTATCGCACCCGCGATAATATCGCCGATTTTTCTGCGGTATTATCGTCATTAGCGATAAATTGAAAAAACTGTTCTCCATTTTTAAAAAAGGTGGAAAATGTGCAAAATCCCTATTTTTGTGTAAAAATGTGGGGATTTCTTACAGAACCCTTTGGACAGCTATCCTAATGATACCTTGGCAAAAAATGTTTTCGTAAATTGTGTACTTTGTCGAGAAACGACCGCTGAAATTTCAGACAAAATTTTATTTATATTGTGAAAACTGCATTTAACGTATTGGGTCTGGTATTTTGGAGGGATATAAAGATGCACCAAGTGTTTTAAACATCGCACGTGGCTGGTGCAGGCGTTTTTTTTTGCGGTTTTAAAAAACCACCTGCGCCAGCCACGTGCGATGTTTAAAACACTTGGCGCAGCCTTATGGCCCCTTCGAAATACCAGACCCAATAAGTTAAACGCTTTTTCCACTTGGAAAAAAAAATGTCACCGAAATTTTAATGCCCGTTTTTCGTCAAAGAACGCAACTTACACATTTTTGTTTCAGTAAAGTATCATTAGGGGGGCTGTCCAAAGAGTTCTGGAAGAAAGCCCCACATTTTTACCCAAAAATAGAGTTTTTGCTAATTTTTTCGCCTGCCCAAGGCAGGAGAAAAGTTTTCTCCAGTTTTTCGCCGTTGTTGGCGAAATCGTCCGCAAATCGTCTGAAAATTGGCTGATCGAAAGGCCGATTCGCAAACGACAGCGAAAATGCCCGATTTCGCATCTAATTTAATACGGCCCTCGGTATCAAAGAAAACAATAAATATGGCTTTGAATTTGCTGTGACGCGCTTTCTTCATTCTTGGTGATGGTGTTTTCCAGTGCATGGACTGGCGTTTTGTCTCAGGATCGTACTGGAAGATCCATGTTTCATCACAGGTAATAAGTTTATCTAAAATATGCGAATTTGCTTGAATTTGTTCCAAAATGTTGGTACAAATTTGCTTTTGATTTTCTTTCTGCTCAGTAGTGAGAATCCTTGGAACCATCTTAGTACAAACTTTTGGCATATTAAGATCTTGATGCAAAACTTTCCTAACAGTTTTGTAAATTTTTTCCACATTTTCAATTATTTTTGATGTGGAAAGATTCCTTATGTCGTCACTCACACACATGTGAACATGACATACAATCTGCCCTACTTTTAAACTAAGGATTTTAATGAGGAACGGGAAAAACACAACTTCTTCGATTAATGTGTGAAAGGAAACTATCCGTGCAAGAGGTCTGAAACTTGCAAAACCGTTTTGGCATAGTCCGAGGTCAAAGTTCCACCACTTCCTTTTAACTCAGGCAGTATGGTTTCTTTTTCCAAATACCGTCGCGTTATTTAATAGCCACACCTCGTACAGTGACAGTCACTTTGGTATATTGGTGAGACCCTAAATCCCACCTACCTGATCCTCCTGTGGGATCCTGTGATTCTCCTCTGTACAATCCTGGGAATAAAGAGGACGGGGACATCTCTCTGGGGTATTCCTGTTACTGGGTCCATCTGTAGGAGACACACAGTGACTGAGTACATTGTATATATGTGATTATCAGATGATGTGTATATAGGGAGCCCCTATACCTGCTCTCCCCTGTATAATAAATGACAGTCTCCTCTTACCCAGTAATGTGAGGGGCCGGTGATTCTCCATCATCACATCCTTGTACAGACCCATGTGTTCCTCTATATACTCCCCCTCCTGCATGGAGACATAGACAGTGACATCCTGACACCTTATAGGAACCTGACACACAAAATGATACAGTTACCACCCAGACACATCCCCTGGTGTTACTGCATAATGTCCCATTCCCAGAAGTCACCTCTCCAGTCATCACCCAGACACATTCCCTGGTGTTACTGTATAATGTCCCATTCCCAGCAGTCACCTCTCCAGTCATCACCCTGACACATCCCCTGGTGTTACTGTATAATGTCCCATTCCCAGCAGTCACCTCTCCAGTCATCACCCAGACACATCCCCTGGTGTTACTGTATAATGTCCCATTCCCAGCAGTCACCTCTCCAGTCATCACCCAGACACATCCCCTGGTGTTACTGTATAATGTCCCATTCCCAGCAGTCACCTCTCCAGTCATCACCCAGACACATCCCCTGGTGTTACTGTATAATGTCCCATTCCCAGCAGTCACCTCTCCAGTAATCACCCAGACACATCCCCTGGTGTTACTGTATAATGTCCCATTCCCAGCAGCCACCTCTCCAGTCAGCAGCTGAATGATCTTGTTGGTGAGTTCCAGAATCTTCTGATCATTGTCTCTCTCATGTATCAGTGAGGTGGAGGCACCGTGATGGGGCTCTGGGTCATGCTCAGTCCTCCTGACACATGAGGACGGCGTCTGGGAGTTTCACACACACCAGATGTCTTCTTCACTAATGTGTAATTCTGTGAATTGGGGGAGACATCGATACCAAGGAATATGTAACTCAAACAATTACGAGTTGATAAATTCTTAACACTAAACTTTTATTATGTTGTTTTTAAAAAAACAAATTGTTCATTACTCTGGTTTTAAAAACAAATGATATATACAACTAAATAAAAAGTGAAAATAAAATCACCAAATTGTGTCACAAATAAGACATGGACTTCCAACACAAATAAAAAAAATATGTGACAATAATGCACAAAATAACACATATAACGCAAACTATTAACATGTATTTATAACAGAAAAGTGGTGGTTAAATTGCGATTGATACATTTTGTGTGTTATTCCACTTATTATATCATTATACAGTCCATTCCCCTAAATATAAATATAATAAATCACAAATCAGTGTGTGCCGAGTTATTCCCCCTCATATATCACTGTACAGTCCCCTCACTTTTATAGAATAAAAATACCACATATCAGTGTGTACTGGGAGCAGTGTTATTCCCCCTCATATAACACTGAATGGTCCCCTCTCCTCTATACAAAAATAACACATATCAGTGTTTGCCGGGAGCTGTGTTATGCCCCCACATGTATTACTGTAATGGCCCCTTCGACTATATAATATTACCACATATCAGTGTGCATCAGTAGCTCCGGGGACAGTGGCAGGTGGGGAGTTTGACTGGGGCGGTACACCTGTCAAACCGTAACGCAGGTGTCCTAAGGCGAGCTCAGGGAGGACAGAAACCTCCCGTGGAGCAGTGTGCAGTTCCCTCTCCCCTATAAAATAATAATACCACATATCAGTGTATACTGGGAGCTGTGTAATTTCCCTCATACAGTATATCCCTGTACAGTCCCCTCTACCCTATATAATATTAACACATATCAGTGTGTGCTGGGAGCTGTGTTATTCCCCCTCATATAGCACTGTACAGTCCCCTCTCCCCTATATAATAATAATACCACATATCAGTGTGTGCTGGGAGCTGTGTTATTCCCCCTCATATATCACTGTACAGTCCCCTCTCCCCAATATAATAATACCACATATCAGTGTGTGCTGGGAGCTGTGTTATTCCCCCTCATATATCACTGTACAGTCCCCTCTCCCCTATATATTAATAATACCACATATCAGTTTGTGCCGGGGGCTTGTTATTCCCCCTCATATATCACTGTACAGTCCCCTCCCCCTACATAATAATAATACCACATAATATTGTGTGCTGGGAGCTGTGTTATTCCCCCTCATATATCACTGTACAGTCCCCTCTCCCCCTATATAATAATACCACATATCAGTGTGTGCTGGGAGCTGTGCTATTCCCCATCATATACCACTGTGCAGTCCCCTCTCCCCTATATAATAATAATACCACATATCAGTGTGTGCTGGGAGCTGTGTTATTCCCCCACATGTATTACTGTAATGGCCCCTTCGACTATATAATATTACCACATATCAGTGTGCATCAGTAGCTCCGGGGACAGTGGCAGGTGGGGAGTTTGACTGGGGCGGTACACCTGTCAAACCGTAACGCAGGTGTCCTAAGGCGAGCTCTGGGAGGACAGAAACCTCCCGTGGAGCAGTGTGCAGTTCCCTCTCCCCTATAAAATAATAATACCACATATCAGTGTATACTGGGAGCTGTGTAATTTCCCTCATACAGTATATCCCTGTACAGTCCCCTCTACCCTATATAATATTACCACATATCAGCGTGTGCTGGGAGCTGTGTTATTCCCCCTCATATATCACTGTACAGTCCCCTCTCCCCAATATAATAATACCACATATCAGTGTGTGCTGGGAGCTGTGTTATTCCCCCTCATATATCACTGTACAGTCCCCTCTCCCCTATATATTAATAATACCACATATCAGTTTGTGCCGGGGGCTTGTTATTCCCCCTCATATATCACTGTACAGTCCCCTCCCCTTACATAATAATAATACCACATAATATTGTGTGCTGGGAGCTGTGTTATTCCCCCTCATATATCACTGTACAGTCCCCTCTCCCCCTATATAATAATACCACATATCAGTGTGTGCTGGGAGCTGTGCTATTCCCCATCATATACCACTGTGCAGTCCCCTCTCCCCTATATAATAATAATACCACATATCAGTGTGTGCTGGGAGCTGTGTTATTCCCCCTCATATATCACTGTAGGGTCCCCTCTCCCCTATACAATAATAATACCACATAGTGGGGTAGATGTATGAAGCCCAGAAGCGGTATCAGCGCACGTTATGTGCGCTGATACCGCTTCTCCCCGATGTATGATCGGGGGTCTGGGCGGAAAATGACAGGGGCAATATGCGCCCATGTCATTATCGGCGCTGCTATCTACAAGATAGCAGCGCCGAGTGGCAGGGCCATGTGCGAACGGTCATACCGCATGACCGTTCGGCCGGCTGTAGCTGTCATTATCAACAGCTACAGCCTGGCGCTAGCCTATACCCACAGCAGGGACAGCGCTGTCCCTGCTGCCGGCTCCAGGCTGCATGCGGGGATCTCATGATATTTGCGAGATCCTGCGCATGCTCAGTGGAGCCGGCCGGGACAGAGACACAGGGCATCAGCACTAGGCTGGTGCGCTGCTGTCTCTAGCGGGTAGCGCCGGAGGGGGTGTTATCGCTCCCCCTCTTACATCTCATCGGTAGTGCTTCCTGCTGCACCTCGGTAAAGAGGCGAAGCAGGAAGCGTTACAGCGGCACTTATCGTGTCGCTTTAATACATCTACCCCAGTGTGTGTAATAATAATACCACATATCAGTGTGTGCTGGGAGCTGTGTTATTCCCCTCATATATCAATGTACGGTCCCCTCTCCCCTATTTAATAATAATACCACATAGTGTGTGCTGGGAGCTGTGTTATTCCCCTCATATATCACTGTACGGTCCCCTCTCCCCTATTTAATAATAATACCACATATCAGTGTGCTGGGAGCTGTGTTATTCCCCTCATATATCACTGTACGGTCCCCTCTCCCCTATATAATAATACCACATATCAGTGTGTGCTGAGAGCTGTGTTATCCCCCCTCATATATCACTATACGGTCCCCTCTCCCCCTATATAATAATAATACCACATATCAGTGTGCTGGGAGCTGTGTTATTCCCCACATATATCACTGTACAGTCCCCTCTCCCCTATATAATAATAATACCACATATCAGTGTGTGCTGGGAGCTGTGTTATTCCCCCTCATATATCACTGTACGGTCCCCTCTCCCCTATATAATAATTCACATATCATTGTGTGCTGGGAGCTGTGTTATTCCCCCCTCATATATCACTGTACGGTCCCCTCTCCCCTATACAATAATATAACATATCAGTGTATGCTAGGAGCAGTGTTATTCCTTCTCATATATCACTGTACGGTCCCCTCTCCCCTATATAATAATAATACCACAAATCAGTGTGTGCTGGGAGCTGTGTTATCCCCCCTCATATATCACTGTACAGTCCCTCTCCCCTCTATAATAATAATACCACATATCAGTGTGTGCTGGGAGCTGTGTTATTCCCCCTCATATATCACTGTACGGTCCCCTCTCCCCTATAAAATAATAATACCACATATCAGTGTGTGCTGGTAGCTGTGTTATTCCCCTCATATATCACTGTACGGTCCCCTCTCCCCCTATATAATAATAATACCACATAGTGTGTGCTGGGAGCTGTGTTATCCCCCTCAAATATCACTGTACGGTCCCCTCTCCCCTATATAATAATAATACCACATATCAGTGTGTGCTGGGAGCTGTGTTATTCCCCCTCATATATCACTGTAGTCTCCTCCCCCCTATATTATAATAATACCACATATCAGTGTGTGCTGGGAGCTGTGTTATTCCCCTCATATATCACTATACAGTCCCCTCTCCCCTATATAATAACAATACTATATATCAGTGTGTGCTGGGAGCTGTGTAATTCCCCTCATATATCACTGTACAGTCCCCTCTCCCCTATATAATAATACCACATATCAGTGTGTGCTGGGAGCTGTGTTATTCCCCTCATATATCACAGTACGGTTCCCTCTCCCCTATATAATGATAATACCACATATCAGTGTGTGCTGGGAGCTGTGTTATTCCCCTCATATATCACTGTACGGTCCCCTCTCCCCTATATAATAATAATACCACATATCAGTGTGTGCTGGGAGCTGTTATTCCCCCTCATATATCACTGTACAGTCCCCTCTCCCCTATATAATAATAATACCACATATCAGTGTGTGCTGGGAGCTGTGTTATTCCCCCTCAAATATCACTGTACGGTCCCCTCTCCCCTATATAATAATACCACATATCAGTGTGTGCTGGGAGCTGTGTTATTCCCCCTCATATATCACTGTACGGTTCCCTCTCCCCTATAAAATAATAATACCACATATCAGTGTGTGCTGGGAGCTGTGTTATTCCCCTCATATATCACTGTACGGTCCCCTCTCCCCCTATATAATAATACCACATATCAGTGTGTGCTGGGAGCTGTGTTATCCCTCCTCATATATCACTGTACGGTCCCCTCTCCCCTATATAATAATAATACCACCACATATCAGTGTGTGCTGGGAGCTGTGTTATTCCCCCTCATATATCACTGTACAGTCCCCTCTCCCCTATATAATAATTATACCACATATCAGTGTGTGCTGGGAGCTGTGTTATTCCCCCTCATATATCACTGTACAGTCCCCTCTCCCCTATATAATAATAATACCACATATCAGTGTGTGCTGGGAGCTGTGTTATTCCCCCTCATATATCACTGTACGGTCCCCTCTCGCCTATATAATAATAATACCACATATCAGTGTGTGCTGGGAGCTGTGTTATCCCCCTCATATATCACTGTACGGTCCCCTCTCCCCCTATATAATAATAATACCAGATATCAGTGTGTTCTGGGAGCTGTGTTATTCCCCTCATATATCACTGTACGGTCCCCTCTCCCCTATATAATAATAATACCACAAATCAGTGTGTGCTGGGAGCTGTGTTATCCCCCCTCATATATCACTGTACGGTCCCCTCTCCCCCTATATAATAATAATACCACAAATCAGTGTGTGCTGGGAGCTGTGTTATCCCCCCTCATATATCACTGTATGGTCCCCTCCCCCCTATATAATAATAGTACCACATATCAGTGTGTGCTGGGAGCTGTTATTCCCCCTCATATATCACTGTACGGTCCCCTCCCCCCTATATAATAATAATACCACATATCAGTGTGTGCTGGGAGCTGTGTTATTCCCCCTCATATATCACTGTACAGTCTCCTCTCCCCTATATAATAATAGTACCACATATCAGTGTGTGCTGGGAGCTGTTATTCCCCCTCATATATCACTGTACGGTCCCCTCTCCTCTATATAATAATAATACCACATATCAGTGTGTGCTGGGAGCTGTGTTATTCCCCCTCATATATCACTGTACGGTCCCCTCTCCCCTATATAATAATAATACCACATATCATTGTGTGCAGGGAGCTGTGTTATTCCCCCTCATATATCACTATACGGTCCCCTCTCCCCTATATAATAATAATACCACATATCAGTGTGTGCTGGGATCTGTGTTATTCCCCCTCATATATCACTGTACAGTCCCCTCTCCTCCTATATCATAATAATACCACATATCAGTGTGTGCTGGGAGCTGTGTTATTCCCCCTCATATATCACTGTACGGTCCCCTCTCCCCTATATAATAATAATACTACATATCAGTGTGTGCTGGGAGCTGTGTTATTCCCCCTCATATATCACTGTACAGTCCCCTCTCCCCTATATAATAATAATACTACATATCAGTGTGTGCTGGGAGCTGTGTTATTCCCCCTCATATATCACTGTACAGTCCCCTCTCCCCTATATAATAATAATACTACATATCAGTGTGTGCTGGGAGCTGTGTTATTCCCCCTCATATCACTGTACAGTCCCCTCCCCCCTATATAATAATATCACATATCAGTGTGTGCTGGGAGCTGTGTTATTCCCCCTCATATATCACTGTGTAGTCCCCTCTCCCCCTATATAATAATATCACGTGTGTGCTGGGAGCTGTGTTATTCCCCCTCATATATCACTGTATGGTCCCCTCCCCCCTATATAATAATAGTACCACATATCAGTGTGTGCTGGGAGCTGTTATTCCCCCTCATATATCACTGTACGGTCCCCTCCCCCCTATATAATAATAATACCACATATCAGTGTGTGCTGGGAGCTGTGTTATTCCCCCTCATATATCACTGTACAGTCTCCTCTCCCCTATATAATAATAGTACCACATATCAGTGTGTGCTGGGAGCTGTTATTCCCCCTCATATATCACTGTACGGTCCCCTCTCCTCTATATAATAATAATACCACATATCAGTGTGTGCTGGGAGCTGTGTTATTCCCCCTCATATATCACTGTACGGTCCCCTCTCCCCTATATAATAATAATACCACATATCATTGTGTGCAGGGAGCTGTGTTATTCCCCCTCATATATCACTATACGGTCCCCTCTCCCCTATATAATAATAATACCACATATCAGTGTGTGCTGGGATCTGTGTTATTCCCCCTCATATATCACTGTACAGTCCCCTCTCCTCCTATATCATAATAATACCACATATCAGTGTGTGCTGGGAGCTGTGTTATTCCCCCTCATATATCACTGTACGGTCCCCTCTCCCCTATATAATAATAATACTACATATCAGTGTGTGCTGGGAGCTGTGTTATTCCCCCTCATATATCACTGTACAGTCCCCTCTCCCCTATATAATAATAATACTACATATCAGTGTGTGCTGGGAGCTGTGTTATTCCCCCTCATATATCACTGTACAGTCCCCTCTCCCCTATATAATAATAATAATACTACATATCAGTGTGTGCTGGGAGCTGTGTTATTCCCCCTCATATATCACTGTACAGTCCCCTCTCCCCTATATAATAATAATACTACATATCAGTGTGTGCTGGGAGCTGTGTTATTCCCCCTCATATCACTGTACAGTCCCCTCCCCCCTATATAATAATATCACATATCAGTGTGTGCTGGGAGCTGTGTTATTCCCCCTCATATATCACTGTGTAGTCCCCTCTCCCCCTATATAATAATATCACGTGTGTGCTGGGAGCTGTGTTATTCCCCCTCATATATCACTGTATGGTCCCCTCCCCCCTATATAATAATAGTACCACATATCAGTGTGTGCTGGGAGCTGTTATTCCCCCTCATATATCACTGTACGGTCCCCTCCCCCCTATATAATAATAATACCACATATCAGTGTGTGCTGGGAGCTGTGTTATTCCCCCTCATATATCACTGTACAGTCTCCTCTCCCCTATATAATAATAGTACCACATATCAGTGTGTGCTGGGAGCTGTTATTCCCCCTCATATATCACTGTACGGTCCCCTCTCCTCTATATAATAATAATACCACATATCAGTGTGTGCTGGGAGCTGTGTTATTCCCCCTCATATATCACTGTACGGTCCCCTCTCCCCTATATAATAATAATACCACATATCATTGTGTGCAGGGAGCTGTGTTATTCCCCCTCATATATCACTATACGGTCCCCTCTCCCCTATATAATAATAATACCACATATCAGTGTGTGCTGGGATCTGTGTTATTCCCCCTCATATATCACTGTACAGTCCCCTCTCCTCCTATATCATAATAATACCACATATCAGTGTGTGCTGGGAGCTGTGTTATTCCCCCTCATATATCACTGTACGGTCCCCTCTCCCCTATATAATAATAATACTACATATCAGTGTGTGCTGGGAGCTGTGTTATTCCCCCTCATATATCACTGTACAGTCCCCTCTCCCCTATATAATAATAATACTACATATCAGTGTGTGCTGGGAGCTGTGTTATTCCCCCTCATATATCACTGTACAGTCCCCTCTCCCCTATATAATAATAATAATACTACATATCAGTGTGTGCTGGGAGCTGTGTTATTCCCCCTCATATATCACTGTACAGTCCCCTCTCCCCTATATAATAATAATACTACATATCAGTGTGTGCTGGGAGCTGTGTTATTCCCCCTCATATCACTGTACAGTCCCCTCCCCCCTATATAATAATATCACATATCAGTGTGTGCTGGGAGCTGTGTTATTCCCCCTCATATATCACTGTGTAGTCCCCTCTCCCCCTATATAATAATATCACGTGTGTGCTGGGAGCTGTGTTATTCCCCCTCATATATCACTGTACGGTCCCCTCCCCCTATATAATAATAATACCACATATCAGTGTGTGCTGGGAGCTGTGTTATTCCCCCTCATATATCACTGTGTAGTCCCCTCTCTCTTAAATAATAACAGTAGTAATATAATATGGAGCATTTTACCTGTAGATTGTTTTTAGCTTCACTAAGAAAAATGGCGGCTCAGGACTCTGTGGCCCCGCCCCCACCATGCGTCACCGGCGAAATACGAATTAGGCTGCAGAGCTACGGCCTAGTGTTGCGGCTATAGGAAAATGGCCGCCGTGCCTTTTGCTAGTGGGCACTATTTATAGTATAATTAGCGTTTAGTATAATTATACTCTGTATAGACATTAGGATGTTACCCGTCAGCACATCCGGGGTATTGGGCTCCTTATATTCAGTCCATATAGTTTGTCTCTTTTAGCCAATGAGCAATCTCTGTACTTCGGAAAAATGGCCTCCGACTGCTGCATAAAAAGGAGACACATTTTATTTATAGGAGGTAAAACAGTTTGTCCTCCCGTGTTCAGTTTACAATTGCTGATGGTTACTGCCTTGTGTAGTATGTGGGGCTGTGTAAATAGTATAGGTGATATATAGCTGTATATACAGTGCTCAGCATTAGGGAGACATCCCCAGGCACTATTATCACCAGTATAATGTGGTCTCCATTCCCCTTCTCCCATTGATGTGATCAACAACATTGTGATATTTAATATCAGAGATTTATTTATAATTTTTCCATTAATGCATTATTTTTTTTATTATTATTTTTACCACTTATTCATTGTATTTCACCAATTTTTCCCTCATTTTTACACTAATTAAGTCCTTTTCATATAAATTTTTTTCAGTGTGTATATATATAATTTTTTTTTTTCTTCAGAATTATTAGATAAATGGTGACGTTAGGACAGGATATGTTCAAATATTTTTTTTTTATGTTCATAATAAATTAATTCAAAATATATATATTTTTTTCTTGTATCTAAATAAAAGTTACATTGTAATTAATGCATATATTTTTCAGAGTCTGCCCCATTTACTAGAGCTTTTTTTTCTCCCTGTCCCGTATTTCCCTTTCTCCCTGAGCCATTAAAGATTCTGCATCGTTGCCTGATGAAGGTGAATTAGAACCGATGAAAATAGGAAATGTACAGAACCAGTGGCGGAGCTCCCGGAGACAATGGAGTCATTTGCCGCCGGGCGCCAGCCTTGAAGGGGGCACCTGGCTCCACTGTCCCCGGGAGCTGCATGGAGAAGGAGCGCCGCTGATCGGCGCTCCACCTCCACTGGCGTAACTACGGATGGTGCAGGGAGTGCGATCGCACCCCCTGCACCCTCCATTTGCCGGGCACCCGCTGAGTGTGTTACCAGCGGGTGCCCGGCTCCTATTCAAACCCCTGGCGGCAGCCAGAGGACGGAGCTCCCTCCGTCTTCCGGGTCCCGCAGTGTACTATGGGAGTGACGTCATGATGTCACTCCCATAGTGCCGAGGAGCGGACATCGGGGATGGACGGCAGCAGCACTGGAGCGAGGATAAAGGTAAGTGTTTTTTTTTTGGTTGTGTGCGCGCGCAGGGAGGGGGCTCACTACTGGGGGCTAACTACTGGGGGCTCACTACTGGGTGCTCACTACAGGGGGCTCACTACTGGGGGCAACTACTGGGTGCTCACTACAGGGGGTAACTACTGTGGGCAACTACTGGGGGCTCACTACTGGGTGCTCACTACAGTGGGCTCACTACTTGGGGCAACTACAGGGGGCTCACTACTGGGAGTAACTACTGTGGGCAACTACCGGGGGCTCACTACTGGAGGCACCACTACTGGGGGCACTACATAGGCAGGCACTGCATAGGGGGACCACTACTGGGGGCATAGTATAAAAGGAAATGCATAGGGGGGCTGGCGGCAGCTGGGGCTGGCATAGGTGCTGGGGGGTGGTACATTTTAATTTGTTTTAATTTATCTTGCCTCCGGGCACCTGGGATGAAGTTACGCCACTGTACAGAACCTTATTAGGCAGCTGGGCATGACTCTGTGTCATTATTGTGGAGATATCTCACACTTCCTGGTTCAGTGACCGAATTGCAATAAGATGCCTGGTAACTAACGGTTCCCAAAGCCTTCAAAAGGGGGAGTTGGGGTACAGGTACAAAAATCCTCTTTTGGTTTATCATCTTCTCTTGGCATACGAAATGCCATCTGTTTGCCTTTTCTATTGTTTATCAAAGAAACTCCAGTCTCCATTTCTGCTTTAATCGAATCAGGGTCTATGGCAGAGGTTCCCAAACAGTTCAGGTTTTAGAGATATCCATGGTTGAGAACAGGTGGTTAAATAAAATTGACTGAGGTGTTAATTAAGTCACCTGTGCTCAACCATGACTATCTCTAAAACCTGAACTGTTAGGGAACCTTGAGGACTGCATTTGGGAAACTCTAGTATATGGGAAAATTAATTGATCAAGGTCTTATGGGTCCAACTGAAGCTTCTGCTGATTTCAAAGAAAGAGGTAGTCCTTTTAGAGACTGTTGATGGGACATCCATTACCTCCGGGCATGTTTCACAGGAAACTACTGCATTAAGGGCCTGATTCAGAGCCGGACGCTCTGACAGAGCGCTCGCTCTGAATCAGGGCCGGCCTTGTTTTTTAGAACGGCCTCCTGGCCACTCGCATAGCTGTGGGTGACCACCCACAGCTATAGCGAGGGGCCAGGAAGATGGTCGCGATGGTCAAGACCATCGCGACCATCGGACTTGCGACGAGACCCTTGTAGTAGGGTCTCGTTGCCGCAAGCCCCAGAGAGATTTCGGCTCTCACGGAGCCAAAATCTCACGAGTGATGTCAGTGGGGCCGTCCCCAAACGGAGGCGTTCACATGGGAACGCCTCTGTTTGGGCAGCCACTCCCTCGGCCCGCCCACCAAAGGGGGTGTGCTGTCACTCAACATCAACAGCACGCCCCCTTTGGTACGAGACCCGGAGCAACGGTTTGCCCATCGCTATCCGGGTCTTGCGCATGTGCACGATGGAGCCGGCTCCGTCGTGCGCATGCGCACTGGGCCACCATCGACCCGCTTGTGAGCGGGTCTGAATCAGGCCCTAAGTGTGGAGACCTTACAAGGTCATAGAGAACAATTTTCTCTTGATTGTGGTCATTCCCCACGTTTCCCAATCATATTAGAAATTCTATGGTTAAAGACACACAGGACCTCATTCAGACCCGGTCGCAAGCACTGCACGCCCGCAACCGGGTCGATGTTTTGGTCCTGCGCATGCGCAGCGGCTGCACTGCGCGTGCGCAAGCCCCGGAGCGAGAGAGAAGTTATCTCGCTCCGGGGCTCGCTACCAACGGGGGGCTGTCGATCAGCTCGCCCCGTTTGGTAGATCAGAGCAATTAGACCATCGATCAGAGCAGGAAGCTCCCTGGGGCTTGCGGTTGGCAAGGGTCTCGTCGCAAGCCTCGATGGTCGCGATGGTCTTGACCATTGCGACCATCACCCTGGTCGCTAGCTAAGCTGTGGGTGATACTAAAAAATAGAAGCGGCCGCCCTCATTCAGAGAGAGCGATCGCTTCTTGTGACCACCTCTGAATGAGGGCCACAGTCCGATCATCAGTTGTCAGACTGTCGATGTCTTTTCAAGTCAAACTAGTTTGACTGTGCTCTCCTAATTGTGAAATTGTGTCCTCTCAATTACATTTTTGTGGAACCTTGACCTCTGAGGAAGGAAAATGCCAAAAGTGTACTAAATTTTCTTTAATATTTTCCACAAAACGCCACTGCCTACACATCATCAGCAGGACTGTCCAATTGATTTAGAGCCTAATTCAAGAGATATAGGGCCTGATTCAGACCCACTCGCGAGCGGCTGTCCGCTCGCAAGTGGGTCGATGTTATGGACTGAGCATGCGCACGACGGAGGGAGCTCCGTCGTGCGCATGCGCCAGACGCGACGAGCGAAGGAAAGTCCTTCGCTCGTTGTGTCCGATCACTACGCTAGCCAACAAGTTTATTAGATGTCAATTTATCTGTTTCCATTAAACTTATTAGTTATTATTAAATTTATACGTTATTATGAATTTATTATTTCACTGTTTTGTTTATGTTAAAAAAAAATAAAAAATCTGTATTACTACTAAGGTTCTGGAAGTGCCTCCATCTGATAATCACCTGCACTAATCACCTGGATTTTGTTTAACCAATCAGCAACGATCTGATTACATCCAAACTACCATCTACCTCTATATAAGAACACTCCCAAATAACCTGACGAAGGAGCACTTGTACTATGCACAGGCACCCACAGGGCAGCCCGGAGATAGCAACGCTCCTTCACCAGTGTATTGATTTTTACATGTAGGAGTCAACGATACCACCATTCACTATACGCCCAGTGTGCAGTCTTTACTTAGCTGGTTGGCTTTAGATACTATCTATTAGTACTACCGTGAAGTGGCTACATTGTTGCTGGAACTTGTTACTTTCTTCCAGCTCATCTTTTACGTTTATTGGACAAATCTATGTTTACTACTACTGTACGTGCTTAAGGTAATAATTTGATATCGAATGTGTCTACACAATCCTAGACTGCCTGCCGCTATATTGTTGAGCTAGAATGTTGGTGATTCTGCTGCTGTATCCCTAACACTGTGGATTGTTCTAGTTATATTCACTTGATGCTATTTTATTGTTGGCTTTAAAAAATATATATATATTATTTTTAATAAAGCGATTTAGAAATTATGTTGTTTTTTCCCATCAGTATGGACTTGTCGGCTATGGATGAGTTGAGTGCGTAGTCTTATCTTACCCTTATTACATTCGTTTTGGGAGTGCACACCTCTCTTATTCTGACAGCTGCACCGATTACATTTACATTAGGAACTTGATATATAATAACTAGCGCCTATACACGTTATCTGTGTATCTTCCCAGTTTCTTTACAACCGAATTCAGACATAGATGCATTGCCGGATGTATATGCAGTTGAGCGATTATAATTGATCCTGGAGTTTCATTACCATCGGCGGTAAGACTCGAAGATTTGACCACAGCCGTTGGGCAGACGATGGGCAGCGGGCGTCAGAGGCGTCACCGGGCCTGGTGTCATCCGGAGTGCACTCTGCATTCCCCCGCTGTAGGTGTGCTTGGCCAAAAAGGGGGCGTCATCTTCAAAAAGTTGGCATGGTCTCGTTGGGGATCCTGAGAACATCACTTCGGGGGCATCCCAGAATCACCAGAGATGCTGGACTGCCCCTCGGGTAACTAGACAGAGTACACTTTCAGTTCCTCTTCTATGACAGGAGCCGGGTGCTGCAGGGGAATGTCACACTTCAGCACTTGGCCCCTGTCACTGCAGAGGAACTGACATTTTGGTTTCACCCCCTCTGACGGTGACACCCGGGTGCGGACTGCACCCCACTCATAACACCACTGGGCGTGCAGTCCCCCCCCCCGTCTGCTGCTGACAGCCTCTAATCCCGACTCTCCCCTTCCTCCCCCCGCGGCAGGTTAGGAACATGGGTGGCATAGGGCAGAATTTTGAATCTTCAGCCTATATAAGGGGGTTCCTGACCACAATCCAGTGACAGAGGATAGGCTCATACCTTGTCCTGCGTCCTTGATCTTTGATTCATATCCACTATCTATTCCTAACCTCGGCTATTCTCCTTGACCAGATTTTGCCTTATCCCTGGTACTGCGCAGCTCGGCTGGTTCTGGCCCGGACTGTCGACTTGTACGTCTTTATCCCGACATGCTATTACCACTCCAGTGTATACCAGCAAATTTCCGAGGGAACCCAGAGGGCCGCAACCTGTGTGTTGGGCGCAGCTAAGTCCACACCTCCTTGCAGGGGTCCCTGGTGAAAGCCACCTGCACATTAGACTCTGCGCCTCTGTACTGAAGTGCAAGCTCTTTGTACGAGACTGACAGCGAAAGGCGTCAGTTGACACACGCTGGCCAGCGGGGACTGTTGCAAGGAGTCACTCCCGGCTTATTTTGGACTTGGAAACTATAAAATACAACTCAGCATTTGAACCGCTGTATTGTGGGACTGGGGCACCATACTTCTGTGCATTGGACCCTAGCGCATTCTGGACTATCGCTAATTGGACCCATTGAATATCTCCACTAAGCTGGTAAACACCACCTACAGCCAGACTATAACTCAGGTGGCTTTGCTGAGTTGCCCTTAGTTTCCACTCATAGGAGCGGTTTAATTGTTTACTCGTAATTTTTGCACGGCCGTGTCTGACCTCTGATTGATTTTAGAATTCATCTAATTTTAATACTACTATTGAATATATATTTCTATGTCTCTATTTATATGCAGAATTAAATGATGAGTTTTATTTCATATTTGTTCCATATCTGATTGTTATAGCGCTGTATTTGCTTTATAATATTTTGGAGATTGATGTTGGAGACTGACTATCTCGTATTACAGCAGCTTAGTATAACTATCTATTTCTTGGGTTTTCCAAATAGACATTTCATGAGAACGTCTCAAGGATCAATAGGCCCCTCACTGATTTAACTCAAAACCAAGTTCCTTTTGCACGGTCTGATTCAGCTCTGTAAGCCTTTGTAAGCTGAACAAAATGCTCCTACAGTATTCTGGTTTATCCAGATATAACTCAAATTTATATTCTTGAAGTTGATGCCTCGTTCTGTGGTTGGTGAGGCGCTATCTTAGATAAAAGGACAAAAAAAGCATACTTCATCCTTGTGGTTTTTACTTTAGTGAACTGCAGAGCAGAATTACTCAATTGTGGATCGAGAGCTTTTGACCATGAATGTAGCCTTGAAAGAATGGCATAATTTGCTTGAAGGAACAACAAAGATCACAAAAATCTTGAATATCTTACAACAGCAAAACGTCTCATTGCTCGACAAGCACGATATTCACTATTTTTCTCTCAATTCAATCATGTTATTACTTGCAGACCAGACTCTTGAAATATCAAGGCTGATGTCTTAATTCATCAAGTTGAGAATAAACATTAAGAAAAACTGGAACATCTTCCTTAAACACCACCTAATAGAATAATTGTCTTAGACTTTATGATCTCAAATAGCAAAAGCTTCCAAAACATTTAGAGGACTAAACAATCTCAGAGCCCGGGAATTCATAAATTTCCTGATGGCTGTTGTTCTCTGCTCTCGGCTATTTGTTCAAATCTCAGGGGGTCATCCCGGAATTCAAAAGGCTATTACCCTGATTTCTCATTAATATAGATTACCACATTTAAGTGGAGATATTAAGGATGATGGCCAAACTTGAAGTTTGTGCTCGACACAAGTCCAGGCACCCCCCCCCCCCCCCCCATTTGGTCTTCTACAACCTCTATCGGTACCAAGATGGGCCTTGGAAAGATATTTCCATGGACTTTATTTCAGAACTCACTCTTTCTTAGGGCTTCACAAGCAAACTTTGTTATTGTATATAAAATTACCTAAATGGCTAATTCTATTAGTCTCAGAAAACTTCCCAGTGCCTCACAAACAGCCAAAGTTTCTCTCCAACAGATCTACAAGTTACATGTTGCCTGCAATCCACTGTCTCAGATAAAGGATCTTAATTTACCTTATGATTCTGGAGGGCTTTCTGCAACTTACTGAAATTTAGATCTTTTGTTTGGTTATCATCCTCAGACCATAGGCCAAACAGAATAAAGGAATCAAATCTTAGAACAGTACCTTCGAATCTACTCAAACTTTCAGCAAGACAACTGGGTGGAGTTACTTGCTTTAGCTGAAATTGCGTGTAACAATGGGACTCATTCAACTAAAGTTCCTTCTCTAATTAGCAAAATATATTCCTGATGTTTCACCAAAAACTTAAATCCCTTAGATTAAAGAATTACATAAAAATTATATCACGTCAAGCAACAGTTAAATCTTAGGCCCGTATTCAAATGCCAGCGAAAAAGTTCCGGACTTTTTGCCTGATGTACTTTCCGCCTACATCGCTGGTTTGGGCTCCGGAAAAGTATTGCACGCGTCCCCGCTATTCGCCCTATTCAATTGCAAAGGACGCGAAAACGCGTCCTGGCGAAACTTGGGAGAGGCGGAAAGTCCTGTCAAAAACGGGGAAATCAGCCTGACACCCCCCAAAAGATGCAGTGACATGGGGGATCAGTATGGATATGCCCGAATAGCCCTGCTGAAGGTATTTGGGGTACTTGAATGGTCTCAATAGGTGCTACTTAGCGTCTTTGCACAAGTGGTGAAGAATAGCAGTGTTTTTTTTGAAAAAAAAGTATTCCCACCAATTTGGGGTACATGAAAATAGGTGCAACCATGGTTCAAAATCGCTAAAGTGCGGTTTTAAAAAACAGAAAAAATGCACCTTCAGCAATCAAAAAAACACTTGGGGCATACTTGGGGGACCCCCTGCAGTCTGTTTCGCTAGTTTTTAAGTTAGTTCCCCATATTTGGTATTTTTCGCCCCCAAAATGAAAGTACTTTTTTGGGGTGTTCTAAAGTATTTTTGAAAACTTTTTCTTATGCAGTTTACCAGTGGAGGACTGTCCCAAGGTTACAGGAGTGTTGCCGCAACTTTGCACCCCAAAACCCCAATTCTGAACTTTTTCCTCGCCTGCTTTCATAGAAGAATCTTTTCCGCTGGTTACAAGGCGCAGACTTTTCGCACCGGCAGAGAGTCTTTGCAATTGAATTGGGCGGAAAGTTTCCACCTGGCGAAATGACGTCATCGGCGAAACTTTTCCGCCGATCGCGGCTTTTCGCCTGCAATTGAATACGGGCCTTAATCTGCAAGAGGCTCAATTAAGATATAAATCAGTCAGATAAGCATCACCAATTATATCCTCAGTTACCCATAGAAGATCAGGTTTGGCTTTCCACCAAATGTCTCATTCTTAAACATCTTCCTCCAAAGACAGCTGAGTGCTATATTTAACCATTCCAACTCCTTCCACTGTCAATTTACTGCTATCTCTGCAAACGCCATGAATCTATACCATATTCCATGTTTCACAAGACAAACTAACTTTCACCAGCTACTAGACATCCGAGGGTCTCTACAATATTGGTGATTAACTGTCTCAGCAGTTTGCCCGAGCTCACCAGCTTCTGTGGTCTGCTGCCATTGCTGCATCTCACCTGTGAGGTTAATGTAGTTCTATATACTGGTGAGATCTTCACTAACCTATGTGGACTAATGTTACAGGTGTCCTCCTTATTTAAGACACCTGCCCATCAATCATTGCAAGTCTACCTTGTCTTGGTGTTCCGTTTCTAAAGTGCTCTGATGTATCGTGACTTTCTGCTTGATTCCTGCCCACATTCCAGCTCCTGTCCTTGTCTGTACCAGGCCTGAAGATACTGATATCCGTTACCAACCTTTACTGTTGACCATGAGTTTGTTACAATCTATGTCAGTACTTTGCCTGGTTATAGCTGATCACTATGTACCAAACCTTCCTGCCGACCATGAGATTGCTACAAGCCCTATCTGTGCATAGCTTGGAGTCACTCATATGCACCAACCACTGACTGTAAGCCTCTTGTTGATGTTCTTTATACTGAACTTATAGAAATTTGTTCCATTGCGTGTCTATGCCACTGCTGGCCATGGGGAGGCGCTGTATCCTCTAGCTACGGACTGCAGGAACCGCTCAGTTACTGGCCATAGGCATCCGAACCCTGACTATGGGAATTAAATCCCTCATTTCCGTGATAGTGATGATATAACCCCCCCCCTTCCTGATACTTTATATGTCATCACCTCGGCACATCAGGAACTAAGGTTAGGGATTGGATTGTTAATGTATATGGAGCACAAAGCTTGGCAGGCTCAGGTCATATAGCCGGCATACATGACATGAAATCACAGGATAACATAGGAACCCGTTAGCTGCCCAATAATGGAAATAGATCATACATTTCCTCCTGATATAATGCACATGGGGGAAACAGAATGATTTACTGGTGGACAGGATGCCGGCGGTCAGAAGACCGACAGCGGCATCCTGATGTTGAAGATGCCGACAGAGGCTGGTAAGTAGCCTAACCCTCCCCCAGTGGTGCCTAACCCCCTCTTCCCGCACCCTAAACCTAACCCTCCCCAGGTGGTGCCTAACCCCCTCTTCCCGTACCCTAAACCTAACCCTCCCCAGGTGGTGCCTATCCCTAATCTCCCCCGGAGGTGCCTATCCCTAACCCCCTCTTCCCGCTCCCTAACCTCCCCCGGTGGTGCCTAACCCCCCTCTTCCTGCACCCTAAACCTAATCCTCCCCAGGCGGTGTCTATCCCTTACCCTCTTCCCGCTCCCTAAACCTAACCTCCCCTGGAGGACACTAACCCCCCCTACCCAGCCTAACCCTGACCCTCACCGGTCAGTGCCTAACCATAGCCCACCCCAGGAGGTCCCTAAACCTAACCCCACCATACCGTATACTTACCTTCGGGATGCTGCCGGTCGGGATACCAACGTTGGTATCTTCATTTCTTTGGGATGGCGTCATCGGTATATTGACGTCCGGCATCCCGTCCACCAGCATCCTGACTACCTTCCCACATGGGACCTCCATACTTATACAGGATATTATTTATCATCCTGCTTCCTTCAGGTTTTTTTTTTACCTTTATGAATAATCTTAAGAACAAGAGGTCACCTGGGTAAGTAAATATAGATTTTATTACCTTATTTGCATACAGATAACATAATTGCAGGTCATGTCCATATATACACAGTACTGTTATTTCACAAAGAACAAAATATCGGTCAAATCAAACTGAGTGTAAAAGATATTCCATTAGTCACTGTGCAAACTGAGATATATGTGTCATTGTAAGTCACAGGCCAGGAATGTATGTAACGCGCATATAAAGAGCGGCAGTTACAGGACTCTAACAATAGTCTGTTTAAAGTGTTGCATATATTCCAATGTATCAATCAAAGCACAATTGTTGCCGACACACAGCGCGGGAACAGTCTTTAGATATAAATCAGAAGGTAAAAATGACCCTGGGTAATTGAGCTTACAATCTAGGAGGTGGGAGAAATACTTGATAGCGGGTAGCGGAATAATTGTGGCCGTTGCTGGGGACTGTGATAGACGTGTTGGCCGTGTGATAAATCCATAGCCAAGTCTGCTGGTGATTTCAACTTTAATGATACTCATTACATTTTCTTAATAAAGTCGATATTATCCAATTGATCGTTTATGATGGATTTATTTTGTTTTACCTTTTGTACTCTGCCAAAGATTCACCATCTAGCATGGATCTTTGGATAAAAGTACCACCCCTCCTTATTTAAACATGGCCAACTTATATAGCAAATAGGGATCCCACTAGGAAACCCTGCTGCCTGGAGACTGGAGGTCTGAGACACATGCTTTATGGCGAGATGGACAGCCATCCGTGTACCGTGCCCCAGGTCATCCTGGCACAATTTACTTTGTCCAATGTGGACATGACAGATGTCAATCAAACAAACGTCCTTAACCTTCTAAATCCAGTTGAGAGGTGAGAAATATTCTTACTATATGCAGGTGAGGAGTATGGTTACAGAGCCTATAATGATGCACAAATGCTCCTTGTTATTGGCCTAGCACATAGGTTATACCCACACTCTACAGAGGTAAATGCCCATGGACCAAAGAGCAAACACTCAGCCTCTAACTCCTGCCTTTTCCTTTATGTCAGTCCTATTTATTGCTGACAGCTTTTCCTATATCGCATGATGTGTGACATAAAAGGGTTAATGATGAGCAGTATAGCTCATCACGCCCTATGAGGTCTCACATCACGAGTCAACAGTTTATTACACCAGGACTATAGTTACTGTGTGTCACATCTGTGTGTGATTGCATGCATAGGGGCAGCACAGATGGGTTAGCGTTACTGCCTCACAGCACTGAGGTCATGGGTTCGATTCCCACTACGGCCCTAACTGTGTGGAGTTTGTATATTCTCCCTGTGCTTGCGTGGGTTTCCTCCGGGTACTCCGGTTTCCTCCCACACTCCAAAAATATACTGGTAGGTTAATTGGCTCCTCACAAAAATTGACCCTAGTGTGTTTGTTTGTGAGCATGTGGTAGGGAATATAGAGTGTAAGCTCCACTGGGGCAGGGACTGATGTGAATGGTAAGATATTCTCTGTAAAGCGCTGCGGAATATGTGTGCGCTATATAAATAACTGGTAATAAATAAATAAATAAATGCATCCCATTTACAAATATAGACTGAACCTCTTCCAGGAAGGAGAAAGGTCTTGCACCAACCATCCTAGCAAGAACCATGTAAACTCGCACTCTCCAACCTCTAACTCTCTCTGTATGGATTAGGTTCCCCCATAAGGTGCAAAGCTCAGCACCCCTGCAAATGTTTCTTGTTCCACCAGGTCCCGCTCATACCTTTATAGCTGGTTGTGTTTGGCCAGAACCGAAAGCAGCTTTTATACTGTGGGCTCTACATTTTGTAGCTTCATAAATGGTTCCAGTGATATGAGATAGTAATAGGTTAGTTAGATAATTATCACAAACATTATATCTTCAGACCATTGCCAGGATAATATATTATATAAGACCCTATATACCAATATGATCTATTCCTGCTTTGGAGAGTGATGCCAATATCTAATAGCATTAGGAAACTGCAATAAATTACATTAATAACAACATAACATGTTAATATTGTGTGACTGGAGCATTGAACGGCCCTTCATAGGTGATCATAATATACCTTTGACTATACTCTGTAAATATATTTTAACCTGTTTTTATAAATGACCCTATTAATATAAACGGTTTTAGCAATACTGACATTTCTTTTGTTGGGTATGAATGGTCTGATGCTCAACAAGAGCCAATTTCTGTATAAATCATTTCCCACAATCAGAGCATGGAAATGGTCTCTCACCTGTGTGATGTCTCTGATGTATAACAAGAAATGATTTCTGTGTAAAACATTTCCCACACTCAGATCATGGAAATGGTTTCTCCCGTGTGACGTCTCTGATGTGTAACAAGAGCTGATTTCTGTGTAAAACATTTCCCACATACAGAACATATATATGGCATCTCACCTGTGTGATTTCTCTGATGTATAACATGAGACAATTTATGTGTAAAACATTTCCCATACTCAGAGCATTGAAATGGTTTCTCCCCTATGTGATTTCTCTGATGTCTAACATAAGACAATTTATGTGTGAAACATTTTCCGCACACAGAACATTGAAATGGTTTCTCACCTGTGTGTAGTCTCTGATGTGTAACAAGAGACGATTTATGTGTAAACCATTTCCCACACACAGAACACTGAAATGGTTTCTCACCTGTGTGATGTCTCTGATGTGCAACAAGATGTGAATTATATGTAAAACATTTCCCACACTCAGAACATGGAAATGGTTTCTCCCCTGTGTGACTTATCTGATGAGTAACAAGAGACGATTTATGTGTAAAACATTTCCCACACTCAGGACATGAAAATGGCCTCTCATCTGTGTGAGTTATCTGATGTCTAACAAGAGACGATTTGAGTGTAAAACATTTCCCACACTCGGAGCATGGAAATGGTTTCTCACCTGTGTGATGTCTCTGATGTGAAACAAGATGTGGCTTCTGTGTAAAACATTTCCCACACTCAGGACATGGAAATGGTCTCTCACCTGTGTGACTTCTCTGATGTTTAACAAGATGTGATTTACATGAAAAACATTTACCACACTCAGAACATGAAAATCTGCTATCACCTGTGTGAGCTGTAGTATATGGAGCAATTTCTGAGGTGTCAGTAGAACATACCCCATGATTAGAAGTATCAGATGCTACATCTGTACTATGCATCCCTGGATGTATGTTAAGGCTATGAGGGTTTATTCCTGTAGAACCTTGCGTGGTCTTATCCTCTATTTTTTGTGCTGAAGACCAAATTAGAGATCCTTCAGCGATTGTTCTGCTTGTGCTCCCAGCCACTAGAAATAAAAGGAATGAACAGCAATGAATATATCTTATTAAGAAGCAAAGTAATACTGTTAGTGAGTTTTTAAGTACTAGAGTTTTAATTTGCAAACTGAAAGACTGAGAGGTGTCAGGTGGTCTCCTGGAATGTAAGGTCCCTTAATAGCCCTATCAAGGGATGCCAAGTTGTGTCCCATTTGAAAGCTTTGTCTCCAGATATGAGGCCTCATGCAGAAATGTGCACTTATGTTGCCGCAGCTGAAAATTTGTATGCGTCGGCTGTGCGAAAATATGCTAACATCACATCCGCCAGGGGTACAAAGATAGCGTCAGTCGCAGATCAGTCGATATTCGGGCTTCTGAGTAACCCAGCAGTCGCGTGGAATGGACGCCGGATCCGTTTTTCCTGCATATGGGACCGCAGAGGCACGCCCAGAAAATGGCCACAACGTGCCTGAGTTTGAGACGCCACCTTCCCGTTGCCAACTACAAATGGTCCCTGCCTATCAATCACTTTTGCAATTAAGTCCTCACTGCGTGACATTAGTACTAAAACTTGATGCATGCGCAGACCACCGATAAATGCTCAACTGTGTAAACATCGGCGTTGAGCCCATCTCGGAATCGGGCCCATGGTCTCCGCCCTGGAGGCACAATGAAATTTGAACTAATGGAACTAAAGAAAACGGTCAGGTGGTTAACGGTAATCAAGTCGTCACCACAATGTTGACATTAGAATGTCGACATGGCTCCATCTATTGACAGGCAACATGTAAAGATCCGCAGAATGTTGACATGTCCATAATGTTGGCATCGGAACTGTGACCATGCGGAGGAGGCAAACGGTGCAGCCGGGAGGGTTAAGAGTGCGAGGGGAGGTTATGGTTAGCCTGGAGGGAAGGAGGTTAAGGTTAGACACTAGGGGGAGGGTTAGAGAAATAATTACAGGAAAGCAGGAGCATCACAGGTCCGCACCGTGACTGTCACATGGCTGACGGAGCCCAGAAGAAAAGGAAAATGCCAACTGAGCCACCAGGGACAATAAGTCGACAGTTCATCATGTCGACCTATTGCCGGCGTAGACATGAATGTCAACAGTCACTGTCGACAGTGTGACAATGTTGAAATGCATGTCAACAGTTTAACATTGACATTCTTATGTCAACCTGTTGACTGTTGATATGATAACTGTCGACAAGTCATACAACACCCTACAAAATGGATACGTTCAATATCCCGACAGTCAGGATGCCAGGGCTTAAAAGAACGGTGCCGGAATCCAGACGCCTGTCAGACTCCCGGCACTGGCATCCCAGCCACTGGCATCCCGAAGGTAAGTAGCAGGGTTTGAGGGAGGGTTAAACACTAGGAGGAGGGCTAGGGTTAGGCACTAAAAGGGAGGATTAGGTTTAGGCATCGGGTAGGGAGAGGTTAGGTTTAGGCACTAGGAGGGGGTTAGGTTTAGCAACGGGGAGGGAGAGTTAGGGAGAGGGTAGGGTTGGGATACCGACCGACGGGTGTCGGGATGCCGGCTTCGAGATTCTAAACGCCGCGATCCCGAGCACATCTATAACAGTTCTAAATAGTGAAAAAGAAAGGTTCAAATTGTTCCATCTTTTGATATCAGGGGAGAAAATCACCTTTTTGAACATCGATGCTCTTAAAAGTAGTTTCTGCCACCTCAGCTTCATTTCTCGCTCCTAATCTAAAGATTAGAGGGAGTTTAATGCAGTTGATAATCACTTTTTTTAAAATGTCTTCTGCCAGTTCAAATTGGGAATCTATAAGGCCCTAATGAATAGACAGTCTATTTGACCCCTGGCGTTCACATAACTTCACAGATAGAACTTATACTTATTGCTATTGCTCGAGGATTGGGTATAATTTGACCACTGATGATTTACTCCCTAGAATTTTAAAAGTATTCTCTACTTTTGGTCCTAGTTCCCCTTACTGTTCTTGGAAGTTCCCACCCTACCTGAATCAATGCACTTTATTGAATATTTAACCCGTAAATGACCAAATTCCACAGCCCAGAAAAGCCAAAAATGTCTGCAATGGACAATGATCCGAAACATGCTGCCGAACTAACAGAATATTACATGGCTGACTCCCACTGTCCAAAACCAACCTGCGCACATGTGCCAACTGAATGGCAATATAATAGCATTTTAGATTCGGTAAGGCAAAACCAACCATAGATCTAGGGTTACACAAAATTATAAGCTTAATACAGAGAAGTCGTTTTATGCCCAAATCCCAAAAACAACGAAGGGCAAAACTTATAATGAACGCCAAAGGTCAAGAGACCTAGAGACACCATGGGAGGGAGAAAGTCATTGGGCACACTCAAATCAAAGAAAGATTTAAAGACCACAAAGAGTGGGAAATTCCTCAATGGATCTCATTTCCACTGAGCTGGGATTACCATAGAAGACTATAAAATTTGCCCCAGCCTGTAAACCAAACCTGGACAATGCCTTTGTAGACAAGCACATTTGTGAGAATATTGTAGGTGTGGGGAGGAGACTGGTCAGATCTCTGGGCTGGTAACACACAGTGACATGATGTGAGGGGGAGAGCAGGAGTATGATAGGGACTGATGGCACCTGATGTATGAGATACATCAGAGAGTGTGGGGAGGAGACTGGTCAGATCTCTGGGCTGGTAACACACAGTGACATGATGTGAGGGAGGGAAAGAAGAAATATAATAGGCGCTCTGATGGCTCCTGAATTTATCGCTGGGGATATACATTTCCCTCATTTATTTGCACTGTAGGAGAAGAGATTGTTTAGTGACTGAGCAAGAATAATGTGTAGCTATATTCTATAATAAGTGTTTATTATTCACCTGTGCTGATATCTGTAGGGCTTTCCTCCTCCTTACACTGCTGATCACCCCTCATATATGTCTCTTCTTCACCCTCTATTTCTTCTGTCTTCATATCAGTCTCATTCGTCTCTTCTTCTCCCTCTATATCTTCTGCCTTCATATCAGTCACATACGTCTCTACTTCTCCATCTAGATCTTCTATCTTAATATTAGTCACATACGTCTCTTCTCCCTCTATATCTTCTGCCTTCATATCAGTCTCATTCGTCTCTTTTTCTACCTCTATATCTTCTGCCTTCATATCAGTCACATACGTCTCTCCTTCTCCATCTATATCTTTAAACTTCATATCAGTCACATACGTCTCTTCTTGTCCATCTAGATCTTCTACCTTAAAATCAGTCACATAAGTCTCTTCTCCCTCTAGATCTTCTGCCTTTATATCAGTCACATACGTCTCTTCTCCCTCTATATCGTCTGCCTTCATATCAGTCACATACGTCTCTTCTTCTCCATCTAGATCTTCTACCTTAATATCAGTCACATATGTCTCTTCTTCTTCTCCCTCTAGATCTTCTCCCTTAAAATCAGTCACATATGTCTCTTCTTCTCCCTCTATTTCTTCTGTCTTCATAAAAGTCACATACGTCTCTTCTTCTCCCTCTATATATTCTGCCTTCATATCAGTCACATACATCTCTTCTTCTGCTATATCTTCTGTCTTTATATCAGTCACATACATCTCTTCTACTCCCTGTATATCTTCTGCCTTTATATCAATTGAATACATCTCTACTTTTCCCTCTATATCCTCTGTCTTTATATCAGTCAGATCTTCAACCTAAATAACCCATAAAACAAAATAATAAAAAATTAATAATGCCTAATTTAATTAACTGATTTTAAACAAAATTATAATAAAATATTACAGTAAGGCACAAAAAGCTTCCTATAGATCAGGACCCTAAATCCCATATACCTGATGTTCCTGTGGGATCCTGTGTTTCTTCTCTGTACAATCCAATAAATAAAGAGGATGGGAACATCTCTCTGGGGTATTTCTGTTACTAGATCCATCTGTAGGAGACACACAGTAACTGAGTACTTTGTATATATGTGATTATCAAATGACATGCATATAGGGAGCCCCCATATCTGCTCCCCCTATACAATAAGTGACAGTCTCCTCTTACCCAGTGATGTGAGGGGACGGTGATTCTCCATCATCATGTCCTTGTACAGACCCTTGTGTTCCTCTATATACTCCCCCTCCTGCATGGAGATATAGATATAGTGAAATCCTGACACGCGGCCGGAAGCTACAGAGAAGCTGCTGACTGTTTTTTTTCATGCATGGCCGGAGAGAGAGTCAGGATTGGTGATTGCCGGAGTGGGGGCGGGCAGAGTGGGTGGGAGAAGGACGGAGTAGGTGTGATTGCGCGGGTGCTGGTCAGGAAAAGGCAGTGGGCTGGGCTGCCTGTTGATGCAACTGCCTGTGGTGCAGGAGGATCGAAGCTGAGGGAACGGCCGCGATGCATGCGATCTCTAGTAAAGGTAAGTAAGGGGGCTTCATTGGAAACTATAGGAGGTGGCGGATAGCTATGAGTGGCTTAAGTATACTATAGGGAGAGTGCTAGCATAGGGAACTATAGGGGGTGGTTGCAATGAGAGACACTGAGGAAGGGGCTGCATATGGAGACTGGAGACACATGCAGAGGACTTGCAAAGAAAGACATGCAAGGGGCTGCATAGGGAAACATGGAGGGGGCTTGCAAAGGGAGACACATGGAGGGGGCTGCAAAGGACAGATTTCGAGAGGGCTGCAAAGGAGTCATATGGAGAGGGACAATGGGGGAGGGAAGGACAGGGCAATGGGAGAGAGACAGAGGTGGCAATACAAACAAAGAAGTTAATAAGTGGGGAGCTTCCTGTTCGATCAGAGCAGGAAGCTCCCTGGGGCTTGCGGCTGCTGAGACCCAACCTTAGGGTCTCGTCGCAAGCCCCGATGGTCGCGATGGTCTTGACCATCGCGACCATCACCCTGGTCGGTCGCTAAGCTGTGGGTGGTAACCCACAGCTTAGCTAGCGACCAGGAGGCCGCACTTACAAATAGAAGCGGCCGTCCTTATTCAGAACGAGCGCTCGCTTCTTGCGAGCACCTCTGAATGAGGGCCTCAGTCCTCAATGTCCTGTCACTGCCAGTCCTACTCCTGTGTCCTGCTGGATTCTGCCCTGTTCCCGTGTCCATCCCAGCTCTGTGCCTGTGTCTTGCCAAGACCCTCCAGCTTAGCTTCTGTGTCACCTCCAGTTTGTGTCTAGTCCCAGCGTGTACCTGTGGATTCATCCTGCCAGTTCAACTATATCAAGTACTGATTGTGCTACAAACTCCAACCTGCATTCACCTGTCAGTTAACCATATCAAGTACTGGTTCTGTTACAAGCTCCAACCTGCATTCACCTATCAGTTCAACTATATCAAGTACTGGTTCTGTTACAAGCTCCAACCTGCATTCACCTGTCAGTTTAACCATATCAAGTACTGGTTCTGTTACAAGCTCCAACCTGCATTCACCTGTCAGCTCAACCATATCAAGTACTGGTTCTGCTTCAACATTATTCACACCTGCATCCTGAGTAGATAGCCTGCCACAACAAAGTTTATATTCAGCATTACAGGTACAACATTATTCACACCTGCATACTGAGTAGCTGGCGTGCCACAACCAAGTTCATATACAGCATTACAGGTACAACATTATTCACGCACCCGAAAAGGGGGCATGGCCATTGAAAAGGGGGCGTGTCTTTAAGCGTCCTCCTTACGTTACTCTTGGGGGTGTGCCCGACACTTACGGACACGCCGGGTAGCCCCCAAGCGCTGCTGGCAATAGATGCCGGGCGCATGCGCCCAGCATCTATTCACCGGCGGTGACTGGGTCACCGCACATTTCCCTACCCGCGGGACACTGAGACCCGCTGGTGGAGACGACACTCGCAAGCTGTCTTAGCGGGGCGCTGCGCAGTGAGGGCAGGGCGCTTTTTGCCCTCCAAAAGGAGAGCAAGGCACTCCAGAAGGAGGGCAGGGTGCAGGGCCCCGCTAAAACAGCCTAGCAGGAACGCTATACATTCATAAAACGAAGTTAAGGTTTTCTGTAAATCTAACAATTTAGCAGCTACAGCCCATGAAGCATGTAGCAGATGACATTGGCCCGGTAGGAAAAAAAGCAAATACATTGGCGCCCACATGAAGAAAAAAACACACATATTGCCCCCAATATGACAAAACAAACACATTGGCCCTGGTAACAGAAAACCAAACACATTAACCCCCACATTAAGAAAAACACACACATTGGCCCCGATATGACAAAACAAAACAAACACATTGGCCCCCACACGAAAAAATACAAACATATTGGCACCAATAGGAAAAAAACAAAACACTGGCCCCCACCGGAAAAACAAACAACAAAAAACAAACAAACACATTTTCCCCTACAGAAAAAAAGAAATGAAATACACTGATTGAAAAATCATTGCATTGCATCCCGAGTCAGCACTGCAGCCTGCCCTGCTGTCACTGCATCACTGGAGAGGGAGGCGCCATGCAGCTGCGTGATGTCATGGCAACGCAACACCGTCTCTGGGTCACGCCAGGATCGAGCTGCATCTGAGTCAACTGGAAAAGTCCAGCGCTGCCAAGCTACAAGGATACAGCGCAATGGGTGCACACAGGCTCACATGAGAATTTGTGGGGCCCAGTATAAATGAAACAAGTAGGGCCCCCCAATCAGTGGCACACGGATAAGGGGAAGCTGGTAGACAGTGTCAACCCTCCCCGTGGTGTCACCTGGTGCGGGGAGGGATGCTGTGCTCGCGGCACAGCCGCGCGCCACCTAAAAAGTTGAAGTAGTCTCGCGGGGAGTTACGTGGCCACTCGGCCCCGTAGTCCCGACCCCCGTGCTTTTTACTGAGGGAGCACGCAATGTGTGCAGTGGCGGCTCACTCACAGTGTCAGGAGCCGAGTGCTGAACTTATTACTACAGTGCAGCACCCGGCTCCTGTCACTGAGGGGGAGTCTGCACCTTGGTGTCACCCCTCGGTGGGTGACACCCGGGTGCGGCGCGCACCCCCCTTGTTATGCTCACAAAGGCTGAGTGACAGAGGCATATATAGGGAGGGTGGGTAGAGGTACAGATAGGGGTTGGGCATAGGAACACACAGGGGGCTGGCAGACACATATAGGGAGCAGGCAGAGACATATATGGGGGTTGGTGCAGAGGTACACATAGGGGGCAGGCAGGCAGAGGCACACATGGGAGTTTAGGAAGAGGCACACATGGGTAAGGGGGTTGAGAGAAGGCAGTAAATATATATATATTTTAAAAAAAATAACTGAGTGTGTTGGGGCCTGCCATATAAACTCACCAGGGCCCGGCAGCAGTGACATCAGATTGGCTGCCTGTCATTACAGTGCGTTGGCTGCGAGAAGCTCTTAGACGGCTCTGCAGTACATCGGTGTAGTAAACAGGCTCGGGAGCTTCCCTGCTCCCCACAATGAGCTCCGCACGGCAGCGGCCAATCTGATTTGCTGCTAGCCTGACTGTCACAATTGTAAATCCATGCTGCTGGGCCGGCAGTCGTCAGGCAACTCCCTCTCCCCAGACATAACCGTGTCCCAGCATTCCATGAGAGTGGGTGCACAGCGCCCGCTATGTGGTGGCACCCTATTGCAGCCATTCTTACTCGAGCCTGTCCCCACCAGCTCCCGCCTATACTCACTGGAGGAAGTCTTCACTACAAGTGCAGGGGCTGTCGTCACACCAGGTCATGTCCCTGCAATGCCGCAGCAAAACATCCAGCAAAGGCGCCAAAGAGGTGTCATGCAACACTGTCCTGACTCCAACCAGTTATTATTGCCTGCAGAAGGGCCAGGGTCATCAATCAGCCAGGGATTGGCCGGGGCGGAACGCGTCCCTGGGGAACCACCCATTCCATAAAAGTGAGTCCCCGGTCCGTGAAACCAGGTAAAATACACGCTATAGCGTGTATTTGCAATCACTGTCCCCCTATATGCTAATACCACATATCAGTGTTTGCTGGGAGCTGTGTTATTCCCCTCATACATTACTGTACAGTCCCCTCTCCCCTATATAATAATAATACCACATATCAGTGTGTGCTGGGAGCTATGTTATTCACCCTCATATATCACTGAACGGTCCCCTCTCCCCTATATAATAATAATACCACATATTAGCGTGTGCTGGGAGCTGTGTTATTCCCCCTCATATATCACTGTACGGTCCCCTCTCCCCTATATAATAATAATAATAATACCACATATCAGTTTGTGCTGGGAGCTGTGTTATTCCCCCTCATATATCACTGTACGGTCCCCTCTCCCCTATATAATAATATCATATCAGTCTGTGCTGGGAGCTGTGTTATTCCCCCTCATATATCACTGTACAGTCCCCTCCCCCCTATATAATAATACCACATATCAGTTTGTGCTGGGAGCTGTATTAATCCCCCTCATATATCACTGTACAGTCCCCTCTCCCCTATATAATAATAATAACACATATCAGTGTGTGCTGGGAGCTGTGTTATTCCTCATCATACATCCCTGTACAGTCCCCTCTCCTCTATATAAAAATTATATCATATAGTGTGTGCTTGGAGCTGTGTTATTCCCCCTCATATATCACTGTACAGTCCCCTCTCCCCTATATAATAATAATAGCACATATCAGTGTGTGCTGGGAGCTGTGTTATTCCACCTCATATATCACTGTACGATCCCCTCTCCCCTATATAATAATAATAACACATATCAGTGTGTGCTGGGAGCTGTGTTATTTCCCCTCATATATCACTGTACGGTCCCCTCTCCCCTATATAATAATAATAATACCACATATCAGTATGTGCTGGGAGCTGTGTTATTCCCCCTCATATATCACTGTACGGTCCCCTCTCCCCTATATAATAATAATACCACATATCAGTTTGTGCTGGGAGCTGTGTTAATCCCCCTCATATATCACTGTACGGTCCCCTCTCCCCTATATAATAATAATACCACATATCAGTTTGTGCTGGGAGCTGTGTTATCCCCCCTCATATATCACTGTACGGTCCCCTCTCTCCTATATAATAATAATACCACATAGTGTGTGCTGGGAGTTGTGTTATTCCCCCTCATATATCACTGTACAGTCCCCTCCCACCTATATAATAATATCACATATCAGTGTGTGCTGGGAACTGTATTATTCCCTCATATACCACTGTACAGTCCCCTCCCCCCTATATAATAATACCACATATCAGTGTGTGCTGGGAGCTGTATTATTCCCCCTCATATATCACTGTACGATCCCCTCTCCCCTATATAATAATAGCACTTATCAGTGTGTGATGGGAGCTGTGTTATTCCTCATCGTATATCCCTGTACAGTCCCCTCTCCTCTATATAATAATAATATCACATAGTGTGTGCTGGGAGCTGTGTTATTCCCCCTCATATATCACTGTACGGTCCCCTCTCCCTATATAATAATAATAGCACATATCAGTGTGTACTGGGAGCTGTGTTATTCCCCCTCATATATCACTGTACGGTCCCCTCTCCCCTATATAATAATAATACCACATATCAGTATGTGCTGGGAGCTGTGTTATTCCCCCTCATATATCACTGTACAGTCCCCTCCCCCCTATATAATAATATCACATATCAGTGTGTGCTGGGAACTGTGGTATTCCCTCATATATCACTGTGCAGTCGCCTCCCCCCTATATAATAATACCACATATCAGTGTGTGCTGGGAGCTGTATTATTCCCCCTCATATATCACTGTACAGTCCCCTCCCCTTATATAATAATAATAGCACATATCAGTGTGTGCTGGGAGCTGTGTTATTCCCCCTCATATATCACTGTACGGTCTCCTCTCCCCTATATAATAATAATACCACATATCAGTGTGTGCTGGGAGCTGTGTTATTCCCCCTCATATATCACTGTACGGTCCCCTCCCCCTATATAATAATAATACCACATATCAGTGTGTGCTGGGAGCTGTGTTATTCCCCTCATATATCCCTGTACGGTCCCCTCGCCCCTATATAATAATAATACCACATATCAGTGTGTGCTGGGAGCTGTTATTCCCCCTCATATATCACTGTACGGTCCCCTCTCCCCCTATATAATAATATACCACATATCAGTGTGTGCTGGGAGCTGTGTTATTCCCCCTCATATATCACTGTACGGTACCCTCGCCCCTATATAATAATAATACCACATATCAGTATGTGCTGGGAGCTGTGTTATTCCCCCTCATATATCACTGTACAGTCCCCTCTCCCCTATATAATAATAATATCACATATCAGTGTGTGCTGGGAGCTGTGTTATTCCCCCTCATATATCACTGTACGGTACCCTCGCCCCTATATAATAATAATACCACATATCAGTATGTGCTGGGAGCTGTGTTATTCCCCCTCATATATCACTGTACAGTCCCCTCTCCCCTATATAATAATAATACCACATATCAGTGTGTGCTGGGAGCTGTGTTATTCCCCCTCATATATCACTGTACAGTCCCCTATCCCCTATATAATACCACATATCAGTGTGTGCTGGGAGCTGTGTTATTCCCCCTCATATATCACTGTACAGTCCCCTCTCCCCTATATAATAATAATACCACATATCAGTGTGTGCTGGGAGCTGTGTTATTCCCCCTCATATATCACTGTACAGTCCCCTCTCCCCTATATAATAATAATACCACATATCAGTGTGTGCTGGGAGCTGTGTTATTCCCCCTCATATATCACTGTACGGTCCCCTCCCCCTATATAAAAATAATACCACATATCAGTGTGTGCTGGGAGCTGTGTTATTCCCCTCATATATCACTGTACGGTCCCCTCGCCCCTATATAATAATAATACCACATATCAGTGTGTGCTGGGAGCTGTGTTATTCCCCCTCATATATCACTGTACAGTCCCCTCCCCCTATATAATAATAATACCACATATCAGTGTGTGCTGGGAGCTGTGTTATTCCCCCTCATATATCACTGTACAGTCCCCTCCCCCTATATAATAATAATACCACATATCAGTGTGTGCTGGGAGCTGTTATTCCCCCTCATATATCACTGTACAGTCCCCTCCCCCTATATAATAATTATACCACATATCAGTGTGTGCTGGGAGCTGTGTTATTCCCCCTCATATATCACTGTACAGTCCCCTCCCCCTATATAATAATACCACATATCAGTGTGTGCTGGGAGCTGTATTATTCCCCCTCATATATCACTGTACAGTCCCCTCCCCTTATATAATAATAATACCACATATCAGTGTGTGCTGGGAGCTGTGTTATTCCCCCTCATATATCACTGTACGGTCCCCTCCCCCTATATAATAATAATACCACATATCAGTGTGTGCTGGGAGCTGTGTTATTCCCCTCATATATCACTGTACGGTCCCCTCGCCCCTATATAATATTAATACCACATATCAGTGTGTGCTGGGAGCTGTTATTCCCCCTCATATATCACTGTACGGTCCCCTCTCCCCCTATATAATAATATACCACATATCAGTGTGTGCTGGAAGCTGTGTTATTCCCCCTCATATATCACTGTACAGTCCCCTATCCCCTATATAATACCACATATCAGTGTGTGCTGGGAGCTGTGTTATTCCCCCTCATATATCACTGTACGGTACCCTCGCCCCTATATAATAATAATACCACATATCAGTATGTGCTGGGAGCTGTGTTATTCCCCCTCATATATCACTGTACAGTCCCCTCTCCCCTATATAATAATAATATCACATATCAGTGTGTGCTGGGAGCTGTGTTATTCCCCCTCATATATCACTGTATGGTCCCCTCCCCCCTATATAATAATAATACCACATATCAGTGTGTGCTGGGACCTGTGTTATTCCCCCTCATATATCACTGTACAGTCCCCTCTCCCCTATATAATAATAATACCACATATCAGTGTGTGCTGGGAGCTGTGTTATTCCCCCTCATATATCACTGTACAGTCCCCTATCCCCTATATAATACCACATATCAGTGTGTGCTGGGAGCTGTGTTATTCCCCCTCATATATCACTGTACAGTCCCCTCTCCCCTATATAATAATAATACCACATATCAGTGTGTGCTGGGAGCTGTGTTATTCCCCCTCATATATCACTGTACAGTCCCCTATCCCCTATATAATACCACATATCAGTGTGTGCTGGGAGCTGTGTTATTCCCCCTCATATATCACTGTACAGTCCCCTCTCCCCTATATAATAATAATACCACATATCAGTGTGTGCTGGGAGCTGTGTTATTCCCCCTCATATATCACTGTACGGTCCCCTCTCCCCTATATAATAATAATACCACATATCAGTGTGTGCTGGGAGCTGTGTTATTCCCCCTCATATATCACTGTACAGTCCCCTCCCCCTATATAATAATAATACCACATATCAGTGTGTGCTGGGAGCTGTTATTCCCCCTCATATATCACTGTACAGTCCCCTCTCCCCTATATAATAATAATACCACATATCAGTGTGTGCTGGGAGCTGTTATTCCCCCTCATATATCACTGTACGGTCTCCTCTCCCCTATATAATAATAATACCACATATCAGTGTGTGCTGGGAGCTGTGTTATTCCCCCTCATATATCACTGTACGGTCCCCTCTCCCCTATATAATAATAATACCACATATCAGTGTGTGCTGGGAGCTGTGTTATTCCCCCTCATATATCACTGTACAGTCCCCTCCCCCTATATAATAATAATACCACATATCAGTGTGTGCTGGGAGCTGTGTTATTCCCCCTCATATATCACTGTACAGTCCCCTCTCCCCTATATAATAATAATACCACATATCAGTGTGTGCTGGGAGCTGTGTTATTCCCCCTCATATATCACTGTACAGTCCCCTATCCCCTATATAATACCACATATCAGTGTGTGCTGGGAGCTGTGTTATTCCCCCTCATATATCACTGTACAGTCCCCTCTCCCCTATATAATAATAATACCACATATCAGTGTGTGCTGGGAGCTGTGTTATTCCCCCTCATATATCACTGTACAGTCCCCTATCCCCTATATAATACCACATATCAGTGTGTGCTGGGAGCTGTGTTATTCCCCCTCATATATCACTGTACAGTCCCCTCTCCCCTATATAATAATAATACCACATATCAGTGTGTGCTGGGAGCTGTGTTATTCCCCCTCATATATCACTGTACGGTCCCCTCTCCCCTATATAATAATAATACCACATATCAGTGTGTGCTGGGAGCTGTGTTATTCCCCCTCATATATCACTGTACAGTCCCCTCCCCCTATATAATAATAATACCACATATCAGTGTGTGCTGGGAGCTGTTATTCCCCCTCATATATCACTGTACAGTCCCCTCTCCCCTATATAATAATAATACCACATATCAGTGTGTGCTGGGAGCTGTTATTCCCCCTCATATATCACTGTACGGTCTCCTCTCCCCTATATAATAATAATACCACATATCAGTGTGTGCTGGGAGCTGTGTTATTCCCCCTCATATATCACTGTACGGTCCCCTCTCCCCTATATAATAATAATACCACATATCAGTGTGTGCTGGGAGCTGTGTTATTCCCCCTCATATATCACTGTACAGTCCCCTCTCCCCCTATATAATAATAATACCACATATCAGTGTGTGCTGGGAGCTGTGTTATTCCCCCTCATATATCACTGTACAGTCCCCTCCCCCCTAGTTAATAACAGTAATATAATATAATCATATGGAGCATTTTACCTTTAGACTCTTTTGAGCTTTACAGAGATAAAATGGCGGCTGAGAACTCTGTGTCCCCGCCCCCACCGCTCGTCACTGGCTGAATGCTAATGAGTTAGCACATGTGTTACGACAACAAGAAAATGGCCGCCGTGCATTTTGATTGTGGGCACTATTTATAGTATAATTAGAGTTTAGTATAATTATTCCCTGTCTAGAGATGAGGCTGTTACCCGTCAGCACATCCGGGGTATTGGGCTCTTTATATTCAGTCCATGTAGTTTGTATTACGAAGCTAATGAGCTGTCTATTGACTTCGGGAAAATGGCCGCCGCCTGCTCCTTAAAATGGAGACATATGTTATATACACGAGGTAAGTTTATTTTCCTCCTGTGATCAGTGGAGAATTGTTAATGGTGACTGCCCCGTGTGGTAGGTGACAGTAATATGACACTGTGACTGTGTATATAGTACAGGGGATATATAGCTATATATACAGTGCTCAGTATTAAGGAGAGACATCCCCAGGCACTATTACCACCTATATAATATATTACTATTATTATTATTATTAATACTAATAATAATAATGTGATATTTACTATAAGCGATTTATTGTTTATTTTTTCAATATTTCTTTTTTCTTTTTTGCTTATAATTTGCCTTTTCACCCCTTATTTATTGCATTTCACCAATTTTTCCCTCACTTTCACTCTGATCCAGTCTTTTTCATATTGTTTAATTTTTTCAGTAGATTTTTTCTTTTTTCTTTTTTTTTCTTATTGTAACTAGATGAAAGTTACATTGTACTTAATGCATATATTTTTCAGTGCCTGCCTCGGTTACTTGAGCTTTTTTTTCTTCTCCCTGTTCTGGATTTCCCTTTCTCCCTGAGCCATTAAAGATTCTCCCGCATTGCCTGATGAAGGTGAATTAGAGCCAACGGAAATGGGAAATGTACAGAACTTCTTAGGCTGCTGGGCATGATTATTGTGGCGATATCTCACACTTCCTGGCTCAGTGACCGAATCGCAATAGGATGCCGGGTAACTAACGGTTCCCAAAGCCTTCAAAATGGGGAGTTGGGGTACAAGGTACAAAAATCCTCTTTTGGGTCATCATCTTCTCTTACAAAAACGCCATCTGTTTGCCTTTTCTATTTATCAAAGAAACTCCAGTCTCTCTTTCTGCTTTAAAGCTAATTAGAGGCTAAGGCAGAGGTTCCCAAATGCGGTCCTCAAGGCACCCCAACAGTTCAGGTTTTAGAGATATCCATGGTTGAGCACAATTGGTTAAATCAAATGAACTGAGGTACTAATTAAGTCACCTGTGCTCAACCATTGCTATCTCTAAAACCTGAACTGTTGGCTAGCCTTGAAGACTGCATTTGGGAACCTCTGATCTATCTGAAAATTAATTGATCAAGATTTTATGGGTTAACTGAAGCTTCCGCTGATTTCAAAGAAAGAGGTAGTCCTTTTAGAGACTGTTGATGGGACATCCATTACCTCCGGGCCTGTTTCACAAGCAACTACTGCATTAAGTGTGGAGACCTTATAAGGTCATAGAGAACAATTTTCCTTTGATTGTGGTCATTCTCCACGTTTCCCGATCATATAAGAAATTCTATGGTTGAAGACACACAGTCCGATCATCGATTGTCAGACCGAGTTGATTTCTTTTCACTGAAACTAGTGTGACTGTGCTTTCTCAATTGTGAGAGTGTCCTCTCAATTACAGTTTGTGGAACCTTCACCTCTGAGGAAGGAAAATGCCAAAAGTGTACAAAATTTTCTTTAATGTTTTCAATAAAACGCCACTGCCTACACATCATCAGCAGGACTGTCCAACTGATTTAGAGCCCCCTAGATAGCATCTCCTAAGGATTAGACAGAATATCTACTTATATGTTAACATGCACAGAAAACGGGATAAATCTGCTAATTCCCGGCGCTAATATCTTAGAATAATCACTCAAAGGCAATATTATTATTTATTATTATTATTATTATTATTAAAAGTTTATTATATAGCGCAGCATATTACGTTGCGCTTTACAATTGGGAATTAACTTAAAAAATAATTTAAATTTTGAATGAAAAAAACGGCAGCAAATGAACCAAGCCGAGTGAGGGCTTATAATAAAATAAATATATCTATAAATATATATATAAAACAAGTAATAGATATACTGCGCTCAGCCCGTGTAATAGTACTGTCTGAATGGGTGTAATCACAAAAACAACAGAATTAAATGATAAATGAGTGCAAATTCTCTACTGAACAATATCACAAGTATCTGTATAAGGATAACATGAATCAGGAGATTATGATCAAGAATTATTTTACTCAATAAAACTAAGTATCAGCAAATAAAAACTGATGATTACAAGAAAAAAATATATGAAAAAAATATTTATATATGAACATATCCTATGATCAATGTCTTTGTAATTATGACAAATATCAACAATGTTCTTCCAAATGATTAATATTGAATGAAAAACCACCAGCGGATAGATCGGTGGATATGGGGCGATGTAAGACAAGTGCATGAAAAAGTGGGGAGATCATCCAGGACCACCCCAAAATGTTATAATTTTGTTAGCAGGCCCGTATGGAAGGCTGTTTGTGGGCATTAAGACCAGTGCTCGAAGTGTGCCGGTGTACAACGGTATGACATACCGGCACTTCAAGCACTAGTCATTTTTTTTTCTTCCACACAGAGTTGAAAGCGGAGGCGTGGCTTGAGAGTGCCCTGCTGTGCAGCGCCTCCTCCCGATACCATGACAGCCAGTCAGCAGTTTCCAATTTTTTAAATTTTGGGCCCGCTGGTCCCTGCAGCGCTGCAGAATGGCAGTGTCCGGGCAGTACATAGGGATCGGGCAGACGCGTGGCCCGACACGCTTTCTGTGCCTCTCTCCTCCCCTGCCTGTTTTCTGAGGGCAGTCGCCACGGCCATGCATTGCTCCTTCAGCATAGGCCTGTTACTGAATGGCCAGGCACCTGCCCCAAAGAGGATATATTAGCACCCAGCACTGCGCCTGGCACCAGCAGTACCCTCACTGCCTTTAATGCCGGCCTGGGCTCGCTTCCTCCTGTCCCCGGCTCCACCTCCAAAACACAGCCCGCAGCCGCCTCCTTCTCCTAACCCCGCCCACTCCCCTTTACCTGGCTCCCGTCTTCTCCTGGTCCCGGCTCCTCTCTTCACCCACACGGGGGAGTCATAGTAGCAGGCTTCCTTATGTGTCCTGTCACCGCCTACTACAACTGTCCCTGGCTCTCATCTATTACCCAGCGCCCCTCCAGTGGCTTCATAAGGGTGGGTCAACTGGGGCATGTGTGCCAGCGAGGAGGGGGCGCCAGTACAGGGGCTTTGGTTGGGGATAGAGGGGCTTGTGGTTAGGAATGGACCGGAGCTGCCCCCATGCCATACTTCTGCACAGGGGCAGATCGCCCCCTGCCATTTGAGCATCTCCCTATTATGGTGCAGCCACCGGCATTCAGCAGAGCAGCTGCACCTATGACTCACGCCGGCGGCGGCAGCAGCAGCGTGCACAGGAAGTGCTGATGACTCATGCATGCTGCCAGCCAGAGAGGAGGACCTTTTTTTGGTAAGTACACTACTGTCCCTGGGGGAGAACTAATGGAATATGGATAGGGGAAAGGGAGCCCTGTAAGGGACAGACAAGCAGGGGGAGTGGGATTATGGTAATTACAGACTGAGGGGAACAGGGAAAGGGGGGGTAATGAGCAGATATAAAGGAACATGCAGATGGGGTTGGAGTGAGTGGGGTTGAGTCACACAGTTAGGGACATCAAGGAGGGGGGAGGGCATGTTTAAGGAGGTCACTATAGGGAAGGGTCACTATAGGGAATATACAGATAAGGGGGTCACTATAGGGAATATACAGACAAGGGGGGTCACTATAGGGAATATACAGACAAGGATGGTCAGTATAGGGAATATACAGACAATGGGGGTCACTATAGGGAATATACAGACAATAGGGGTCACTATAGGGAATATACAGACTAGGGGGGTCACCATAGGGAATATACAGACAAGGATGGGCATTAAAGGGAATATACAGACAAGGACAGCACTATAGGGAGTATACAGACAAGGGGAGTCACTATAGGGAAAATATAGACAAGGAGGTTCAATATAGGGAACATACAGACAAGGGGAGTCACTATAGGGAAAATATAGACAAGGAGGTTCAATATAGGTAATATACAGACAGGGGGGTCATTATAGGGAAAATATAGACAAGGGGGTTCAATATAGGGAATATACAGACAAGGGGAGTCACTATAGGGAAAATATAGACAAGGAGGTTCAATATAGGGAATATACAGACAAGGGGAGTCACTATAGGGAAAATATAGACAAGGAGGTTCAATATAGGGAATATACAGACAGGGGGGTCACTATAGGGAAAATATAGACAAGGAGGGTCAATATAGGCAATATACAGACAGGGGGGTCACTATAGGGAAAATATAGACAAGGGGGTTCAATATAGGGAATATACAGACAAGGGGAGTCACTATAGGGAAAATATAGACAAGGAGGTTCAATATAGGGAATATACAGACAGGGGAGTCACTATAGGGAAAATATAGACAAGGAGGGTCAATATAGGGAATATTCTGCTCGGGTCTTTAGCAATGGCTTCCTCTCCAACACTTTCCCCATCTTTAATGGCACTCGGCAGGGTTGTCCTCTTTCTCCCCTCATTTTTGTTCTTTCTATGGAACCCCTAGCCCATAAAATCAGGGACTCTACAGAATTTCCTGATTACCCCACTCAGAGTGGTCCTCACAAACTTTGTCTCTTTGCTGGCAATGTCCTCCTATTTGTTACTAAACCTTTAACTTCTTTACCTATTTTACATTGGATAATTTTAGTGGTTTCTTTTTACAAACTAAATAAAAAATAACATTTTCCAGAAAAAAATTGTAGGACCCCCCTAAAGTTGTAAAAACATGGGGGATCACTATGGGTACCCCCGTTTTAGCCTGCAAATGAAAGTCGGGGATTTAAATAGCCACAGCAGGTGTTTTTTCCCGACATTGAAGAAGTGTTACAGAAGAGCACTTAGGTTATTTTTTTTCATTTTTTTAAGTGGTCCCATCAAATTTGGGGTACATGAAAATGGGTACTAGCATATTTTTATGTCCCTAAAGTAAGTTTTTAAAAATTCTGCAATTATGCACCTGCCGCTAATAGCCTATTCTAGAATACACCTGCCGCATACTTGCAGAATAGCCCTGAACCTATTTCCCTATTTTTAAACACTTTTTTCAAATTTTTTTTTTCACCCCAATTTTTAAATTAATTTTTTGGGGTGTCCCTATTTTTTTTTTTTTTTGACAGTTATTTTTAAAATGTCATTCCCAGGGGTGCAGGCTATTTTTTTTAAGCCTGCACCCCTAAACCCCAATTCTGCACTTTTTTTCGCCACCTATTCAGTGGTGAAAAGTTATCCCCGTTTTTTTTCAAAGACTTTTCGAACCTGCGAAAAGTCTTTGAAATTGAATAGTGTAAAACTAAAACCTGCGATAATGACGTCATAGGTGCGCTATTAATGCAAAAAATTGAGTTTTCGCTCCATATTGAATTCCCCTATGTGTCTCTCACTTACCTTGGTGTGCAGATTCCAACCCATGTTAAAGATGTTTTTGAAGTTAATTTACCGCCACTGTTTACACATATGTCTGCGCTAGCTCGCACCTGGGGTTCTTATGAGATATCATGGTTGGGACGCATCTCTGCCTTTAAAATTACATTACTTCCCAAATTAATGTACCTATTTCAAACTATCCCTTATATTTTTCCTCCCCGTTATTTAACAATGTTTAAAAAATTAATGGTATCATATGTTTGGAAAAACAAGCCCCCATGGTTAGCGGCCCATAAGATGGCTCTTCCAAAAAGATATGGTGGGTTGAAGCTTCCTGACCTTTCCTTGTATCAATCAGCCTGTATACTGGCACATCTTCACAACTGGTTCCTACCCCCTGGGATCAAACCCTGGTTTGACCTAGAGCGTACTAGTGGCAGAATTCCCTATAACAGATCTGCTTTGGCTTCCAAAACAGGTTCGCCCCCTTCCTAAGTTTTGCCCTCTAGATATTATGGACGCTCTAAAGACATTGGATACTACTGTTATATGTAATGCGGATAGGGGTCTGCCCTCTAGTAATTTATCTATTGCAGCATTGAGTTCTTAATTCCCCATCTCCTCCTTACCTTATGGATCTCCCATGGGGTATCTAGTCTAAATGATCTCCTTCTCAGTGATTCTCTACTGTCTTTTTCCCAACTCCGAATCCGGTTTTAGCATTGCTTAATTGGTGTCCCTGTTCTATTCCTAAAAGTGAACGGTATCTGACAGGTCAAATTTTGCTGGCGGCTAGAGCTACACTGGCCCAATTGTGGAAATCTCTGAATCCCCCCATTATATATTGAGTATTTTAAAAAATTCAGTATAATTTTGAAATGGAGACTTATGATGTTCCTTACTCTACTTCACCTAATTCTCCATTAGTGAAGTGGATGTCTTGGCATCTTTACGTTAATAAGGGAGCTGGCGCCCTTCAACAGATCCATATTCCTAGTCCCCCTATTCCGGATTCCCAAGTTTTGCCACAGCAAGATACCTGATTTGGATTTTAGTTTGTTACATTTGTTGGTAAGATATTACCCACATGCTGTATATGTGTTTTACTGTGTCTCCAGATGTTTCTATTTGATATCGTTTATTGATTTTCTTTTTTATTTTATTTCTTCCCCCCTTTGTTTTTTACTTTTTTATTTTATTATATTTTATTTTATTGTTTTGTTTTTTCTGATTGTTTTTTTCTTTTTCTAAATATATAAAAAGTTGTATTTTAATATTTAGAATTTTTGTATTTGAAAAATGTTCTTAAGAAATATTATTGATGTTAAAAAATCTTATACTTGCACGGGCATTGACGGACCTGTCATAGATCCTGGGTCCCCTTTTGCTGCATTCGAAGGAGACGATCTGATCTTAAGTGCCTTGTACCCTGATGTGATAATCGGAGAATACTTACTTGGAAGCTGTCGCTTATCTCTCCCTCCCCCCAGGGACCCTAACCTCTACACAGAAGTCTGATTTCTGGTGTATGCCAGCAATCCATTGTCTTTCTGGTTGAAGACTACTTGTAATAATTATCCGACCCCCTCTGCTTCTCCCCCGACCCCGATTACCTGCTTGGTTGTTAATCCTATCCCTATACCGCGGTCTCTGAGTGCTGAGGAGGCATCGCTGATTCGGACACTGGGCTGCTGATGTCCGGACTTTCTATTTTTGCTGTTCTGGGAGGGAGCGGAGGTCGAGGTGCTCATTTTGCTGCACTTGGCTAATACTCCGGTTGATCCTGGACTTTGTTGTGCCATGCTGAAAGTCTGATAAGTAACACAGCTAAATATACTTGTTGTTTTTCTTTTTGTGAGCTTTTAGTATATTGTACTTTGAACAGTGAAGATATACCTTTGTCTATCATATGTATTATATCTGACCTAACACTAGTACATCGCTGCCATCTGCTGGTCAAAGTGACAAACAACAGTATCTAATTCTAGCCTCTATGCTGATAGGCATTTCATAAATTATCTGTATATCATTGTTGCCACATACTGGCAGCAACGGAAGCAAATTTTGTTAGTTTCATGTTATAGGTACACGGTGTATCATGGAACCTTGGTAGGGCTTCATCATATAGAGGAATGTAGCTCAATTATTCTTGCTCAGATTATAAGACATGGGTATTAGACAGAATGATGCATATTTTTGAATCTTCATAACATGTCTGCAATTTAGGGGTGGTTCGTGCGCATATATGCCTGTACCTTGCTATATCTCTTGCTAATCTAGTGTCCTGCTGAGGAATTTGGAATTCTTCTGACCTTACTAACTGCTAAGGATCTACTTTGAGTAGAATTGTCAAGGGATCTCTCACTAGGTTATGGACAGATACGTCCGTAAATCTACTCCCGCTTCACAAGGGTCGACAGGTAAAATGGACAAAGTGTCTAAGACTCCAGCTAAAGTTATTCCACCTTCTCCATCACGTAGTGACACTGCTGATATGGAACCTGAGGAAGCTACAAATTTCAGTCATCACTCTCAGGGTCCCTCGTCAGTTGCTGAAACGGCTCAGGAAATTTCTAAAATACTAATGCCTCTAATAGATAAAAAACTGGATTCCCTCCAGTCATCTTTTGACGCTGCACTTGCTAAAATAGACTCCAATACCTCCAGACTCGCTGCCTTAGAGCAGCGAGTTAGTGATGTGGAGGATCGCTCCCATGATATGCAACACACTGTAGATACGCAATTAAACAGCGTTCAATCGCTATTAGTCAAAATTGATGATATGGAAAATCGACTTCGAAGAAGTAATTTGAGGTTTATTGGGGTACCTGAGCAAATAACTGGCCAGGCTCTGGTTCAACTGGTAGCCCATAAAATCCCTGCAGCCCTAAATTTGTCGGAAAATTCCATCTTGCCCCACGTAGAGAGGGTCCATAGAATAGGTCCGGAAAGACCAGCGCCTAATTCACGATCTAGACCGGTGATTGCAAAGTATCTAGACTATCGAATGAAGGAAAGGATACTTGCTGAATATAGGAAGATACCCACACTAATGATAGATGGTTATAAGGTGCTCATATTCCAGGATTTTCCAGCAACGGTAACACAGAAAAGACGGGAGTTTTCAGATGTGTGCAAATTATTGTATGAGCGCAACACTAGATTTGCTCTGCTATATCCTGCCAAGCTGAGGGTGGAGGATGGGGGTCAAGCATTGTATTTTTCAGACCCTAAGATTGCTAAACATCATTTTGGTGTGGGTATAGACAGGGAGCGCCCGCCGCAACGGTCACCAAATAGATGATTGGATAACTGTTATAACACCAATTTAAGGTATGATTCTAATTTCTAAGTATCCACGATCATCCCTGAGAGTAGATTGTTCATTTACATTTGATGCTAATCTGTTAAACGAGAAACTAATATTGAATGCCATCACGTCTGATTGACATAAAGGAGCATTCCTCGTTCCAGTGAAGTTTTTCTAGTGTACTGATACACGTTTTGTTTGCTACTTTATAAGTGATATTTAGTAGTTCAGGTGTGAATCACAGGTTGCAGGTGATGAACGCCACATTGAAATGTTGGAGAGAAAATAAAAGAAAAGGGTGTAAGAGACATTGCGCAGAAATGTATAATGCATTTATTTTTCTATGGTTTTTCATTTTTATTATTTTTATTTACATTTTTTATTTTGTTGGCTCTCTCTCGTTTTCTCTCTCCCCCCCTGTAGGAATTCGGTGCCGGGGGTTTCGCATTCTTTAAATAAGGTGGTCTCCGCTTGCTGGGACGGAGTGCCACGTTTTGACTTCATTTTGTTCTTAGACTGTTTTGTCCCACAGCAAGGTATTGGATAAGACATGTCTAACGATATGAATACTGGTAATACTGGGGCACCGGTTGGTAAGTTGAAATTTTTATCCTGGAATGTTGGGGGTTTGAACTCTACTATTAAACGCAAAAGAGTAGTAACTCATTTAAAAAAATTTAAGTCAGATGTAGTGTTTCTACAGGAAACGCATTGGGCAGAGGGAGATATTTCCACTTTGAGGGCCCCATGGATAGGGGAATGTATTAAGGCTAGCTGTGGTAGAAAGATCAGGGGGGTGGCCACAATATTTCAAAGGAATCTGCAATATTCTATTATAAATACCATAGCTGATCCTAATGGAAGATTTTTGATTATTGATGTAGAGATTCAGGGTACCTGTTATACTCTGGTAAATTTGTATGCACCAAATATTTCACCTCAAGAATTTATGAGAAGTGTGATGGACATCTTGGCACAACGAACTAACTATGCATTGATAGTGGCGGGAGATTTCAATTCAGTAGAGAATCCCTCATTAGACAGACAACCGACTCCCCAATCATCTAATATGACAATATGGAGACAATTCCAATCTTTTAAAGCAAATCATCAACTTACAGATGTTTGGAGGCTATTGAACCCTACAGATAAATCATATACCGTTTACTCTGCTGTCCATAAATCTTGGTCGAGAATTGACTTGTTTCTGGTCTCAGATAGCCTGGTATCTAGAACACAGGAATCCAGATTGCATTCAATTCTAATATCTGACCACGCGCCTATTACAATTTTGTTGAGTGTAACGCAGTCTCCGAGAAACTTGAAACATTGGAGGTTTCCGTCTTATTTGTACAAGTCCACTAAATTTAAAGATCACCTACTAGCACAGTGGATGAATTATCAAGTTGATAATATAGAGGCATGGGATACACCAGCAATTTTTTGGGGTGCATCGAAGGCTGTAATGCGGGGACAGATCATAGCTTTTGTCTCATCCCAGCGAAAGACAGAGGCTGCTGTGTATAAATCAATGTCAGAGGCCCTAACTTTAGCGTTACAAAATTATGTAGCAGACCCGACTGATGTATCTCGGGAAACGTATGTTCAGGCGAAACAACACTTAGAATCGCACCTGTTATCCCAAGCTAAAAAGGATGTATTGTTTACTAAGCATAAATTTTACAGATGGGGGAACAAGGCTGGAAAGTTGCTTGCTAACATGTCTAAGCCCTGGCGTAGAAGAACATATATCACAGCCATTAAAGATCCGCATACCAATGCTTTACTCACAACGAATAATGAAATTATAAATAAGTTTGAAGAGTACTATAAGGACTTATAGAGAGATCTTCCTTTTGATCAGTCTCGGTATGAAGCTTTGATCCCCAATGACTTGTTGCCTTTATTAACTATAGAACAGCAGGAGGCACTCTCTGGGAAAATAACTCTAGATGAAATGCTGTCGGCTATTTCACAGTTACAACTAGGGAAATCACCGGGCCCAGATGGTTATTCAAACGAATATTATAAATTATTGCGGCACCAGGTGGCCCCGATTCTAGTGGATTTGTTTAATGACATGATAGACAACAATTCTCCATTCCCATATTTTACAAATACAACTACAATATTGATCCCTAAACCTCAAAAGGATGTACAAAAATTAGAATCGTACCGACCTATTAGTTTGTTAAATACTGACGCGAAGTTATTAGCTAAAATTATGGCAAGTCGCTTACAAACTATTTTGCCAGAATTACTAACTCCTCATCAATTGGGTTTTGTAAAAGGGTGTCACTCAGTTCGAGGAGTTAGAGCGGCTATTGCCGCAGTGGCAGTGTCAGCTGGGACATCTTCGGTTTCTACTAACACTCTATTAAGTTTAGATACGACAAAGGCATTTGACACAGTGTTATGGCCCCACCTATTTAATGTGTTACAAATGCGTGGGTTCGGCTCTTCATTTATCGGGCTGATCAAATATCTTTATTTATCCCCAATGACGTCCCTAATGATAAATGGTTGTACTAGTGCACCTATAAAGATGTTTAGAGGTACTAGACAAGGATGTCCTCTGTCACCCCTCTTATTTGATCTAGCTATAGACCCGCTGATAAGAATACTGGAGAAGGACGATCTTTTTAAGGGAATAAAGATTGGTTCTAAAACAATAAAATTAACAGCATTTGCAGATGATATAATGCTTTACATTGCAAATCCTCATGACTGCTTAACGCATATACTGGGGCTTTTGAAAAGTTTTGAAGAAATAACAGGGTTCACGGTGAACATAGGTAAATCGGAGGCACTTTATTTGGGTTCGCGCAATTCATTGCCACGTCTACCTAGTGATGTTCCACTTAAATGGGCCAAGGACAGGATTACATACTTAGGTATTGTGCTTCCCAGCAATTTGGCAAATTTATATCCTTTTAATTATAGACCCATTATAAAAAAGATTTCAGACGAATTGGATGGCTGAAGGAATATCACTCTGTCATATATGGGTCGCGCGAGCTTAATCAAAATGATTTCATTTCCAAGATTAATGTACATGCTCCAAATCCTACCTTTGCTCATTACAGTTATGGATCTGAGTCTTTTAAATAAGATATTTAGATCCTTTATATGGAATGGTAAACGGCCTAAGATTAGTTTGTTAAAATTGCAACAAACCAAATTGAATGGAGGAATAAGCTTTCCAGACATTAGATTATACAATAAAGCAGCTATGTTCCGTTATTTGTCGGATTGGATAAATGGATCAGAGAATTATGCCAATACTTCACTTGAGCGAGAGTTCTTAGACCAGGGCGATTTGATTACATTTCTTCACTCCCCTGATCAGGAACTACCCACCACAATTAAAAATAACCCCTTACTGTGGAATACAAAATGAGTTTGGCATTTAATAAGACAAGAGGCAGGCCTTAACTCGCACAAATCATTATTTCTTCCTCTCGTAAGAAATCCGCATTTTCAGTCTGGGCAGGCGACATATCCATTCACAATATGGCGAGTGGGTGGCATTCAGAGAATAGGATGTTTGGTAGATAAAGAAGCATGTCGGGTTTTATCCTTTAGCGAAGCTGCAGAAAAGTATAATACTCTGTTGGGGTTCCCCATGGCCTTCCTGCAGACACAGCATTATATCAACTCAGTAATCCAGGTGTTTGTGGCGAAAGATTGGAATAATCCAGTAGATGACCTTCTTTCCAAACCTCCAATACTCAAGAAAGCTATTTCTAATTATTATCAATATTTTAAAATATCTCTGGATCACGCATCCAATGGTAGGGGACTTTCGCAGTGGGTTCAAAAATTTCCCTTGTATACAGTTGAAGAGTTATTGACTGCCCTAAATTATTCTTGTAAATCTTTAACATCAACAATATATGTGGAGATGTTTCTAAACATTTTTCACAGAGCCTATTTGTCTCCGCATAGAAGTTTTCTAATGGGACGTTCGGCTTCCCATTCCTGTTATAGGTGCGGAGAAGATAATGCGGATTTATATCATTGCTTTTGGTCGTGCCCTATAGTCCGAGGATTTTGGTTACGGATCAAGCGATATGCGGAGTCAGCTTTACTCAATTATGTCCCTTTCACTCCAGAGTGGGCTATTTTTGGCATTATACCTGCAGATATAAGGGCTAGCAAAGGAAGCAGAAGACTGTTAATGGCAATTAGCGCGGCTGCTCGTAAAACGTTATTGCAGGAGTGGATTTCGACTTCCTCCCCCTCTTTTGTGTTATTTAAGACAAAATTATACAATATATTTCGAATGGATTGGGTAGAGGTAGTCTTGGAGAAGGAAAAGTGGAGAAATTTTTTGATATGTGGGAATCATATATATCTACATTATCCCTCGACATGCGGCGCCAAATATATTATAGTGTGAAGGATACATCTTGGTTTTTACTCCAGACTATTGGGAATAATCCACCAATAGACATCAACTCTACCGCGACATAATGTGTTTACATCAGATGCAGGTGGCTGTGGTTCCTTTGGGGGGGGTGATTGGGAGAGAGCTCTTTTTTTTTTTTTGTTTGTATTTGTCAAATGCTGAAAGTTTCAAATATTATCTGATATACAATATGTTCTGATAACTAGGATATCTGCAGTGTTTACATGGTGGAATACTGCTATCATAATCTATATGTACGTATCTATGGTTTTTGATTTGTTTTTAGGTTTTTCTTTCTCCTTAGGTAGACACACTGTTACTATATTATGTCCACAACAATTATGATCTATATGTCTACTGTACTCTATGTATATCTATATTTTTCGTGACTGTTATTTTGATGTATTTGATTATGTTTATGTGCGGTGTCTCAATAAAAGAAATTGTTTAAAAAAAAAAAAAAATCTTATACTTACATGCTTCCAGCCCACACAATGGCTGCAATCACATTTGGCACCCGGTAACTCCTTAATCCTTTCCTCAAACTTGATTAATTGCCTCCATATACTAAACCATCCTAGATCATGAATGATCCCCTGCCCTCGGCTCACTGCACTCCAATTTATAAATGTAAGCTCTCCTTTGTCTCAATAAAAAAAAAATTTATAAAAAAAAGTTATATCAAGTCATGTGACATTTAACTTTTTTTTTTAACAATAGTTTTTATTGAATGAATTAATAAAAACAAATAAGGATACAGAAAAAAAGTGGGGAAAATAGTCAACCAAGGGATTACAAAGCACAAATGAAGGGCAATAGCCCTAAATTACAATATTTATCAGTATAATATTCAGTATCTCAAATTAAACATACAAAATGACCACACTGGAAATGCATCATGTAGATTCAGATAAAGGATAAAACAGAACACCGAGATCTATAACATTATTGTGAATAGGTGAAAATATCCCCCAGAGAAGAAAGACCACCTTCACACCAAGAGACCAGATTCAGATCTGGGATTAGATTCGCTATTGCCTTTAAGGACAGAGCTGGAGAAGGCAAGGGTACTTCCTCCATATGGGATAACATCTTATGCCAAGCAGATAACGTGCATTTAATTGCCTTAGGAAAAACAAGTCCAGGGAATTGATATGCATAGGAAACTAAAAGAGATCCTTAAGGGCAAAAGGCCGTACAGCCTCGCTTTCTATGCTTACCCATGGTTTAAATGAATCGACTGCAAACCAGTCCCTAGCCTCATCAATCAAACAGGCAATTTGATATTTTTCAAGGTCGGGGAATGCTACATTTCCCTCTTCTTTAAGAAGAGAGAGTACCTCTAGCTATCTTTGGTTTGTTCCCCTTCCAAATAAAGTCCCCAATTATTTTATAGAATTTATTACATAGTGATTTGGGAAGGAGGCAAGGAATGGTTTGGAAAAGATATAGTATTTTTGGGAGTAGGACCATTTTAACAGCAGCCACGCGTCCCAACCAGGATATTTTGTAAAACATCCAATCTTTAGTTAGTTTTGTAAATGCTGAAATGGACTATAATTACACTCAATATTATCATTATCTCCTGCAAGGTGTATTCCCAAATATCTGAGTGACCTAAACTGCCAAACATATTTATAAGTAGCCTGTAATCCACTAAGTGAGGCTTCGGGTATCTGAAGGGAAGAGCTTCGGTCTTGGTGTTCAGCTTATAAAATGAAACCTTTGCATAACTGTCTAAAACTGAGTGCAGCATGGGAAGGGAAATCTCTGGTTTCAATAAACAGTAAGAGGTCATCTGCAAAAAGACTTATCTTGTGGGAGACCCTGCCAATTGTAGGACCTTGAATTTCAGAGTTACTTCTAATTTTCTCAGATAAGGGTTCAATCTCTAGCGCAAACATTAGAGGGGAAAGCGGGAAACCTTGGCGAACACCATTAGTAATGTCAAAGCTACATGACAGACTACCGTTCACATAGATCTTGGCAGAGGGAGAGGAATAGAGAAACAAAATAGTCTAACATGCTGCCCCCAATACCAAAACATCTTAAAACAGCTTGGAGATAACCCCAATGTTGTATGTCAAATGCTTTTTCAGCATCTAGGGATAAAACTAATAGTGGACCTACAATGCTCTATTATATTAATAGCCCTTCTTGTGTTATCTGGGGCATGTCTGCCCAAAACGAATCCCACCTGGTCTTGGTTAATCAACTTAGGTAACAAGGGACAAAGTCGATTTGCAACCATTTTAGCATATAGCTTAACATCCGTATTCAGTAAGGCAATAGGGCGATAGTTTTGCACCGTGGTAGGAGCCTTGCCTGGTTTAGGGAGAGCAACTATCTGTGCCTCCAACATTGCTTTGGGAAACCAGCCTTTTACAGATGCATCACTGAACACAGATGCCAGAACCGGTGCAAGATCTGATTTGAAGGTTTTATAAAAATTGGATGGGTATCCATCTGGCCCAGGGGCCTTGTCTAGGGGTAGAGATTCTATAGCCTCCTCCTCGCGTGACCAAGGGGAGCCCATAGACAAGCTCTCCTCAGCACTTAAGGAGGGCAGATCTAAATCTCCGAGGAAGGTATCAGTGGCCTCCAGGGTAGGTTGGGGAGTATCAATATCTCTCTTTAGATTATATAGCTTTGCAATCTCTTTTGAGTCAGAAATTTTGGCACCTTTAGAATTGTATACATGTTGTATTCGTTCCTTCGCCCACCGTCCCCTCAGTTTACGCGCCTGTTACCAAGAACACAGGTTTCGTTGAGTCTCCTGCAGTGAGAAGGTATTAGCCTTTTCCCTTGCGCTAAGTAATTCTCTGAAAAGCTTCTTGTTAGTGAGGTCAGCCTTATGGGAAGCTTCTAATCTGACCACTTCCGTTTCGACAATCTCCTGGTTTTGTTTATTTAAATGCTTAAGCCTTGCAGCCATCTGAATTGCAGAACCCCTCACAATTGCTTTTAAAGAGCACCAAAAATTAAACACTGTAGTGTCTTCAAACTTATTTTGGGTCAGGAAAGAAAAAATAAAGAAAAAATTACAAACAACATATACAAGGAAAGAAAAAAACAAATGAAATGACCTCTCTTGAGGCCAAAGATAGCTGCCTAACCGCTGCAGCACTATAGAAAAAAGGGGGTTAGAGGCCAGTCCCCCATCACCCTAATCAATAAACTTAATAATAATTATTGTAGACCCGCCCTTAGCCCTGCTGAAAGCCATTCAATAGCTAGTCTAAGCACAACATTTTTAGGCCTATTATCAGGGCGGAAGAAAATATATTGATACATATACAGTGGGGCAAAAAAGTATTTGGACAGCCACCGATTGTGCAAGTTGTTGCACTTTAAAAGATGAGAGAGGTCTGTAATTTCCATCATAGGTACACTTTAACTGTGAGAGTCAGAATCAGAACAAAAAATACCATAAATCACATTGTATGATTTTTAAACAATTTATTTGTATATTCTTGCGGAAAATAAATATTTGGACACCTACCAACCAGCAAGAATTCTGGCTTTCACAGACCTGTTACTTATTCTTTAGGAAGCTCACCTATCCTCCACTCGTTACCTGTATCAATGGCACCTGTTTGAACTGGTTAACTGTATAAAAGACACCTGTCCACACCCTCAAACAGTCAGACTGCAACCTCTCCACCATGGCTAAGACCAGAGAGCTCTCTAAGGACACCAGGGACAAAATTGTAGACCTGCACAAGGATGGGATGAGCTACTCGACAATAGGCAAGCAGCTTGGTGAGAAGAGATCAGCTGTTGGCGCAATTATTAAAAAATGGAAAAAATACAAGATCACTGACAATCTCCCTCGACCAGGGGCTCTATGCAAGATCTCAGCTCGTGGGGTATCAATGATCTTGAAAACAGTGAGGGATCAGCCCAGAACTACATGGGGGGACCTGGTCAAAGACCTCAAGAGAGCTGGGACCATAGTCACAAAGGTTACCATTAGTAACACACTACATCGTCATGGATTCAAATCCTGCAGCGCCCGAAAGGTCCCCCTGCTTAAGCCAGCACATGCCCAGGCCCATCTAAAGTTTGCCCTCTGGATGATCCAGAGGAGGATTGGGAGAATGTCATGTGGTCAGATGAGACCAAAATAGAACTTTTTGGTATAAACTCCACACGCAGTTTGGAGGGAGAATGATGAGTGGCATCCCAAAAACACCATGCCCACTGTGAAGCATGGGGGTGGAAACATCATGCTATGGGGATGCTTTTCTGCAAAGGGGACAGGACGACTGCTCCGTATTACGGAGAGGATGAATGGGGACATGTATCATGACATTTTGGGGAAAAACCTCCTTCTCTCAGTAAGAGCTTTGAAGATGCAATGTGGCTGGGTCTTCTTCCAGCATGACAATGACCCCAAACACACCACCTGGGCAACTAAGGAGTGGCTTCGTAAGAAGCATTTCGAGGTCCTGGATTGGCCTAGCCAGTCTCCAGACCTCAACCGAATAGAAAATCTGTGGAGGGAGTTGAAAGTCTGTGTTGCTCTGCGACAGCCCCAAAACATGACACATCTAGAGAAGATCTGCATTGAAGAGTGGGCCAAAATACCTGCTGCAGTGTGTGCACACCTGATCAAGAACAGGAAACGTTTGACCTCTGTAATTGCAAACCGAGGTTACTTTACAAAGTATTGAGTTTAACTTTTTGAATGTCCAAATATTTATTTTCCGCAAGAATATATTTGGTAATAATAAATTTGGTCATCTTCCCATTTGGACACAAACAAATTTGTGTTACTTGGTGCGAAACGATTTATTTCATTATTTTATTTTATTCTTTAATTTAATTTATTTCATTTGCTTTGTTCTTTTCTTTTCTTTCTTTTTACGTTAGTGGTTTCAGTCACATTATTGCACATATACAAACAATATCATACACACATCATTACATACACATACCATTAATAGATCTCATGTATTAATAAATTTGACTATACTCTGTAAATACATATTTACCTGTATTTAGAAATTACCTTATTGATATTAATGGTTTAAGCAATACTGACATTTCTTTTGTTTGGTGCGAATTGTCTGATGTTCAACAAGAGCTGATTTCTGTATAAAGCTTTTTCCACACTCAGATCATGGAAATGGTTTCTCACCTGTGTGAATTCTCTGATGTGTAACAAGATCTGATTTCTGTGTAAAATATTTCCCACACTCAGAGCATGAAAATGATTTCTCACCTGTGTGACTTCTCTTATGTATAACAAGACATGATTTCTGTGTAAAACATTTCCCACACTCAGAGCATGGAAATGGTTTCTCACCTGTGTGAATTCTCTGATGTGTAACAAGACATGATTTCCGTGTAAAATATTTCCCACACTCAGAGCAGGAAAATTGTTTCTCACCTGTGTGAGTTCTCTGATGTATAACAAGAGACGATTTCTGTGTAAAACATTTCCCACATTCAGGACATGGAAATGGTTTCTCACCTGTGTGAATTCTCTGATGTTTAACAAGACATGATTTCTGTGTAAAACATTTTCCACACTCAGAGCAGGAAAATAGTTTCTCACCTGTGTGAAGTCTCTGATGTCTAACAAGAACAGATTTATGTTGAAAACATTTCCCACACTCAGAGCATGGAAATGGTTTCTCACCTGTGTGACTTATCTGATGGAAAACAAGACATAATTTTTGTATAAAACGTTTCCCACACTCAGAGCATGGAAATGGTTTCTCACCTGTGTGACGTCTCTGATGTGTAACAAGAGCTGATTTATGGGTAAAACATTTCCCACACTCAGAACATGGAAATGGTTTCTCACCTGTGTGACTTCTCTGATGTGTAACAAGTTGCGATTTGTGTGTACATTTTCCACAAACAGAACATGGAAATGGTTTCTCACCTGTGTGACGTCTCTGATGTGTAACAAGAGCCAATTTATGTGTAAAACATTTTCCACACTCAGAACATGGAAATGGTTTCTCACCTGTGTGACGTCTCTGATGTGTAACAAGTGTCGATTTACGTGTAAAACATTTCCCACACTCAGAACATGGAAAAGGTTTCTCACCTGTGTGACTTCTCTGATGTGCAACAAGATGCGATTTGTGTGTAAAATATTTCCCACACTCAGAACATGGAAATGGTTTCTCACCTGTGTGACTTCTCTGATGTGCAACAAGATGTGATTTATCTGAAAAATATTTCCCACAAATAGAACATGGAAATGGTTTTTCCCCTGTGTGAGTCCTCTGATGCTTGACAAGGTGGGATTTCCAAATAAAACATTTCTCACAAATAGAATATATAAATGGTCTCTCATCTGTGTGACTTCTCTGATGTGCTACAAGATATGATTTACATGAAAAACATTGACCACACTTAGAACATGAAAACCTGCTATCACCTGTGTGAGCTGTAGTATATGGACCAATATCTGAGCTGTCAGTAGAACATACCCCATGATAAGAAGTACCAGATGATATATCTGCACTATGAATCACTGAATATATGTTTAGGCTATGAGGGTTTATTCCTGTAGAATCTTTAGTGATCTTATTATCTTCTATTTTATGTGCTGAAGACCAACTTAGAGATCCTTCAGAGATCATTGTGCTTGTGCTTCCAGCCACTAGAAATAAAAGGAATAAACAGAAATTAATATTTTTTTACTGAGAAGCAAAGTAATATTGTTAGTAAGTTTTTTAGCGCTATAGTTTCAATTTGCAAACTGAACAGTTTATTACAATTATGCACAAATACAAAATATGGCTTTTTCCTCTCTCTTTGGCATCTCAGAGGCTTCAGGTGCTCCTGGAATGTTAGTGTCCCATTTGAAGCTTTGTCTCCTGATTCAGAAATGTACACTAATGCCACCGCAGCTGATTCCAAAAATGTACGCTAATGCTGCCGCAGCTGATACAGAAATGTACGCTAATGGCGACGCAGCTGATTCCAAAAAGTACGCTAATGCTGCCGCAGGTGATACAGAAATGTACGCTAATGGCGACGCAGCTGATACAGAAATGCACGCTAATGCCGCTGCAGCTGATACAGAAATGTACGCTAATGGCGACGCAGCTGATACAGAAATACACTCTAATGCCGCCGCAGCTGATACAGAAATGTACGCTAATGGTGACGCAGCTGATACAGAAATGTACGCTAATGCCGCTGCAGCCGATACAGAAATGTACGCTAAGGCCGCCGCAGCCGATACAGAAACGTACGCTAATGCCGCCGCAGCCGATACAGACACGTACGCTGATGCCGCAGCCGATACAGAAACGTACGCTAATGCTGCCGCAGTTGATTCAGAAATGTGCGCTAATGCCGCCGCAGCTGATACAGAAACGCATGCTAATGCCGCCGCAGCTGATTCAGAAAAGTACGCTAATGCCGCTGCAGCTGAAACAGAATTGTACACTAATGCTGCCGCAGGTGATACAGAAACGTATGCTAATGCCGCCGCAGCTGATTCAGAAATGTACGCTAATGCAGCTGCAGCTGAAACAGAATTGTACACTAATGCTGCCGCAGGTGATACAGAAACGTACGCTAATGCCGCCGCAGCTGATTCAGAAATGTACGCTAATGCAGCTGCAGCTGATACAGAATTGTACACTAATGCTGCCGCAGGTGATACAGAAACGTACGCTAATGCCATTGCAGCTGATACAGAAACGTACGCTAATGCCGCTGCAGCTGATACAGAATTGTACACTAATGCTGCCGCAGGTGATACAGAAACGTACGCTAATGCCGCCGCAGCCGATACAGAAATGTACGCTAATGCCGCCGCAGCTGATACAGAATTGTACGCTAATGCCACCGCAGCTGATACAGAATTGTACGCTAATGCCACCATAGCTGATTCACAAATGTACGCTATTGACGCCGCAGTCGATACAAAAATGTATGCTAATGCCGCCGCAGCTGATTCAGAAATGTATGCTAATGCTGCCGCAGCTGATTTAGAAAGGTAAGCTAATGCCGTCTCTATTGACACATCTGCCAAATCCAAGAGACTGAGGGCCTGATTCAGATCCGGTCGCTAAGTCGCGTTTGCTCGCAGGCGGCCGATTGTTGCAAACTGCGCATGCGTATTAGTCGCAGTGCGCGTGCCCAAACCAGTCACTGTGATCGGGAATTGAGAGATCATTGCATAAAGACAGATCGCTCCTTTGAGTAACAGAATGCGCCGTTTGTGGGTGGTAACAGGGGAAGGTGCTTGTAAACGGGGGAGTGGTGAAGCGAACGCAGGCGTGTCTGACCATCAAAACAGAGCTTTATGGGCGTCCATAATTTCAAGGCAGCGTCACTGTACACGTCACCTGGCATCTTTTTTGACTGAAGTACTCGCAGTACTTGCGGGAGCCTCGGGCTACCCTAAGCATTGCGAGAGCTTCCGATGGCTCTCGATGTTACCGATGGTCTTCTACACTTCCTGGAGATGACGTGTACTGCGAGAGTGAAGGGGGCAGCATTACACAAGCTTGCGATCCCTTAGTCACCGCTCGCTAAGACAGAGGGCATCCTTATGCCAACGCAGTGTGATCGTGGAATTTGCATACCCGGCCCTTTTTGGCAGCGAGCGAGCGCATCTAGCAACCGGGTCTGAATCAGGCCCTCAGTACAAAGATGCAGCATAGGATGCAGATCGGTCGATAATCGGCCTTCTGAGTAACCCAACAGTTAATAAGGGCAGGAAGGACAGATAATTAGGAGAGGGCCCGGCTGAGGCAGATCACTGTGTGTATAAGGGCAGGGAGGACAGATAATCAGGAGAGGGCCCGGCTGAGGCAGATCACTGTGTGTATAAGGGCAGGGAGGACAGATAATCAGGAGAGGGCCCAGCTGAGGCAGATCACTGTGTATAAGGGCAGGAAGGACAGATAATCAGGAGAGGGCACAGATGAGGCAGATCACTGTGTGTATAAGGGCAGGAAGGACAGATAATCAGGGAAGGGCCCAGCTGAAGCAGATCACTGTGTGTATAAGGGCAGGAAGGGCAGATAATCAGGATAGGGCACAGATGAGGTAGATCACTGTGTGTATAAGGGCAGGAAGGACAGATAACCAGGAGAGGGCCCGGCTGAGGCAGATCACTGTGTGTGTAAGGGCAGGAAGGACAGATAATCAGGAGAGGGCACAGATGAGGCAGATCACTGTGTGTATAAGGGCAGGAAGGACAGATAATCAGGAGAGGGCACAGATGAGGCAGATCACTGTGTGTATAAGGGCAGGAAGGACAGATAATCAGGAGAGGGCACAGATGAGGCAGATCACTGTGTGTATAAGGGCAGGAAGGACAGATAATCAGGAGAGGGCCCAGCTGAGGCAGATCACTGTGTGTATAAGGGCAGGGAGGACAGATAATCAGGAGAGGGCCCAGCTGAGGCAGATCACTGTGTATAAGGGCAGGAAGGACAGATAAACAGGAGAGAGCCCAGCAGAGGCAGATCACTGTGTGTATAAGGGCAGGAAGGACAGATAATCAGGAGAGGGCCCAGCTGAGGCAGATCACTGTGTATAAGGGCAGGAAGGACAGATAATCAGGAGAGGGCCCAGCTGAGGCAGATCACTGTGTGTATAAGGGCAGGGAGGACAGATAATCAGGAGAGGGCCCAGCTGAGGCAGATCACTGTGTATAAGGGCAGGAAGGACAGATAAACAGGAGAGAGCCCAGCAGAGGCAGATCACTGTGTGTATAAAGGCAGGAAGGACAGATAATCAGGAGAGGGCACAGATGAGGCAGATCACTGTGTGTATAAGGGCAGGAAGGACAGATAATCAGGAGAGGGCACAGATGAGGCAGATCACTGTGTGTATAAGGGCAGGAAGGACAGATAATCAGGAGAGGGCACGGCTGAGGCAGATCACTGTGTGTATAAAGGCAGGAAGGACAGATAATCAGGAGAGGGCACAGATGAGGCAGATCACTGTGTGTATAAGGGCAGGAAGGACAGATAATCAGGAGAGGGCACAGATGAGGCAGATCACTGTGTGTATAAGGGCAGGAAGGACAGATAATCAGGAGAGGGCACAGATGAGGCAGATCACTCTGTGTGTGAGTGGAACTTGGCCCATTATAATGCAGATGGAGTTTTAGTGCATCACATATTGCTGGGGACAGAACTGTGTATTGGACATAAATAGGACCTTATATCAATGAGTCTGATCATGTTGTGTTACTGTGTGTAATAGGTAAACTGTATATACCAGTGTTTGTGCCTATCAGTGTATAATATCCCTAAAGCCTGATATGTTACTTATAGGATTATGTAATGTGTGGTAAGGATGCAGGGGGGGACATCCCCCCTCCTCTGGAATGTACAAGCAGCCAGGTAACTGTGTCTCTGCTGTTATCCCCCACAGGAAATCGTGTGCAGGTGAATGGCACATCACATCTGACTATAAAGGGTTAACAGTGACTGGTTTTATTGCCCCTGATATGCTAAATCCCCTTGTCAATGTGATGGAGTGGTCTTTGGGTCTGAAACAGACCCGCTCGCAAGGCTGCGTTCGCTCGCAGTTAGCTGATTTTCGCTATTTGCGCATGCCAGTCACTGCAATCGGGAAGCGATCACAGGTTAAGCTCTGACGGCTCGCAACATTGAGTGACAGGACGAGCCGTTTGTGGGTGATGACAGGGGAAGGTCAACAGCGTTTCATGGGTGTGCATAATTATCAAAAAGCATCATTGTATACGTCGCCTGGCTGTGTTTCACACTGCAGCGATCACAGTGCTTGCAGCGGGGTAGGGTCAGCCACAAGTGCTGCGAGCGACTACGTTGGTACTCGATGTTACTGATATTGCATACACTTCTTGGAGATGACGTGTGCTGCGAAGGGAAAGGGGGCACCATAAGACTGCCTCGCAATCGCCCTGCCGTCGCACGCTAAGACATAGTGGGTGTACTAATGCCTTGCTGTGCGATCGCTGCCTATACATATATTAGCAGCTGATGGCTGTGTGCGATTGCATCTTGCAAGCGGGTCTGAATCGAGACCCTTGTTCCAAAGGGTTTTTGTCAGACTGCTGGGCATCGGAATCCTCACCTCTGGAGGGAAGACATACCCACTAACTGTACATAGCATTCATATCACCCAATACCAGGGCTCAGGGGTGTCACCTCATTGTGGGAAAATCAGAGGTTTTATAATGGTAAACTGAGGGCTTTTCAGATAGTTCTGAGTTGAGTGGAGTTCCTGGTCAGACTGGCAGGACGTAGGCAGTGCTGGGTATAGGAGTCGGGAGATCCTGCCAGCCTGCCGTCCACGGACCTTGCTCATCCGAGAAGTTCCGGTGAAAGATACGCAGCCAATGCCTATATGCTACCTCCGGAGCAGTCCCAGGGGCGCGGTTAGTGTGCCAGCTGGAGCCGGGTGACTTTCCGGCACGCCCTGCTGTTTGCGAGTAGAGGACGATCGGGCCCTGTGGCTGGGATTATCAAGTCAAGGGTGGAGAAGCCATTTCCCTGGGAAGAGTGGAGTCACATAGCAGCCTCTCTCAAGTGTAGCTTTCCCCAGCCAAGGCGGTTAAGCGTGATGGACATAGTAGAGTCCCCAAAGTGTAGCTAATACTACTGGCAGAAAATAACGCACGAATAACCCGATATCCTCGCAGTCTATATGATAATTGTCGACAAGTCATACCACACCCTGAAAAAAAGTGGGTTGGCTATATTGCTGCACAATCATAAAATATACACTGTTTAGAACTCTGTTATAGATGTAAAAGGCAGGTGCATAATGTTCCATCCTTTGATACAAGGGAGAAAATCAGCTTTTTGAACATCGATGACCCTAATCGTAGTTCTTTCCTGCCATCTCAGCTTCATTTTTCGTACAATGCCTAATGTAATGATTAGAGGGATTTTAATGCAGTTAATAACGGTTTTGAAACGTTTTCTGCCAGTTAAAATTAGGAATCTACAAGGACCAAATGATTAGATACAGTCTATTTGACCACTGGTGTTTACACAACTTCACCAATATAACTTATACTTATAATTCTGGGGTTCATCGCATGTTCTCGAGAATTGGCTATAACTTGACCTTTGATAATTGATTCCCTAGATTTTGAAGAGTATCCTCTTCTCTTTGTCTTAGTTCCCCTCACTGTTCTTGGAAGTTCCCACCCTACCTGAGTCAATCCATTTAACTCATTGAATATTTAACCCATAAATGCCAGAATTTTTTAGATGACAAACTGAATAATTGAGATGACTCACTGATGTTCTGAGAGCACTCCAAGGCGGTTCTTTGGGGCAATGATTTAGCGAATTTGGGGATTTCCAAAAGAAATATGATGCTTTATACCTAAATATACAGACTATTGTTTTGCTGCATACACCCAGGCCCCGATAAAAACTTGCACTAGAAAACTATATGAAAGCGAAGGGTTTATTGGAAAAGCCTTTTGCTCTCCTCGGCCCAGGCCAAGTTGGACTACGCCAAACATAGTTTTTGAGCTTGTAAAGCATGCTGCAACTGAAGGTAATGAAAAAAAAATAATTCTGGACCACAAATTTCCCTCAAAGTTGTTTAAAGGACTTCAACACAACTTTATCAAGAAAGTGTCCAAGGGAGAAGACACCTCACCTAACCCAAAGGGAGCTACCCTCCCCCCAGAGAGAGACAAGTTCACTTAGTGTGCCAGAGTGTCAAAGGGTAATCTCTGGATCCTTCACTTAGTGTGCTAGAGTGTCAAAGGGTAATCTCTGGATCCAGCCCCCACCCCACCTACCAAAGCAAATTCCTGCCTCCAAATTGATGTCGACAATGGAGAATGACCCATAACATATTGCCGAACTAATACAATATGACGTTGCTGGCTCCCACTGTCCAAAACCCACTTGCACAAATGTGCCAACTGAGAGTAGAAATAATTACGTTCTAGATTCAGGAGGGAAAGACCAACCATTGCTCTAAGGTTACACAAAATCATAAGCATAATAGGGAGAAGTTATTTTACACCCAAATTTTAGAGAAAAAAAAAGGATATCACTTGTAATGAATGCCACACAGGTCAAGAGAATACGACTTAGAGGCTCCTGAGAAGGGAGAAATACATCGGGCATACAAAGATCAAAGAAAGATTTAAAGACCACCAAGAGTGAGGAATACAAACTCTCCGCAAGGTATCTCAGTTCCACTGACCTGATATTACTGTGTATGAAATTTGCCCCAGCCGGTAAACCAAATCTGTTCAATCCCTTTAAAGACTTCAACAGATTTATTAGTATATTGTAGGTGTGGTGAGGAGACTGGTCTGATGTATGAGATATACAAGAGAAAGTGGGGAGGATACTGGTCAGATCTCTGGGCTGGTAACACACAGTGACATGATGTGAGGGGGAGAGCGGGAGTATACTAGGGGCTGATGCCTCCTGATGTATGAGATACACCAGAGAGTGTGGGGAGGTGACTGGTCAGATCTTTGGGCTGGTAACACACAGTGACATGATGTGAGGAGGAGAGCAGGAGTATACTTGTGCCTGATGTATGAGATACACCAGTGTGGGGAGAAGACTGGTCAGATCTCTGGGCTGGTAACACACCGTGACATGATGTGAGCAGGAGTATAATAGGGGAGCAGGAGTATAACAATGGCTGATGGCTCCTGATGTATGAGATACACCAGAGAGTGTGGGGAGGAGACTGGTCAGATCTCTGGGCTGGTAACACACAGTGACATGATGTGAGGGGGGAGAGCAGGAGTATAATAGGGGCTGATGGCTCCTGACTCCCCGACTGGGCAGATACATTTCCATCATTACTATGTACTGACAGGAGGGTGTTGAATAAGATATTGCTGTACTAACTGAACAAGTAGAATATGTGATTCTTTTCGGTAACAAGTGTTTATTACTCACCTGTGCTGATATTTATAGGGATTTCCTCCTCCTTACATTGCTGATCAACTATCATGTACATCTTCTCCCTCTGTATCTTCTGCCTTCATATCAGTCACATAAGTCTCTTCTTCTCCCTCTAGATTATCTGTCTTTATATTAGTCACATACGTCTCTTCTTCTCCCTCTGTATCTTCTGCCTTCATATCAGCCACATACATCTCTTCTTCTCCGTCTAAAACTTCAATCTTAAGATCAGTCAGATTTTCAGCCTAAATAACCAACAGAATAGCAAAATAACATGTAATTAAGGTCTTATTTCATTAATGGAGATTATATAGTATCATATCAGTGTATAAGACACACACAGATTCACTACAGATCATATAGTGACAGTCACTTTGGTATACTGGTGAGACCCTAAATCCCACCTACCTGATGCTCCTGTGGAATCCTGTGATTCTCCTCTGTACAATCCTGTGACTAAAGAGGATGGGGACATCTCTCTGGGGTATTTCTGTTACTGGGTCCATCTATAGGAGACACATAGTGACTGAGTACAATGTATAAATGTGATTATCAGGTGATGTGTGTATATAGGGCCCCCCATACCTGCTCTCCCCTGTACAATAAATAACAGTCTCCTCTTACCCAGTGATGTGAGGGGCCGGTGATTCTCAATCATCACGTCCTTGTACAGACCCCTGTGTTCCTCTATATACTCCCCCTCCTGCATGGAGACATAGACAGTGACATCCTGACACCTTATAGGAACTTGACACACACAATGATACAGTCATCACCCAGACACATCCCCTGGTGTTACTGTATAATGTCCCATTCCCAGCAGTCAACTCTCCAGTCATCACCCAGACACATCCCCTGGTGTTACTGTATAATGTCCCATCCCCAGCAGTCACCTCTCCAGTCATCACCCAGACACATCCCCTGGTGTTATTGTATAATGTCCCATTCCCAGCAGTCACCTCTCCAGTCATCACCCAGACACATCCCCCGGTGTTACTGTATAATGTCCCATTCCCAGCAGTCACCTCTCCAGTCATCACCCAGACACATCCCCTGGTGTTACTGTATAATGTCCCATTCCCAGCAGTCACCTCTCCAGTCAGCAGCCAGACACATCCCCCGGTGTTACTGTATAATGTCCCATTCCCAGCAGTCACCTCTCCAGTAAGCAGCCAGACACATCCCCCGGTGTTACTGTATAATGTCCCATTCCCAGCAGTCACCTCTCCAGCCATCACCCAGACACATCCCCCGGTGTTACTGTATAATGTCCCATTCCCAGCAGTCACCTCTCCAGTCATCACCCAAACACATCCCCTGGTGTTACTGTATAATGTCCCATTCCCAGCAGTCACCTCTCCAGTCATCACCCAGACACATCCCCCGGTGTTACTGTATAATGTCCAATTCCCAGCAGTCACCTCTCCCGTCATCACCCAGACACATCCCCCGGTGTTACTGTATAATGTCCCATTCCCAGCAGTCACCTCTCCAGTCATCACCCAGACACATCCCCCGGTGTTACTGTATAATGTCCCATTCCCAGCAGTCACCTCTCCCGTCATCACCCAGACACATCCCCCGGTGTTACTGTATAATGTCCCATTCCCAGCAGTCACCTCTCCCGTCATCACCCAGACACATCCCCCGGTGTTACTGTATAATGTGCCATTCCCAGCAGTCACCTCTCCAGTCATCACCCAGACACATCCCCCGGTGTTACTGTATAATGTCCCATTCCCAGCAGTCACCTCTCCAGTCATCACCAGACACATCCTCCGGTGTTACTGTATAATGTCCCATTCCCAGCAGTCACCTCTCCCATCATCACCCTGACACATCCCCCGGTGTTACTGTATAATGTCCCATTCCCAGCAGTCACCTCTCCCGTCATCACCCAGACAAATCCCCCGGTGTTACTGTATAATGTCCCATTCCCAGCAGTCACCTCTCCACTCATCACCCAGACACATCTCCTGGTGTTACTGTATAATGTCCCATTCCCAGCAGTCACCTCTCCCGACATCACCCAGACATATCCCCCGGTGTTACTGTATAATGTCACATTCCCAGCAGTCATCTCTCCAGTCAGCAGCCAGACACATCCCCCGGTGTTACTGTATAATGTCCCATTCCCAGCAGTCACCTCTCCGGTCATCACCCAGACACATCCCCTGGTGTTACTGTATAATGTCCCATTCCCAGCAGTCACCTCTCCAGTCAGCAGCCAGACACATCCCCCGGTGTTACTGTATAATGTCCCATTCCCAGCAGTCACCTCTCCAGCCATCACCCAGACACATCCCCCGGTGTTACTGTATAATGTCCCATTCCCAGCAGTCACCTCTCCAGTCATCACCCAGACACATCCCCTGGTGTTACTGTATAATGTCCCATTCCCAGCAGTCACCTCTCCAGTCATCACCCAGACACATCCCCCGGTGTTACTGTATAATGTCCAATTCCCAGCAGTCACCTCTCCCGTCATCACCCAGACACATCCCCCGGTGTTACTGTATAATGTCCCATTCCCAGCAGTCACCTCTCCCGTCATCACCCAGACACATCCCCCGGTGTTACTGTATAATGTCCCATTCCCAGCAGTCACCTCTCCCGTCATCACCCAGACACATCCCCCGATGTTACTGTATAATGTGCCATTCCCAGCAGTCACCTCTCCAGTCATCACCCTGACACATCTCCTGGTGTTACTGTATAATGTCCCATTCCCAGCAGTCACCTCTCCAGTCATCACCAGACACATCCCCTGGTGTTACTGTATAATGTCACATTCCCAGCAGTCACCTCTCCCGTCATCACCCAGACACATCCCCCGGTGTTACTGTATAATGTCCCATTCCCAGCAGTCACCTCTCCCGTCATCACCCAGACACATCCCCCGGTGTTACTGTATAATGTCCCATTCCCAGCAGTCACCTCTCCAGTCATCACCCAGACACATCTCCTGGTGTTACTGTATAATGTCCCATTCCCAGCAGTCACCTCTCCCGACATCACCCAGACATATCCCCCGGTGTTACTGTATAATGTCACATTCCCAGCAGTCACCTCTCCAGTCATCCCTCAGACACATCCCCCGGTGTTACTGTATAATGTCCCATTCCCAGCAGTCACCTCTCCAGTCATCACCCAGACACATCCCCTGGTGTTACTGTATAATGTCCCATTCCCAGCAGTCACCTCTCCAGTCATCACCCAGACACATCCCCTGGTGTTACTGTATAATGTCCCATTCCCAGCAGTCACCTCTCCAGTCATCCCTATGACACATCCCCCGGTGTTACTGTATAATGTCCCATTCCCAGCAGTCACCTCTCCAGTCATCACCCAGACACATCCCCCGGTGTTACTGTATAATGTCACATTCCCAGCAGTCACCTCTCCCGTCATCACCCAGACACATCCCCCGGTGTTACTGTATAATGTCCCATTCCCAGCAGTCACCTCTCCAGTCATCACCCAGACACATCCCCCGGTGTTACTGTATAATGTCCCATTCCCAGCAGTCACCTCTCCAGTCATCACCCAGACACATCCCCCGGTGTTACTGAATAATGTCACATTCCCAGCAGTCACCTCTCCAGTCATCCCTCAGACACATCCCCCGGTGTTACTGTATAATGTCCCATTCCCAGCAGTCACCTCTCCAGTCATCACCCAGACACATCCCCCGGTGTTACTGTATAATGTCCCATTCCCAGCAGTCACCTCTCCAGTCATCACCCAGACACATCCCCTGGTGTTACTGTATAATGTCCCATTCCCAGCAGTCACCTCTCCAGTCATCACCCAGACACATCCCCTGGTGTTACTGTATAATGTACCATTCCCAGCAGTCACCTCTCCCGTCATCACCCAGACACATCCCCCGGTGTTACTGTATAATGTCCCATTCCCAGCAGTCACCTCTCCAGTCATCACCCAGACACATCCCCTGGTGTTACTGTATAATGTCCCATTCCCAGCAGTCACTTCTCCAGTCATCACCCAGACACATCCCCCGGTGTTACTGTATAATGTCACATTCCCAGCAGTCACCTCTCCAGTCATCCCTCAGACACATCCCCCGGTGTTACTGTATAATGTCCCATTCCCAGCAGTCACCTCTCCAGTCATCACCCAGACACATCCCCTGGTGTTACTGTATAATGTCCCATTCCCAGCAGTCACCTCTCCAGTCATCACCCAGACACATCCCCCGGTGTTACTGTATAATGTCCCATTCCCAGCAGTGACCTCTCCAGTCATCACCCAGACACATCCCCTGGTGTTACTGTATAATGTCCCATTCCCAGCATTCACCTCTCCAATTATCACCCAGACACATCCCCTGGTGTTACTGTATAATGTCCCATTCCCAGCAGTCACCTCTCCAGTCAGCAGCGGAATGATCCTGTTGGTGAGTTCCAGGATCTTCTTGTTATTGTATCTGTCATGTATCAGTGAGTGAGTTGCAAGCACCGTGATGGCGCTCTGGGTCCTGCTCAGTCCTCGTGCAACAAGTGTCTTAATCACTAGTTTGTAATCCTCTGTAATGACAAAGACATTAATAACGAGGAAAATGTAACTCAATATATTCAATAATGATAACATCTAAACAGAAAACTTTTATTATGTTGTTGTTAAAAAAACTTATTATTTCAACATGTAAAATATACATGAGAAAAAAATCACTAAATAGAGTCACAAGTAACACATGGACTTCCGACACCAAGAACAAAAGAAAAGTGACAAGTATGCATCAAATTACAACTACTACATGTACAATCAAATTTTAACATGCATCTCTAACACAAAAGCGCTGGCTAATTTGCCATTCACACATTTTTTGTGCGCTGTGTTATCCGCCCTAATATATCACTATGCAGCTCCCTTTAACCTATATAATAATAATACCACATATCAGTGTGTGATGGGAGCTGTGCTATTCCCCCTCACTGTACAGTCCCCTCTCCCCCCTATATAATAATAATAACACATATCAGTGTGTGCTGGGAGCTGTGTTATTCCTCCTCATTTATCACTGTACGGTCCCCTCTCCCCTATATAATAATACCACATATCAGTGTGTGCTGGGAGCGGTGTTATTCCCCCTCATATATCACTGTACAGTCCCCTCCCCCTATATAATAATAATACCACATATCAGTGTGTGCTGGGAGCTGTGTTATTCCCCCTCATATATCACTGTACGGACCCCTCTCCCCTATATAATAATAATAATACCACATATCAGTGTGTGCTGGGAGCTGTGTTATTCCTCCTCATTTATCACTGTACAGTCCCCTCCCCCAATATAATAATAATACCACATATCAGTGTGTGCTGGGAGCTGTGTTATTCCCCCTCATATATCACTATACTGTCCCCTCCCCCCTATATAATAATAATGCCACATATCAGTGTGTGCTGGGAGCTGTGTTATTCCCCCTCATATATCACTGTACGGTCCCCTCTCCCCTATATAATAATAATACCACATATCAGTGTGTGCTGGGAGCTGTTATTCCCCCTCATATTTCACTGTACAGTCCCCTCTCCCCTATATAGTAATAATACCACATATCAGTGTGTGCTGGGAGCTGTGTTATTCCCCCTCATATCACTGTACAATCCCCTCTCCCCTATATAATAATACTACATATCAGTGTGTGCTGGGAGCTGTGTTATTCCACCTCATATATCACTGTACAGTCCCCTCCCCCCTATATAATAATAATACCACATATCAGTGTGTGCTGGGAGCTGTGTTATTCCCCCTCATATATCACTGTACGGTCCCCTCTCCCCTATATAATAATACCACATATCAGTGTGTGCTGGGAGCGGTGTTATTCCTCCTCATTTATCACTGTACGGTCCCCTCTCCCCTATATAATAATACCACATATCAGTGTGTGCTGGGAGCGGTGTTATTCCCCCTCATATATCACTGTACAGTCCCCTCCCCCTATATAATAATAATACCACATATCAGTGTGTGCTGGGAGCTGTGTTATTCCCCCTCATATATCACTGTACGGTCCCCTCTCCCCTATATAATAATAATAATACCACATATCAGTGTGTGCTGGGAGCTGTGTTATTCCTCCTCATTTATCACTGTACAGTCCCCCTCCCCCTATATAATAAGAATAACACATATCAGTGTGTGCTGGGAGCTGTGTTATTCCCCCTCATATATCACTGTACTGTCCCCTCCCCCCTATATAATAATAATACCACATATCAGTGTGTGCTGGGAGCTGTGTTATTCCCCCTCATATATCACTGTACGGTCCCCTCTCCCCAATATAATAATAATACCACATATCAGTGTGTGCTGGGAGCTGTTATTCCCCCTCATATATCACTGTACAGTCCCCTCTCCCCTATATAGTAATAATACCACATATCAGTGTGTGGCTGGGAGCTGTGTTATTCCACCTCATATATCACTGTACAGTCCCCTCCCCCCTATATAATAATAATACCACATATCAGTGTGTGCTGGGAGCTGTGTTATTCCCTCTCATATATCACTGTATGGTCCCCTCTCCCCTATATAATAATAATACCACATAGTGCGTGCTGGGAGCTGTGTTATTCCCCCTCATATATCACATTGTACGGTCCGCTCTCCCCTATATAATAACACCACATATCAGTGTGTGCTGGGAGCTGCGTTATTCCCCCTCATATATCACTTTACAGTAATAATAATACCACATAGTGTGTGCTGGGAGCTGTGTTATTCCCCCTCATATATCACTTTAGAGTCCCCTCTCCCCTATTAAATAATACCACATATCAGTGTGTGCTGGGAGCTGTGTTATTCCCCTCATATATCACTGTACGGTCCCCTCTCCACTATATAATAATAATACCACATATCAGTGTGTGCTGGGAGCTGTGTTATTCCTGCTCATATAACACTGTACGGTCCCCTCTCCCCTATATAGTAATAATACCACATATCAGTGTGTGCTGGGAGCTGTGGTATTCTCCCTCATATATCATTGTACTGTCCCCTCTCTCCTATATAATAATAATACCACATATCAGTGTGTGCTGGGAGCTGTGTAATTCCCCCTCATATATCACTGTACGGTCCCCTCTCCCCCTATATAATAATAATACGACATATCAGTGTGTGCTGGGAGCTGTGTTATTCCCCCTCATATATCACTGTACGGTCCTCTCCCCCTATATAATAATAATACCACATATCAGTATGTGCTGGGAGCTGTGTTATTCCCCCTCATATATCACTGTACGGTCCCCTCTCCCCTATATAATAATACCACATATCAGTGTGTGCTGGGAGCTGTGTTATTCCACCTCATATATCACTGTACGGTCCCCTCTCCCCTATATAATAATAATAATACCACATATCAGTGTGTGCTGGGAGCTGTGTTATTCCCCCTCATATATCACTGTACAGTCCCCTCTCCCCTATATAGTAATAATAGCACATAACAGTATGTGCTGGGAGCTGTGTTATTCCCCCTCATATATCACTGTACAGTCCCCTCTCCCTATATAATAATAATACCACATATCTGTGTGTGCTGGGAGCTGTGTTATTCCCCCTCATATATCACTGTACAGTCCCCTCTCCCCTATATAATAATAATACCACATATCAGTGTGTGCTGGGAGCTGTGTTATTCCCCCTCATATATCACTGTACAGTCCCCTCTCCCCTATATAATAATAATACCACATATCAGTGTGTGCTGGGAGCTGTGTTATTCCACCTCATATATCACTGTACGGTCCCCTCTTCCCTATATAATAATAATACCACATAGTGTGTACTGGGTGCAGTGTTATTCCCCCTCATATAACACTGTACAGTCCCCTCTCTCCTATATAATAATACCACATATCAGTGTGTGCTGGGAGCTGTGTTATTCCCCCTCATATATCACTATACGGTCCCCTCCCCCTATATAATAATAATACCACATATCAGTGTGTGCTGGGAGCTGTCTTATTCCCCCTCATATATCACTGTACAGTCCCCTCTCCCCCATATAATAATAATACCACATATCAGTGTGTGCTGGGAGCTGTGTTATTCCCCCTCATATATCACTGTACAGTCCCCTCTCCCCTATATAATAATATTACATATCAGTGTGTGCTGGGAGCTATGTTATTCCCCCTCATATATCACTGTACAGTCCCCTCTCCCCTATATAATAATAATATCACATATCAGTGTGCGCTGGGAGCTGTGTTATTCCCCCTCATATATCACTGTACAGTCCCCTCTCCCCTATATATTAATACCACATATCAGTGTGTGCTGGGAGCTGTGTTATTCCCCCTCATATATCACTGTACAGTCCCCTCTCCCCTATATAATAATAATAATACCACATATCAGTGTGTGCTGGGAGCTGTGTTATTCCACCTCATATATCACTGTACGGTCCCCTCTCCCCTATATAATAATAATACCACATAGTGTGTACTGGGTGCAGTGTTATTCCCCCTCATATAACACTGTATAGTCCCCTCTCTCCTATATAATAATACCACATATCAGTGTGTGCTGGGAGCTGTGTTATTCCCCCTCATATATCACTGCACGGTCCCCTCCCCCTATATAAAAATAATACCACATATCAGTGTGTGCTGGGAGGTGTGTTATTCCCCCTCATATATCACTGTACAGTCCCCTCTCCCCTATATAATAATATTACATATCAGTGTGTGCTGGGAGCTGTTATTCCCCCTCATATATCACTGTACAGTCCCCTCCCCCTATATAAAAATAATACCACATATCAGTGTGTGCTGGGAGGTGTGTTATTCCCCCTCATATATCACTGTACGGTCCCCTCCCCCTATATAAAAATAATACCACATATCAGTGTGTGCTGGGAGGTGTGTTATTCCCCCTCATATATCACTGTACAGTCCCCTCTCCCCTATATAATAATATTACATATCAGTGTGTGCTGGGAGCTGTGTTATTCACTCTCATATATCACTGTACGGTCCCCTCTCCCCTATATAATAATAATACCACATATCAGTGTGTATGGGAGCTGTGTTATTCCCCTTCATATATCACTGTACAGTCCCCTCCCCCCTATATAATAATAATACCACATATCAGTGTGTGCTGGGAGCTGTGTTATTCCCCTTCATATATCACTGTACGGTCCCCTCTCCCCCTATATAATAATAATACCACATATCAGTGTGTGCTGGGAGCTGTGTTATTCCCCCTCATATATCACTGTACGGTCCCCTCTCCCCTATATAATAATAATAATACCACATATCAGTGTGTGCTGGGAGCTGTGTTATTCCTCCTCATTTATCACTGTACAGTCCCCTCCCCCTATATAATAAGAATACCACATATCAGTGTGTGCTGGGAGCTGTGTTATTCCCCCTCATATATCACTGTACTGTCCCCTCCCCCCTATATAATAATAATACCACATATCAGTGTGTGCTGGGAGCTGTGTTATTCCCCCTCATATATCACTGTACGGTCCCCTCTCCCCCTATATAATAATAATACCACATATCAGTGTGTGCTGGGAGCTGTTATTCCCCCTCATATATCACTGTACAGTCCCCTCTCCCCTATATAGTAATAATACCACATATCAGTGTGTGCTGGGAGCTGTGTTATTCCACCTCATATATCACTGTACAGTCCCCTCCCCCCTATATAATAATAATACCACATATCAGTGTGTGCTGGGAGCTGTGTTATTCCCCCTCATATATCACTGTACGGTCCCCTCTCCCCTATATAATAATAATACCACATAGTGCGTGCTGGGAGCTGTGTTATTCCCCCTCATATATCACTGTACGGTCCGCTCTCCCCTATATAATAACACCACATATCAGTGTGTGCTGGGAGCTGCGTTATTCCCCCTCATATATCACTTTACAGTAATAATAATACCACATAGTGTGTGCTGGGAGCTGTGTTATTCCCCCTCATATATCACTGTACGGTCCCCTCTCCACTATATAATAATAATACCACATATCAGTGTGTGCTGGGAGCTGTGTTATTCCTGCTCATATAACACTGTACGGTCCCCTCTCCCCTATATAGTAATAATACCACATATCAGTGTGTGCTGGGAGCTGTGGTATTCTCCCTCATATATCATTGTACTGTCCCCTCTCTCCTATATAATAATAATACCACATATCAGTGTGTGCTGGGAGCTGTGTAATTCCCCCTCATATATCACTGTACGGTCCCCTCTCCCCCTATATAATAATACCACATATCAGTGTGTGCTGGGAGCTGTGTTATTCCCCCTCATATATCACTGTACGGTCCTCTCCCCCTATATAATAATAATACCACATATCAGTATGTGCTGGGAGCTGTGTTATTCCCCCTCATATATCACTGTACGGTCCCCTCTCCCCTATATAATAATACCACATATCAGTGTGTGCTGGGAGCTGTGTTATTCCACCTCATATATCACTGTACGGTCCCCTCTCCCCTATATAATAATAATACCACATATCAGTGTGTGCTGGGAGCTGTGTTATTCCCCCTCATATATCACTGTACATCCCCTCTCCCCTATATAGTAATAATAGCACATAACAGTATGTGCTGGGAGCTGTGTTATTCCCCCTCATATATCACTGTACAGTCCCCTCTCCCTATATAATAATAATACCACATATCAGTGTGTGCTGGGAGCTGTGTTATTCCCCCTCATATATCACTGTACGGTCCCCTCTCCCCTATATAATAATAATAATACCACATATCAGTGTGTGCTGGGAGCTGTGTTATTCCTCCTCATTTATCACTGTACAGTCCCCTCCCCCTATATAATAAGAATAACACATATCAGTGTGTGCTGGGAGCTGTGTTATTCCCCCTCATATATCACTGTACTGTCCCCTCCCCCCTATATAATAATAATACCACATATCAGTGTGTGCTGGAGCTGTGTTATTCCCCCTCATATATCACTGTACGGTCCCCTCTCCCCCTATATAATAATAATACCACATATCAGTGTGTGCTGGGAGCTGTTATTCCCCCTCATATATCACTGTACAGTCCCCTCTCCCCTATATAGTAATAATACCACATATCAGTGTGTGCTGGGAGCTGTGTTATTCCACCTCATATATCACTGTACAGTCCCCTCCCCCCTATATAATAATAATACCACATATCAGTGTGTGCTGGGAGCTGTGTTATTCCCCCTCATATATCACTGTACGGTCCCCTCTCCCCTATATAATAATAATACCACATAGTGCGTGCTGGGAGCTGTGTTATTCCCCCTCATATATCACTGTACGGTCCGCTCTCCCTATATAATAACACCACATATCAGTGTGTGCTGGAGCTGCGTTATTCCCCCTCATATATCACTTTACAGTAATAATAATACCACATAGTGTGTGCTGGGAGCTGTGTTATTCCCCCTCATATATCACTGTACAGTCCCCTCCCCCTATATAAAAATAATACCACATATCAGTGTGTGCTGGGAGGTGTGTTATTCCCCCTCATATATCACTGTACGGTCCCCTCCCCCTATATAAAAATAATACCACATATCAGTGTGTGCTGGGAGGTGTGTTATTCCCCCTCATATATCACTGTACAGTCCCCTCTCCCCTATATAATAATATTACATATCAGTGTGTGCTGGGAGCTGTGTTATTCCCTCTCCTATATCACTGTACGGTCCCCTCTCTCCTATATAATAATAATACCACATATCAGTGTGTGCTGGGAGCTGTGTTATTCCCCTTCATATATCACTGTACGGTCCCCTCTCCCCCTATATAATAATAATACCACATATCAGTGTGTGCTGGGAGCTGTGTTATTCCCCCTCATATATCACTGTACGGTCCGCTCTCCCCTATATAATAACACCACATATCAGTGTGTGCTGGGAGCTGCGTTATTCCCCCTCATATATCACTTTACACTAATAATAATACCACATAGTGTGTGCTGGGAGCTGTGTTATTCCCCCTCATATATCACTTTAGAGTCCCCTCTCCCCTATTAAATAATACCACATATCAGTGTGTGCTGGGAGCTGTGTTATTCCCCCTCATATATCACTGTACGGTCCCCTCTCCACTATATAATAATAATACCACATATCAGTGTGTGCTGGGAGCTGTGTTATTCCTGCTCATATAACACTGTACGGTCCCCTCTCCCCTATATAGTAATAATACCACATATCAGTGTGTGCTGGGAGCTGTGGTATTCTCCCTCATATATCATTGTACTGTCCCCTCTCTCCTATATAATAATAATACCACATATCAGTGTGTGCTGGGAGCTGTGTAATTCCCCCTCATATATCACTGTACGGTCCCCTCTCCCCCTATATAATAATAATACCACATATCAGTGTGTGCTGGGAGCTGTGTTATTCCCCCTCATATATCACTGTACGGTCCTCTCCCCCTATATAATAATAATACCACATATCAGTATGTGCTGGGAGCTGTGTTATTCCCCCTCATATATCACTGTACGGTCCCCTCTCCCCTATATAATAATACCACATATCAGTGTGTGCTGGGAGCTGTGTTATTCCACCTCATATATCACTGTACGGTCCCCTCTCCCCTATATAATAATAATAATACCACATATCAGTGTGTGCTGGGAGCTGTGTTATTCCCCCTCATATATCACTGTACAGTCCCCTCTCCCCTATATAGTAATAATAGCACATAACAGTATGTGCTGGGAGCTGTGTTATTCCCCCTCATATATCACTGTACAGTCCCCTCTCCCTATATAATAATAATACCACATATCTGTGTGTGCTGGGAGCTGTGTTATTCCCCCTCATATATCACTGTACAGTCCCCTCTCCCCTATATAATAATAATACCACATATCAGTGTGTGCTGGGAGCTGTGTTATTCCCCCTCATATATCACTGTACAGTCCCCTCTCCCCTATATAATAATAATACCACATATCAGTGTGTGCTGGGAGCTGTGTTATTCCACCTCATATATCACTGTACGGTCCCCTCTTCCCTATATAATAATAATACCACATAGTGTGTACTGGGTGCAGTGTTATTCCCCCTCATATAACACTGTACAGTCCCCTCTCTCCTATATAATAATACCACATATCAGTGTGTGCTGGGAGCTGTGTTATTCCCCCTCATATATCACTATACGGTCCCCTCCCCCTATATAATAATAATACCACATATCAGTGTGTGCTGGGAGCTGTCTTATTCCCCCTCATATATCACTGTACAGTCCCCTCTCCCCCATATAATAATAATACCACATATCAGTGTGTGCTGGGAGCTGTGTTATTCCCCCTCATATATCACTGTACAGTCCCCTCTCCCCTATATAATAATATTACATATCAGTGTGTGCTGGGAGCTATGTTATTCCCCCTCATATATCACTGTACAGTCCCCTCTCCCCTATATAATAATAATATCACATATCAGTGTGCTCTGGGAGCTGTGTTATTCCCCCTCATATATCACTGTACAGTCCCCTCTCCCTATATAATAATAATATCACATATCAGTGTGCGCTGGGAGCTGTGTTATTCCCCCTCATATATCACTGTACAGTCCCCTCTCCCCTATATAATAATACCACATATCAGTGTGTGCTGGGAGCTGTGTTATTCCCCCTCATATATCACTGTACAGTCCCCTCTCCCCTATATAATAATAATACCACATATCAGTGTGTGCTGGGAGCTGTGTTATTCCACCTCATATATCACTGTACGGTCCCCTCTCCCCTATATAATAATAATACCACATAGTGTGTACTGGGTGCAGTGTTATTCCCCCTCATATAACACTGTATAGTCCCCTCTCTCCTATATAATAATACCACATATCAGTGTGTGCTGGGAGCTGTGTTATTCCCCTCATATATCACTGTACAGTCCCCTCTCCCCTATATAATAATATACCACATATCAGTGTGTGCTGGGAGCTGTGTTATTCCCCCTCATATATCACTGTACGGTCCCCTCCCCCTATATAAAAATAATACCACATATCAGTGTGTGCTGGGAGGTGTGTTATTCCCCCTCATATATCACTGTACAGTCCCCTCTCCCCTATATAATAATACCACATATCAGTGTGTGCTGGGAGCTGTTATTCCCCCTCATATATTACTGTACAGTCCCCTCCCCCTATATAAAAATAATACCACATATCAGTGTGTGCTGGGAGCTGTGTTATTCCTCCTCATATATCACTGTACAGTCCCCTCCCCCCTATATAATAATAATACCACATATCAGTGTGTGCTGGGAGGTGTGTTATTCCCCCTCATATATCACTGTATGGTCCCCTCCCCCTATATAAAAATAATACCACATATCAGTGTGTGCTGGGAGGTGTGTTATTCCCCCTCATATATCACTGTACAGTCCCCTCTCCCCTATATAATAATATTACATATCAGTGTGTGCTGGGAGCTGTGTTATTCCCTCTCCTATATCACTGTACGGTCCCCTCTCCCCTGTATAATAATACCACATATCAGTGTGTGCTGGGAGCTGTGTTATTCCCCTTCATATATCACTGTACGGTCCCCTCTCCCCCTATATAATAATAATACCACATATCAGTGTGTGCTGGGAGCTGTGTTATTCCCCCTCATATATCACTGTACAGTCCCCTCTCCCCTATATAATAATAATAATACCACATATCAGTGTGTGCTGGGAGCTGTGTTATTCCACCTCATATATCACTGTACGGTCCCCTCTCCCCTATATAATAATAATACCACATAGTGTGTACTGGGTGCAGTGTTATTCCCCCTCATATAACACTGTATAGTCCCCTCTCTCCTATATAATAATACCACATATCAGTGTGTGCTGGGAGCTGTGTTATTCCCCCTCATATATCACTGCACGGTCCCCTCCCCCTATATAAAAATAATACCACATATCAGTGTGTGCTGGGAGGTGTGTTATTCCCCCTCATATATCACTGTACAGTCCCCTCTCCCCTATATAATAATATTACATATCAGTGTGTGCTGGGAGCTGTTATTCCCCCTCATATATCACTGTACAGTCCCCTCCCCCTATATAAAAATAATACCACATATCAGTGTGTGCTGGGAGGTGTGTTATTCCCCCTCATATATCACTGTACGGTCCCCTCCCCCTATATAAAAATAATACCACATATCAGTGTGTGCTGGGAGGTGTGTTATTCCCCCTCATATATCACTGTACAGTCCCCTCTCCCCTATATAATAATATTACATATCAGTGTGTGCTGGGAGCTGTGTTATTCCCTCTCATATATCACTGTACGGTCCCCTCTCCCCTATATAATAATAATACCACATATCAGTGTGTATGGGAGCTGTGTTATTCCCCTTCATATATCACTGTACAGTCCCCTCCCCCCTATATAATAATAATACCACATATCAGTGTGTGCTGGGAGCTGTGTTATTCCCCTTCATATATCACTGTACGGTCCCCTCTCCCCCTATATAATAATAATACCACATATCAGTGTGTGCTGGGAGCTGTGTTATTCCCCCTCATATATCACTGTACGGTCCCCTCTCCCCTATATAATAATAATAATACCACATATCAGTGTGTGCTGGGAGCTGTGTTATTCCTCCTCATTTATCACTGTACAGTCCCCTCCCCCTATATAATAAGAATACCACATATCAGTGTGTGCTGGGAGCTGTGTTATTCCCCCTCATATATCACTGTACTGTCCCCTCCCCCCTATATAATAATAATACCACATATCAGTGTGTGCTGGGAGCTGTGTTATTCCCCCTCATATATCACTGTACGGTCCCCTCTCCCCTATATAATAATAATACCACATATCAGTGTGTGCTGGGAGCTGTTATTCCCCCTCATATATCACTGTACAGTCCCCTCTCCCCTATATAGTAATAATACCACATATCAGTGTGTGCTGGGAGCTGTGTTATTCCACCTCATATATCACTGTACAGTCCCCTCCCCCCTATATAATAATAATACCACATATCAGTGTGTGCTGGGAGCTGTGTTATTCCCCCTCATATATCACTGTACGGTCCCCTCTCCCCTATATAATAATAATACCACATAGTGCGTGCTGGGAGCTGTGTTATTCCCCCTCATATATCACTGTACGGTCCGCTCTCCCCTATATAATAACACCACATATCAGTGTGTGCTGGGAGCTGCGTTATTCCCCCTCATATATCACTTTACAGTAATAATAATACCACATAGTGTGTGCTGGGAGCTGTGTTATTCCCCCTCATATATCACTGTACGGTCCCCTCTCCACTATATAATAATAATACCACATATCAGTGTGTGCTGGGAGCTGTGTTATTCCTGCTCATATAACACTGTACGGTCCCCTCTCCCCTATATAGTAATAATACCACATATCAGTGTGTGCTGGGAGCTGTGGTATTCTCCCTCATATATCATTGTACTGTCCCCTCTCTCCTATATAATAATAATACCACATATCAGTGTGTGCTGGGAGCTGTGTAATTCCCCCTCATATATCACTGTACGGTCCCCTCTCCCCCTATATAATAATACCACATATCAGTGTGTGCTGGGAGCTGTGTTATTCCCCCTCATATATCACTGTACGGTCCTCTCCCCCTATATAATAATAATACCACATATCAGTATGTGCTGGGAGCTGTGTTATTCCCCCTCATATATCACTGTACGGTCCCCTCTCCCCTATATAATAATACCACATATCAGTGTGTGCTGGGAGCTGTGTTATTCCACCTCATATATCACTGTACGGTCCCCTCTCCCCTATATAATAATAATACCACATATCAGTGTGTGCTGGGAGCTGTGTTATTCCCCCTCATATATCACTGTACATCCCCTCTCCCCTATATAGTAATAATAGCACATAACAGTATGTGCTGGGAGCTGTGTTATTCCCCCTCATATATCACTGTACAGTCCCCTCTCCCTATATAATAATAATACCACATATCAGTGTGTGCTGGGAGCTGTGTTATTCCCCCTCATATATCACTGTACGGTCCCCTCTCCCCTATATAATAATAATAATACCACATATCAGTGTGTGCTGGGAGCTGTGTTATTCCTCCTCATTTATCACTGTACAGTCCCCTCCCCCTATATAATAAGAATAACACATATCAGTGTGTGCTGGGAGCTGTGTTATTCCCCCTCATATATCACTGTACTGTCCCCTCCCCCCTATATAATAATAATACCACATATCAGTGTGTGCTGGGAGCTGTGTTATTCCCCCTCATATATCACTGTACGGTCCCCTCTCCCCCTATATAATAATAATACCACATATCAGTGTGTGCTGGGAGCTGTTATTCCCCCTCATATATCACTGTACAGTCCCCTCTCCCCTATATAGTAATAATACCACATATCAGTGTGTGCTGGGAGCTGTGTTATTCCACCTCATATATCACTGTACAGTCCCCTCCCCCCTATATAATAATAATACCACATATCAGTGTGTGCTGGGAGCTGTGTTATTCCCCCTCATATATCACTGTACGGTCCCCTCTCCCCTATATAATAATAATACCACATAGTGCGTGCTGGGAGCTGTGTTATTCCCCCTCATATATCACTGTACGGTCCGCTCTCCCCTATATAATAACACCACATATCAGTGTGTGCTGGGAGCTGCGTTATTCCCCCTCATATATCACTTTACAGTAATAATAATACCACATAGTGTGTGCTGGGAGCTGTGTTATTCCCCCTCATATATCACTGTACAGTCCCCTCCCCCTATATAAAAATAATACCACATATCAGTGTGTGCTGGGAGGTGTGTTATTCCCCCTCATATATCACTGTACGGTCCCCTCCCCCTATATAAAAATAATACCACATATCAGTGTGTGCTGGGAGGTGTGTTATTCCCCCTCATATATCACTGTACAGTCCCCTCTCCCCTATATAATAATATTACATATCAGTGTGTGCTGGGAGCTGTGTTATTCCCTCTCCTATATCACTGTACGGTCCCCTCTCTCCTATATAATAATAATACCACATATCAGTGTGTGCTGGGAGCTGTGTTATTCCCCTTCATATATCACTGTACGGTCCCCTCTCCCCCTATATAATAATAATACCACATATCAGTGTGTGCTGGGAGCTGTGTTATTCCCCCTCATATATCACTGTACGGTCCGCTCTCCCCTATATAATAACACCACATATCAGTGTGTGCTGGGAGTTGCGTTATTCCCCCTCATATATCACTTTACAGTAATAATAATACCACATAGTGTGTGCTGGGAGCTGTGTTATTCCCCCTCATATATCACTTTAGAGTCCCCTCTCCCCTATTAAATAATACCACATATCAGTGTGTGCTGGGAGCTGTGTTATTCCCCCTCATATATCACTGTACGGTCCCCTCTCCACTATATAATAATAATACCACATATCAGTGTGTGCTGGGAGCTGTGTTATTCCTGCTCATATAACACTGTACGGTCCCCTCTCCCCTATATAGTAATAATACCACATATCAGTGTGTGCTGGGAGCTGTGGTATTCTCCCTCATATATCATTGTACTGTCCCCTCTCTCCTATATAATAATAATACCACATATCAGTGTGTGCTGGGAGCTGTGTAATTCCCCCTCATATATCACTGTACGGTCCCCTCTCCCCCTATATAATAATAATACCACATATCAGTGTGTGCTGGGAGCTGTGTTATTCCCCCTCATATATCACTGTACGGTCCTCTCCCCCTATATAATAATAATACCACATATCAGTATGTGCTGGGAGCTGTGTAATTCCCCCTCATATATCACTGTACGGTCCCCTCTCCCCTATATAATAATACCACATATCAGTGTGTGCTGGGAGCTGTGTTATTCCACCTCATATATCACTGTACGGTCCCCTCTCCCCTATATAATAATAATAATACCACATATCAGTGTGTGCTGGGAGCTGTGTTATTCCCCCTCATATATCACTGTACAGTCCCCTCTCCCCTATATAGTAATAATAGCACATAACAGTATGTGCTGGGAGCTGTGTTATTCCCCCTCATATATCACTGTACAGTCCCCTCTCCCTATATAATAATAATACCACATATCTGTGTGTGCTGGGAGCTGTGTTATTCCCCCTCATATATCACTGTACAGTCCCCTCTCCCCTATATAATAATAATACCACATATCAGTGTGTGCTGGGAGCTGTGTTATTCCCCCTCATATATCACTGTACAGTCCCCTCTCCCCTATATAATAATAATACCACATATCAGTGTGTGCTGGGAGCTGTGTTATTCCACCTCATATATCACTGTACGGTCCCCTCTTCCCTATATAATAATAATACCACATAGTGTGTACTGGGTGCAGTGTTATTCCCCCTCATATAACACTGTACAGTCCCCTCTCTCCTATATAATAATACCACATATCAGTGTGTGCTGGGAGCTGTGTTATTCCCCCTCATATATCACTGTACGGTCCCCTCCCCCTATATAATAATAATAATACCACATATCAGTGTGTGCTGGGAGCTGTGTTATTCCCCCTCATATATCACTGTACAGTCCCCTCTCCCCTATATAATAATATTACATATCAGTGTGTGCTGGGAGCTATGTTATTCCCCCTCATATATCACTGTACAGTCCCCTCTCCCCTATATAATAATAATATCACATATCAGTGTGCTCTGGGAGCTGTGTTATTCCCCCTCATATATCACTGTACAGTCCCCTCTCCCTATATAATAATAATATCACATATCAGTGTGCGCTGGGAGCTGTGTTATTCCCCCTCATATATCACTGTACAGTCCCCTCTCCCCTATATAATAATACCACATATCAGTGTGTGCTGGGAGCTGTGTTATTCCCCCTCATATATCACTGTACAGTCCCCTCTCCCCTATATAATAATAATACCACATATCAGTGTGTGCTGGGAGCTGTGTTATTCCACCTCATATATCACTGTACGGTCCCCTCTCCCCTATATAATAATAATACCACATAGTGTGTACTGGGTGCAGTGTTATTCCCCCTCATATAACACTGTATAGTCCCCTCTCTCCTATATAATAATACCACATATCAGTGTGTGCTGGGAGCTGTGTTATTCCCCTCATATATCACTGTACAGTCCCCTCTCCCCTATATAATAATATACCACATATCAGTGTGTGCTGGGAGCTGTGTTATTCCCCCTCATATATCACTGTACGGTCCCCTCCCCCTATATAAAAATAATACCACATATCAGTGTGTGCTGGGAGGTGTGTTATTCCCCCTCATATATCACTGTACAGTCCCCTCTCCCCTATATAATAATACCACATATCAGTGTGTGCTGGGAGCTGTTATTCCCCCTCATATATTACTGTACAGTCCCCTCCCCCTATATAAAAATAATACCACATATCAGTGTGTGCTGGGAGCTGTGTTATTCCTCCTCATATATCACTGTACAGTCCCCTCCCCCCTATATAATAATAATACCACATATCAGTGTGTGCTGGGAGGTGTGTTATTCCCCCTCATATATCACTGTATGGTCCCCTCCCCCTATATAAAAATAATACCACATATCAGTGTGTGCTGGGAGGTGTGTTATTCCCCCTCATATATCACTGTACAGTCCCCTCTCCCCTATATAATAATATTACATATCAGTGTGTGCTGGGAGCTGTGTTATTCCCTCTCCTATATCACTGTACGGTCCCCTCTCCCCTGTATAATAATACCACATATCAGTGTGTGCTGGGAGCTGTTATTCCCCCTCATATATTACTGTACAGTCCCCTCCCCCTATATAAAAATAATACCACATATCAGTGTGTGCTGGGAGCTGTGTTATTCCTCCTCATATATCACTGTACAGTCCCCTCCCCCCTATATAATAATAATACCACATATCAGTGTGTGCTGGGAGGTGTGTTATTCCCCCTCATATATCACTGTATGGTCCCCTCCCCCTATATAAAAATAATACCACATATCAGTGTGTGCTGGGAGCTGTGTTATTCCTCCTCATATATCACTGTACAGTCCCCTCCCCCCTATATAATAATAATACCACATATCAGTGTGTGCTGGGAGCTGTGTTATTCCCCTTCATATATCACTGTACGGTCCCCTCTCCCCCTATATAATAATAATACCACATATCAGTGTGTGCTGGGAGCTGTGTTATTCCCCCTCATATATCACTGTACAGTCCCCTCCCCCCTATATAATAAGAGTAATATAATAATATGGAGCATTTTACCTGTAGACTACTTCGAGCTTCACAACGATAAAATGGCGGCTGAGGACTCTGTGGCCCCGCCCCCACCCAGCGTCACTGGCTAGATGCGAATGGTACACGTCTTCCGGCTATAGGAAAATGGCCGCCGTGCATTTTATTTGTGGCCACTATCTATAGTATAATTAGAGTTTAGTATTATTATACTCTGTATAGCCATTAGGATGTTACACGTCAGCACATCCGGGCTTTTTGGCTCCTTATATTCTGTCCATGTTTGTCTCCCGGAGCTAACGCGCAGTCTGTGTACTTTGGGAAAATGGCCGCCGTCTGCTCCTTAAAATGGAGACATATTTTTATTTACTCGAGCAAATATATATTTTCCTATAGTGTTCAGTGGAGAATTGCTGATGGTGACTGCCCTGTGTGGTAGGTGACAGTAACCTGAGGCTGTGTATATAGTACAGGGGATATATAGCTGTATATACTGTGCTCAGCATCACCTTTATAATATAATAATAAAATAATATTAATAATGTTATATTTGCTGTGTATTTTTTTTCAATGTCTAATTTTTTTTTAATTTATTGCTTATATTTTGCCTTTTCACCACTTATTCCCTCACCTCCGCTCTGATCCACTTATTCATAATGTTTCATTTTTTCAGATTTTTTTTTTTTAGAATTGTTAGATAAATGGTGACATTAGGACACAAATATGTTCAAATTATTACTATTTTTTTTTTCTTGGTGTTCATAATAAATTAATATAAAAGAATCTTTTTTTTTTCCTGTAGCTAATAGTTATATTGTGATTAATGCATATATTTTTCAGAGCCTGCCCCATTTACTAGAGCTTTTTTTTTCTTTCTCCCTGTCCCGGATTTCCCTTTCTCCCTGAGCCATTAAAGATTCTCCCGCGTTGCCTGATGAAGGTGAATTAGTGGCGATGGAAAAGGGAAATATACAGAAACTTATCAGGCTGCTGGGCATGACTCTGTCATTAATTTGGCGATATCTCACACTTCCTGGCTTAGTGACCGAATCACAATAAGATGCCTGGTAACTAACGGTTCCCAAAGCCTTCAAAAGGGGGAGTTGGGATACAAGGTACAAAAATCCTCTTTTGGTTTATCATCTTCTCTTACAAACCGCCATCTGTTTGCCTTTTCTATTGTTTAGCAAAGAAACTCCATTCTCCATTTCTGCTTTAATCGAGTCAGGGTCTATGGCAGAGGTTCCCAAACATGGTCCTCAAGGCTCCCCAACAGTTCAGGCTTTAGAGATCCATGATTGAGCACAGTCAGTTAAATCAAATTGACTGAGGTACTAATTAAGTCACCTGTGCTCAACCATGGCTATCTCTAAAACCTGAACTGTTGGGGAGCCTTGAGGACTGTATTTGGGAACCTCTGATCTATGGAAAAATTAATTGATCAATGTCTTATGGGTCAACTGAATCTTCCTGCTGATTTCAAAGAAAGAGTTAGTCCTTTTAGAGACCATTGATGGGACATCCATTACCTCCGTGCCTGTTTCACAAGAAACTACTGCTATAAGTGTGGAGACCTTACAAGGTCATAGAGAACAATTTTCCCTTGATTGTGGTCATTCCCCTCATTTCCCGATCATATTACAAATTCTATGGTTGTAGACACACAGTCCTATCATCAATTGTCAGACCGAGTCGATTTCTTTTCACTCAAACTGTGACTGTGCTCTCTCAATTGTGACAGTATCCTCTCAATTACAGTTTGTGGAACTTTGACCTCTTAGGAAGGAAAATGCTGAAAGTGTACAAATTTTTTTTAATGTTTTCAATTAAACGACATTGTTTCCACATCGTCAGCAGGACTGTCCAATTGATTTAGAGCCTGCTAGATAGAATCTCCTAAGGATTAGGCAGAATATCTGCTTATATGTTAACATACACAGAAAACTGAATAAATCCGTTAATTCCCGGCGCTAATATCTTAAAAAAATCCCTCAAAGGCAATATAGAATTACCTTAAAAACTAATTTCAAAATGAAATGAAAAAACCTGCAGCAATTGAACCAAGCCGGGTGAGGGCTTATAATAGTAAAATAAAATAAAAAAATGTATATATATATATATATATATATATATATATTTATATGGACAATATTTTTAAATATTGCTCTAGTATTTATTATAATTTTTACTGGTCCACTACTCTAGCCTACAAGTCTACTAGATTTAAACTTATCTGTTAAACTTATTAGTTATTATTAAATCTAATGCTATTTGTTATTATGAACTTATTATTTTACTGTTTTGTTTATGGTAAAAAAAACTATTACTACTCAGGTTCTGGGAGTGACGCCATCTGATTATCACCTGCACTATCACCTCGATTTTGTTTAATGGACTAACCAATCAGCAACGATCTGATTACATCCAAACTACCATCTACCTGTATATAAGAACGACACTCCCAAATAACCTGACGAAAGAGCACTTGTACTAAGCACGGGCACCCACAGGGCAGCCCGGACTTTAGCAACGCTCCTTCACCAATGTATTGATTCTTACATGTAGGAGTCAAAGATCCCACCATTCTCTATACACCCAGTGTGCAGTCTTGACTTAGCTGACTTGCTTTGGATACAATCTACGGCATCAATCCAATTAGGTGCAAATTGCGAGTTTGTTTCATTAAACTCGCAGACTTCGCACGAATGTGCACACCTGAGAATTCTCCAAGCCAATAAAAAAATGCCTATTTGCTGTACTCGCAGCGGAGGTTTGCGAATTGACTTCTAAATGCGATGTTTGAGAAGTGCATGAAAAAGTGGGGAGATCATCCTGGACCCCCCAAAATTTTGTTAGCAGGCCCATAAGGAAGGCTGTTTGTGGGCATTAGGACAGTACTGAAGGTTTTTAAATGGTGTCAAATGGCTGATCTGTGATTTTTTTTAAAAATGCAAAAAAATATAAAAAAAAAACGTTTTTCATTTTATCTCAAACGAATTAAATGAAAAATACAAAAAAAAGTAGGAAAAAAGGAGCAGGGAATTTTGAAATATTGTGAAAAAAATTGTACAAAAAAAAAACAATCATTTGTCAAAAAGAAAAACACTGTAATTTAAATTTGGGGTGCCTAAACTGGAATGGGATTGAAATCCCAGTGGCTGTTTAAATCCCGACAGCGAATGCCCGACATGAGGAGATCCCAACTGAGGTAGGTAAGTATATGAACCCACCCCCTCCCTGCACTCTAAACTTAACACTCCCGGGGGGGGTGTGCTTGAACCTAACTTCCCTCCGGTGGTGCCTAACCCTCCCTCCTAGGGGTGCCTAACCCTAATCTCCCCCCCCAAACCTAACACTAACCCCGCTAGGCTCCCTAATACTAACCCTCCCCCCCCCCGCGGATAATGCTAAGGGGCGCCCCGGACTTACCTTTGTTTGGGCTGTCTTCCTCGGCGTTCCGGTGTTGGGATTAACATAGGTGTCGGTATTTCGACACCTATGTTACATCCCTTGCCGGGATTCCGCTATCGGCATTGAGACCGGCGGCCTCACTACATCCCACCTAAACCAATGTAAAAGTTGATTTTGGGGTCATTATTGGACTAATTTAGCAAATTGGAAACTTCCAATTGCCTAATTAGTCATTAGGGGGGTGTCCAAGGGGTTCAGCACAGTGTCCTAACATTTGAACTCACCCTCAGGGAGGTGCACTGGAAAAATGTGAATTCTCTCTGACTGTTTCAGAGCGAGTTGGTAATTGGATTGACCCCTGTAATTCGCTGTACGAATTAGAAGAGAAAACAGCAACTCGCACCTAATTGGATTGACCCCTATTAGTACTACTGTGAAGTGGCTACATTGTTGCTGGAACTTTCTTTCAGTTCATTTATAAGTTTATTGGCTACATCTATGTTTACTTCTATCTGCTTAAGGTAATAATTTAATATGGATTGTCTCTACACAATCCTAGACTGCCTACCGCAGGGGGTTCCGGGGTCCGGCTGTAGAAGATCCCGCCCTCCACCCACCTGTGCTGTTATTTTTTATTTATTTTTTTCCATCTGGATGGATTTGTCGGCTATGGATGATTTGAGTGCGCAGTCTTAGCCTACATTTACATTAGTTTTGGGAACAGTTCACACCTCATTTACATTAGTATCTTGAAATATAGAAACTAGCACCAATACACATTTCCACAGGACACTAGGACCAAACCAACTGCTGTCTCAGTCGGTGTCCATGAGGACCCCACATGCCACACCACTGCACCAACAACACCCGGATTGGTAACCCCTGAAAACCAGCGCTAAACACCTGCAAAGTCCTGACATTTAGAACCTGATTCAGTGATAGAGGCAATGCTTATGCAGTTCAGCGATTATAGGTGATCTGCGCACTGCACGTGCCTCAAGTTTCATTTCGATTGCCGGCAAAATTGAGCGGTATGATTTGGCCGCAGTGTGATTGTCAGTCAGGGAGAATTTGGGGGAGGCAACATGGGATTGGCGGCACAAATGCTGGTGTGTTGCGACTGTTTTGGGAGCGTGTCACAGACTGCGACCCTGTACGCAGTAAAAATGGCTCTAGTGGCCATTTTGAGTAATTTCAGGTTTACTCAAAAATGTGATAACCATCTGATTTGTGACCAATGCTTGTGTCTTTGTATGCTATTGCGACATGTGCGTTTGCATATTCTCGCACAGCGGTGACATTAGCCTCCATTACTGAATGAGACCCTTAGTCCCAGTACCTTTTTGGAAGGTTCTGAACTGTTTCTGAGCCTGAATTATAAGCATTGAAAGAATATATTGAGGATAATCTGGCGTGTGGATTTATTAGACCACCCACTTCTCCTGTTGGGTCTCCTATATTCTCTGTGGAGAAGAACCACGGCTGTGAACTCCATCCCAATTCATGATCGCCACTGATTGTGTAATTTTTTTGAAAAACTACAGACCGCTTGCATTTTCACTAACGTGTCTTTTATTCGGCCTTGGAAAAAACATTTGGATGTCGATATGGTCTAGGAAATATCCTAGACAAGTTTTTGTCATCATGTATCTTGACAACATATTGACCTATTTATAAGATCCCCAGGACCATCAAAATCATGTTCGGTTAAGTCCAGAGATTATGTCAGAACAATCTTTTATATAAAATAGAAAAATGCACTTCTCGCACCAAAAGCATTGAAATCTTAGGACATATTTTTTCAGAAGATCTCAGTATGGACTCTTCTAAGACCCAAGTCCCCCAAGACTGACATATGCTGAGAGATGTAAAAGCTGTTCAGAGATTCTTGGGCTTTGCAAATTATCACAGACATTTCATGAAATCTTCTCAAGGATTGATAGGCTCCTCACTGAATAAATTCAATACAAGTTCCTTCTGCAAGGTCTGATTCAGCCCTGGAAGCCTTTGTAAGTTTGAACAAAAAGCTCCTATTCTGGTTTATCTGGATATAACTCAATTTTTTATTCTTGATGTTGATGCCTCAAGTTCTGTAGTTGGCATGGTGCCATTTTAGATAAAAGGACAAGAAAGCATACTTGTTCTTTTTTCTTTAGTGAACTAACAACTGCAGAGCAGAATTACTCAAATGTGGATCAAGAACTCTTGGTCATCAATGGATGAAAGGCATAATTTGCTTGAAGGAACAACAACTCCAAACAGCATATTCATAGATCACAAAAATCTTAAATACCTAATAACAGCAAAACGTCTCAATGCTCGACAAGCTGAGAATTTACACAAAGAAAAACTTGAACATCTTCCTTTTAATACCACCTAATAGAATGATTGTCTCAGTAGGGTTGCAGAATTTATGATCTCAAATAGCAATAGCTACAAAAACATTTAGAGGATTTAACAATCTCTTAATTCAGTGCCCTGGAATTCATAAATTTTCTGATGGCTGTTCTCTGTTCTCCGCGGTTTATTCAAACCTCAGTGGCTCATCCCGGAATTTAAAAGGCTTTTACCCTGATTTCTCATTACTAAAGATGGTGGAGATATCAAGAATTATGTCCACACTTGCACAGTTTGTGCTTGACACAAATTTTGGCACACTCCTCCATTTGGTCTTCTATTTACTCTACTGGTACCAAGATGGGCCTTGGAAAGGTATTTCCGTGGCCTTTATGTCAGAAATCGCTCTTTCTTAGGACTTCACAACCAACTTTGTTATTGTAGATAAAAACACCAAAATGGCTAATTCTACTCGTCTCAGAAAACTTCCTAGAACCTCACATACAGCCAAAGTTTCTTTCTTAGCTCTACAAGTTACTTGGTTGCCCACAATTCACTGTCTCCAATAGAGGATCGTAATTTACCTTGTGATTCTGGAGGGCTTTCTGCAACTTACTCAAATTTAGATCTTTTGTCTGATTATCATCCTTAAACCAAAGACCAAACAGAATAAGGGAATACAATCTTAGAAGAGTACCTTCGAATCTACTCAAACTTTCAGCAAGACAACTGGATGGAGTTACTTGCTTTAGCTGAATTTGTATATAACATTGGGAATCATTCTTCAACTAAAGTTCCTTCTCAAATTACGGAACTCAGTGTTAAGACGTTCTTTGTTATTAGGGAATGTTATATCCATTCTCTACCAGTTGACATTAAAAATCTTATACTTACATGCTTCATTGCGATCTTATATTTACATGTTTCACACAATGGCTGCAATCACATTTGGCACACAGTAACTCCTTAATCCTTTCCTTACACTTGAATTATTGTCTCCATATACTAAACCATCCTAGACCATGATAGATCCCCTGCCCTTAGCTCACTGCACTCCTATTACCCCCATCCCTTTACCTCTTACAAGCCCTTGCCTACCACCTATAACCCCTTACTTCTCAAATTTCCTTTACCTTTTTCCTTCCTCTCTTCTTTTTACTCTTTCTCCTCCAGATTGACACAAGACAACACTTTTGTTTTTCTTTTCTTTATTATGACAAAAATTTCCTTTATTTAAATTTTGTTAAAAATTTCAAAATTGATGACTTAGGATGGAAAAATTTCCTACCAGATACATCCAAGAGGATACAGCAACGCTTCACGGACTCTAGTATCATTTGTTAATGATGGATGATGTTAATCTGGTGGACAAGTTTCTAATAGGACATTTGGACTCACGCACATAACTTTCCCCATTGCTATTTCACAATAGCTGTGTTTACTACATTGCAACTGTATTCTCACCTCTAGGATTCCTTTGTTACATTGTATGTATGATGTATCTTGTTTATGCCTTTCATAAATGTAAGCTCTCCTTTGTCTCAATAAAAAAAATATTGATAAAAAAATACATAAAAAGTTATATCAAGTCAAGCGACATTTAACTCTTAATCTGCAAGAGGCTCAAAAAGATATCAATTTCAGGCAGATAAGCATCACCAATCAGATCTTCAGTTACACATAGGAGATAAAGTTTGGCTTTCCACCAAATTTCAGTCTTATCAGTCTTAAATGTCCTTCTATAAAGACAGCTGAATGCTACATTGAATCATTCCAAGTCTCAGCCATTCCAGCTCCTTCCACTGTCACATCACTGCTACCTCTGCATTATGCCATGAATTCATCCTGACTTCCATGTTTCACAAGTCACACCAGTGTCACCAGCTACTAGACATTCGAGGGTCTCTCCAACATTGGTGATCTACAGTCTTAGCAGTTAGCCCGAGCTCACCAACTTCTGTGGTCTGCTGCCATTGCTGCATCCCACCCCTCTGTGGTGAAAGGGGCTCTGTATACAGTACAGGTGAGATCTCCACTAACATATATCACCTATGCGTACTAAGGTCACAGGTCTTCTCCTTATTTAAGACACCTGCCCATCAATCTGGCCTTGATTATTACAGGACCACCTCCCCTTGGTGTTTCCGCATCTAAAGTACTCAGATGTATCCTGACTTTCTGCTTGATTCCTGACCATTCCATTCCAGCTCCTGTCCTTGTCTGTACTACGCCTGAAGATACTGATATTCGTTACCAACCTTTGTTGTTGACCAAGAGCTTAAAATCTGTCAGTACTTTGCCTGGTGAAATCTGATCACCGTGTACCAAACCTTGCTGCCGACCATGAGATCGCTACAAGCCCTATCTGTACATTGCTTGGAGTCACTCATACACACCAGTCCAACCACTGACTGTAAGCCTCTTGTTATCGTTCTTTATACTGGAAGTTTGTTCCACTGGATGTCTATCCTGCTGCCGGCCATGGGACGCCACTGTATCCTCTAGCTACTGACTGCAGGAACCGCTCAGTTACCGGCCATAGTGATCTGATCCTGACTGCGGGAACAATTTCCCTCATTTCCATGATTGTGGTAATATAACTCCCCTCATCCTGATACTTTATATGTCATCACCTCGGCACATCAGGAACTAAGGTTAGCGATTGGATTATTCATGTACATGGAGGACAAATCATGGCAAGCTCAGGTCATATAGCCAGCATAGATGACAATATATAATCCCAGGATCATATAGGAACCGGTTAGCTGCCGACTAATGGAAATAGTGAGATATATCATACATTTCCTACTGACATAGTGCACATGGGACATCCGCACTTATATAGTTTAATAACCGGCTTTCTTCCTTCACTTTCCTTTTTGAATAATTTTAAGAACAACAAGAGGTCACCTTGGTAAGTAATAATAGATTTTATTACATTATTTGCATACAGATAACATAATTGCAGGTCATGTCCGTATATACACAGTAGTGTTATTTCACAAAGAAAAACGTTTAGGTCAAATAATATGTGTATAAAAGTTGGATACATCAAAACAAATAAATCATACCCAATACTCACAGATTTTATCATAAATACAAAAAACATATTAGAAGAAAGACCTTAGTGGAGACAAATTAGCAGCATAATCTAATACTTCTTGTTATATTAAATGTTCTTTTTGTTATGTTTCAGTGATTAAAGTAGTTGACACTTCTCTATAGATATTGTCACCAAAAAAAAGTCTTGCATTGGTAAAAAATGTGTCTCTGACCTCCTTTTATTTGAAACGGGGAGGTAGGACCGCAGGACCTTCCACAATGTGAGTACAACAGCAAGGTGATAGTGTTAGATAACGTACAGCAAATTGTTCCGTACAGCCAGGGTACCACTCACCCGCTGGATACGCTGATAGGCACTCTCTTCTCCTCTCTGCCGCCACCTGTGTAGTGATGGACGGGGACGTCGGTGGGAGTCCGCCTGGTTACTTGGTGTCTAACTTTGTTGCGTATGTAGGCGGATCACACCGGCCGATTGTGACAGCTACAGGGGGATATATCCCATGTGCACACCTCTGATGAAGTCACCAGGTGCGAAGAAACAGGTTAGGGAGTCCCTTCAACTGCGGGTATTACGTTCTACTAACGCCGCCTGAGGCTGCGGATGAGAGGTCACGCAAATACTAAAACTCTCAATAATACACCAGACCTACATTTCCAGCTGGGGTGCTGGGAAATAGATGTCGTAATGTTGAAATCAAATTGAGAATGATTATATGAAAGCTTTGAGGTGGACTGCCATATACTTGTCATACCACTTGCGGCAAGTGAGGATTTTATTTTGTATACAAAGTGCGATAATTCCATTGGATACATGAGACTAATTTTTTCTTATGCATAATATGTATCACATCTGATGCATCTGTGCACAATTGAGCAAATAAGCTGAATTAAATTGTGATTTTGTGTTTTACTCCAGAGACCCCTAACTGGGGATTTTTTCCTGTTTGGGAAAGTAATATATGGTTCCTATACATAGAGTCTGATCAACTCTCTGTATTTTTTATAATACTATCTATATTGTTATCAGTATGATATATATATATATTCATTTAGGCAGTGTATTTATTGGTATTTATGTCTATGTAAATGTATGTACTTTTTCTGACCATAAATTCGGGTAATTAAATCTATTAATTTTTTATGTGTGCTTGAATTAATGACCTGACTCGGGTATTTAAGTGCAGTATATTGCCTTTCGGTACTGTTGTCAAGAGGTAGCAAAAACCTCTTTTTTACTGCTGCATAAATACTTGTTTCCCTGTCCTGGGTAAGCGCTGTTTTTTCTTTTTGCTTGTACTAAACTACCTCGCCGATAACAGAGCATTGTAGTGACCACCTTTCTATATAGAGAGCATCACAGTGACCGCCATACAATACAGAGAGCATCACAGTGACCACTATATAATACAGAGAGCATCACAGTGACCGCCATATAATACAGAGAGCATCACAGTGAATGCCATATAATACAGAGAATATTGCAGTGATTGCCATATAATACATAGAACCCCACAGTAACCACCAGATAATACAAAGAACATTGCAGTGACCGCCATAAATACAGAACTCAAATGACCACCACAAACTACACAGACTATGGCCCCTGGAATTGGATAAATCAGACCATAAGCTTGCTGGCAGATCTATAACAACTATAATATATATCAGGAACAGATGGTTGACACTCTAGATATCTAGGGCCTGATTCAGAGATGGACACAAATGCGATCGCAGCTGCAATTTTATACGCAGCTGTGAAATTATGCTAATGGTTCCAGAGATCACCCAGGCATAAGGACGCCCACCGCGGCATTCTCATATGTGTACATCGCTTACCTGAGTAAATCAGAAGCACACTGAACAGCCATCTTGCCCTTGCGGAAGGTCTGACCAGCTGCAGACTCGGCAGCTCTCCTGACTCGCAGAGGGTTCTCATGCTACGTAGGAGATCGCAGGTGCTAATTTATGCACGCCCATGTAACGGCGTTTAAACAGCCAGACACGCCTGCATTTTTCTGACCACCCCCCATTACCTCCCCCCAAACGCTGACAACCTGTCACTTACTCTGCGATGTATTTCTCTGTGAATCTGTAATCACAGTGTGGTCTCTGCGAACGTTCAGTGCGGCTTATACGCAGGCACAACAGCAAACAATTGCTCGATCTGCGCCCGTAATCACCATCGCCTCCAACTCTGAATCATGCCCTTAGTACAGAAACACAGGTGATCAAATGTAGTCTTTAGTGTTTCAGATCTGTTTATCAATGTTCTTTCATCCCAGTGCAGGAGGCAGCTGTACACACACACACATATATATTTTACACACAGGAACACAGGTACACACAGATGCATTAAACTATGTTTTGTTTATTTAGTCTGTTTCACTGTCATGCAGATCCCTACAAAGGAGCAGTGTTACTTCTGACACACAGAGCCCTCTCTATATTATGTGTTATGGTACAATTATGAGCCATGAATAAATGAGCAGTGCTACATATAATGTTTTCCTAGATTTGCCTATTATAGGATCACACTCCAATGCACTCTGATAATGTCACCCAATAGAGAATCACTTGTTACAGGCAGCTCATACCTCCCCCATCTCTTACCTGTCCTGCTGTTCTGCTCCCCTCTAACAGTACAGTACCTCATTACTATTATTTCCACAGGTACCTCTGGACGGTGGAGCCTGGACGAGAGCACCCAATGAGAGGCAGCTTAGCACTTCACCCGGTCACCACTGTGTGACATTTAAATCTCTGTGGGGGGTGAATGAGCGGGGCATCTAACGACAGGAGCTTTGGTGCCATGTGGGGACACAATTGCAGATAGACCAGGAGGCGGAGCTTAACACAATGGGACGGAGCTTCGGACGGACCCTGGTGTTGAGGGGGGTAGAGTAATGGCCGGGGCTTCGGAGCCGGGGTAATATATTATATAAGACCCTATATACCAATATGATCTGTTACTGTTTTGGAGAGTGATACCAATATCTAATAGCATAAGGAAACTGCAATAATATACACACAAGAGATATGTTCCAGACTTATACTGTTAACACACATTCCAACTATATCTCTAGAGGGTAATAACAACATAACATGTTAAAATAGTGTGACTGGAGCATTGAACAGCCTTCCATAGGTCAGTGATCTAAATATACATTTGACTATACTCTGTAAATATATTTTTACCTGTATTTAGAAATTACCTTATTGATATCAACGGTTTTAGCAATACTGACATTTATTTTGTTGGGTGTGAATTGTCTGATGTTCAACAAGAGCTGATTTCTGTATAAAGCATTTTCCACACTCAGATCATGGAAATGGTTTCTCACCAGTGTGACGTCTCTGATGTGTAAGAAGATTTGATTTCCGTGTAAAACATTTCCCACACTCAGAGCAGGAAAATCGTTTCTCACCTGTGTGACTTCGCTGATGTGTAACAAGACAAGATTTCCGTGTAAAACATTTCCCACACTGTGAGCAGGAAAATTGTTTCTCACCTGTGTGAGTTCTCTGATGTGTAACAAGAACTGATTTCCGTGTAAAACATTTCCCACACTCAGAGCAGGAAAATAGTTTTTCACCTGTGTGAGTTCTCTGATGTGTAATGAGATGTGATTTACATATAAAGCATTTCCCACACTCAGAGCATGGAAATGGTTTCTCACCGGTGTGAATTCTCTGATGTGTAACAAGACATGATTTCCGTGTAAAATATTTCCCACACTCAGAGCAGGAGAATTGTTTCTCACCTGTGTGAGTTTTCTGATGTGTAACAAGATTTGATTTACAAATAAAGAATTTCCCACATTCAGGACATGGAAATGGTTTCTCACCTGTGTGACTTCTCTGATGTTTAACAAGAGATGATTTCTGTGTAAAACATTTCCCACACTCAGAGCAGGAAAATGGTTTCTCACCTGCGTGAGCTCTCTGATGTCTAACAAGAACAGATTTATGTTGGAAACATTTCCCACACTCAGAGCATGGAAATGACTTATCCCCTGTGTGACTTATCTGATGGAAAACAAGACCTAATTTATGTGTAAAACATTTTCCACACACAGAACATGAAAATGGCTTCTCACCTGTGTGACGTCTCTGATGAGTAACAAGAGCCGATTTATGTGTAAAACATTTCCCACACTCAGAACATGGAAATGGTTTCTCACCTGTGTGACTTCTCTGATGTGCAACAAGATGCGATTTATGTGTAAAACATTTCCCACACTCAGAACATGGAAATGGTTTCTCACCTGTGTGACTTCTCTGATGTGCAACAAGATGTGATTTATGTGTAAAACATTTCCCACAAACAGAACATGGAAATGGTTTCTCCCCTGTGTGAGTCCTCTGATGCTTGACAAGGTGGGATTTCCAAATAAAACATTTCCCACACTCAGGACATGGAAATGGTCTCTCACCTGTGTGACTTCTCTGATGTGCTACAAGATATGATTTACATGAAAAACATTTACCACACTCAGAACATGAAAATGTGTGAGCTGTAGTATATGGAGCAATATCTGAGCTGTCAGTAGAACATACCCCATGATAAGAAGTACCAGATGATATATCTGTACTATGAATCACTGAATATATGTTTAGGCTATGAGGGTTTATTCCTGTAGAATCTTTAGTGATCTTATTATCTTCTATTTTATGTGCTGAAGACCAACTTAGAGATCCTTCAGAGCTCATTCTGCTTGTGCTCCCAGCCACTAGAAATAAAAGAAATAAACAGAAATTAATATTTTTACTGAGAAGCAAAGTAATATTGTTAGTGAGTTTTTTAGCGCTATAGTTTCAATTTGCAAACTGAACAGTTTATTACAATTATGCACAGATACAAAATATGGCTTTTTCCTCTCTCTTTGGCATCTCAGAGGCTTCAGGTGGTCTCTTGGAATGTAGGGGTGTCCCATTTGAAGCTTTGTCTCTTGATTTAGAAATGTATGCTAATGCCGCCGCAGCTGTTTCAGAAACGTATGCTAAATCCGCCGCAGCCGATTCAGAAATGTACGCTAATGACACCGCAGCTGATTCAGAAACGTATGCTAATGCCGCTGCAGCTGATTCAGAAACGTATGCTAATGCCGCTGCAGCTGATTCAGAAACGTATGCTAATGCCGCCGCAGCTGTTTCAGAAACGTATGCTAAATCCGCCGCAGCCGATTCAGAAATGTACGCTAATGACACCGCAGCTGATTCAGAAACGTATGCTAATGCCGCTGCAGCTGATTCAGAAATGTATGCTAATGCTGTCGCAGCTGATTCAGAAATGTACGCTAATACTGCCGCAGCTGATTCAGAAATGAATGCTAACGCCAACACAGCTGAATATTTGGATGCATCGGCCGTGCGAATGTATGCAAATGCCACAATCACTGGGAATTTTAGTGAGACGTCTGCCAAATCCAAAGACTGAGTACAAAGACGCAGCAACGGATGCAGATCGGTCGATAATCGGCCTTCTGAGTAACCCAACAGTTGCGCAGAATGACCATTGGAACTGAGACACTGGGGCCATTTTTACTGTGTACGGGATTGCAGTAACAGGAAGAGGCATGCCCAGAAAATGGCCACAACATGCCTGCGTTTGAGTCGCTACCTTCCTGTTGCCACCCAAAAGCCACCGTCCCTGCTAATCAATAGAGTGATCGGTAATCAAACTAGAGGTGAAACTCAGACACATGCGCAGACCACCGATAATCGCTCAACTGCATAAACAACGGCATTGCGTCCATCTCTAAATTAGGCCCATTGTCTCCACTCAGTAGACGCAATGGAATCTGGCTCGGGATGACTCTCTGTGGTCCCTGGATCCCAGAGTGTATTTCTGCTCGATATTTGTCTAAAAAACTGGTATCCAATCAGAAGCCAAGTCACCAGAAGCCAGGTCCACATTTATAATGTCAAGATTAGAATGACGACATGGTTCAAACTGTCGACAGGCAACATGTTGAGATCCGCAGAATGTTGACATGTTCATTATGTCGACATCGGAACCGTCACCATGTGACTTGTCAACATGCTGAGGATGCTAAAGTTTAGGTGCTGGGAGGGCTAAGGCTGCCGGGGGAAGTCATGGTTAGGCTGAGGGTGCAAAATAATTACCAAAACATTGGAGCATAACAGGCCGATGTCGGAAGTGACGGTCACATGGCCAATGGTACCTGGAGGAAAATGCTTGAGTCGCTACTGCCGCCAGGAGAAGGCAAGTGGTCACTGGGCCACCTGGGACGGAATGTCGACAGTTCAGCAAGTTCAACATTTCGGTGTAGACATGATAAGTGTCGACGAGGCCACTTCAACAGTTCGCCCATGCTGCATGTCAACAGTATGGCATCGACCTTCTCATGTCAACCTGATAACTGTTAATATAATTGTCGATCTTTCATACCACACCCTAAAAAAGTGGGTTGGCTATATTGCTGCACAATCATAAAATATACACTATATAGAACTCTATTTTAGATGTAAAAGGCAGGTGCATAATGTTCCATCTTTTGATATCAGGGGAGAAAATCAGCTTTTTGAACATCTCAGATTAATTTCTCGTTCAGCTCCTATTCTAATGATTAGAGGGATTTTAATGCAGTTAATAACGGTTTTGAAATGTCTTCTGCCAGTTCAAATTGGGAATCTATAAGGACCTAATGATTAGACACAGTCTATTTGACCACTGGTGTTTACACAACTTCAATTTCACTAATATAACTTATAATTCTGGGTTTTATCGCATGTTCTCGAGAATTGGCTACAATTTGACCTCTGATGGTTGATTCCCTAGAATTTTTAGAGTATCCTCTTCTCTTGGTCTTAGTTGCCCTCACTGTTCTTGGAAGTTGCCACCCTACCTGAGTCAATCCACTTAACTTATTGAATATTTAACCCATATATGCTAGGATTTTTTAGATGACTCCGATCTTCTGAGAGCCCTCCAAGCCGGTTCTTTTGGGCAATGATTTTGTGATTTCCAAAAGAAATATGACGCTTTACGTATAAATGTACAGACTATTTTTTTGCTGCATACACCCAGGCCCCGATAAAACTTGCACTAGAAAACTATATGCGAGCAAAGGGTTTATTGGCAAAGCCTTTTGCTCACCTAGGCCCAGGTCAAGTTGGACTACAACAGACATTGTTTTTGAGCTTGTAAAGCATGCTGCAACTGAAGGTAATGAAAAAAACATAAAATTCTAGACCACAAATTTCCCTCAAAATTGTTCAAAGGACTTCAACACAACTTTCTCAAGCAAGTGGCCAAGGGAGAAGACACCTCACCTAACCCAAAGAGAGATACCCCCCCCAGAGAGAGACAAGTTCACTTAGTGTCCTAGAGTCTCAAAGGGAAATCTCTGGATCCAGCCCACCCACCTACCAAAGCAAATTCCTACCTCCAAATTGATGTCGGCAATGGAGAATGACCTATAACATACTGCCGAACTGAGAGGCAAAATAATTACGTTTTAGATTCAGGAGGGCAAGACCAACCATAGCTCTAGGGTTACACAATATCATAAGCGTAATACAAAGAAGTAATTTTACACCCAAATTTTAGAAACAACAAAGGGTACCACACATAATTGATGCCGAAAAGGTCTAGAGAAAATTACCTAGAGGCTCCAGGGGAAGAAGAAAGACATCGGGCACACAAAAATCAAAGAAAGATTTAAAGACCACCAAGAGTGGGGAATACAACCTCTCCTCAAGGTATCTCAGTTCCACTGAGCTGATATTACTGTAGAAGTGTATGAAATTTGCCCCAGCCTGTAAACCAAATCCCTTTAAAGACATCAACAGATTTGTTTGTGTGGTGAGGAGACTGGTCAGATCTCTGGGCTAGTAACACACAGTGAGATGATGTAAGGAGGAGAGCAGGAGTATAATAGGGGCTGATGGCTCCTGACTGCGTTAGTTTGTACTGATAGAGGGTGCAGAATAAGAAATTGCTGTAGTGACTGAGCAAGGAGAATATGTGACTCTTTCTAGTAGTGTTTATTACTCACCTGTGCTGATATCTGTAGGGATTTCCTCCTGCTTACACTGCTGATCACCCTTCACATACGTCTCTTCTTCTCCCTCTGTATCTTCTGCCTTTATATAAGTCATATACGTCTCTTCTCCTCCCTCTATATCTTCTGCCGTTATATCAGTCACATACGTCTCTTCTTCTCCCTGTGTATCTTCTGCTTTTATAACAGTCACATATGTCTCTTCTGCTCCGTCTATATCTTCTGTCTTTATATCAGTCAGGTGTTCACCCTAATAAACCAACAGCACTATAAAATATTACTCAAACAATGCCAAAATTCAATAATTGAGATTACATATTATAATACCAGTGTATAAGACACACACAGCTTCTGTACAGATAATATACTGACAGTCACTTTGGTATATTGGTGAGACCCTAAATCATACCTACCTGATGCTCCTGTGGGATCCTGTGATTCTCCTCTGTACAGTCCTGTGAATACAGAGGATGGGGACATCTCTCTGGGGTATTTCTGTTACTGGGTCCATCTGTAGGAGACACAGTGACTGAGGATATTGTATATATGTGATTATTAGATGATGTGTGTACATGATCCTTAGAAGCCTATAGTGTGATAGCAAAAGCAGGAATTACTCTCTATGCTGTATCAAGTGTACAAGGAGGCATCTCTTATAGTTCTATATTACAACTTTAACATTATTGTACTACAGCTGTGACTGGGCTAGATCAATAAGAATATAAGATTTTTGGTACTTACTGTCAAATCTCTTTTTCTGGGTCCATCTGGAGGACACTCTTGACCATGGGGTGTAGTGAGGGCTTGAGGAGTTAACACTTTCTAGTTCTTACACACACAACCAATAAGGGAGGGATCGTGGTTCCCCCCAGATGGTCTTGGATAAGGAGATTTAACAGTAAGAACTAAAAATAATATTTTCTCCTTGTACAATGTACAAAAGCTGCCCCTAGGGAAGGGTATGTTCAGCCTTGGCTTAACCCAATAACCTCCGGCTAAAGGAAGCATCCCTGCACAAAATTATGCATCTATAAACCCGGTGAATGTATGAACCGAGGAGGCCCATGTAACTGCTGCACATAAGTGTTCCGTGGAAGCTCCATGCCATGCCAACCACAAAGCACCAAATGAGCTGAGATACTAGATCATTCCACCACTCATATGTCTACTGAATTGTGGCCTGGATGTAGCCTGCTCGGAAACAATACATTCAGTAACGTCTAATGGGAACTCTGATCCGATGATTTGCTGATTTAGCAAAAAGTTGGTAATACAGTTTCCTAATTAATGAGAAAAAGTCAATAATGTAGTGTATATAACACTATCCACCGGGAACCTAGAATGGAGAGCTCCAAGACAAGCTCCTAATTCTGGCACTCTTTCTGTAAGAAAAATAACTACCAAGTTATCCACTTCAGGTCCACCTCCTGCAAAAGGTTCAAAGGATGGTAATGGAAGTGGTGACATAAATACACATATCCCAAAGTTTTATGCCTTTATGGTGGACACCCTGCAATATACTGCCTCCAGACTCTCTGATAATTGTCTAAAGACAATTCCACTCTGGCTTTACTAATAGTCTGTACTACGGAATATGATCCTGGCTTCAAAAGCCATGCCATTAAATTTGAATCAATAGATGTCCAGACAACAACCAGACCCTGAGACCTCAGGCCCTGTCAAAGTGAAAAAACACTACCAGGACTCACTTCTATGTTTAGTACCTCTAAGTACCTAACTTTTCTTGGCTGGTCTGGTACCACCAAAATTTCAGTACTACCTTCCTGTATATCTTCCTGAGAACAAGGGAGCATGGGTTTCAGTGGAAAATTGTAAACCAGATGAAATTCGAAAGGAATCTTTTAGAAAGACTAATGGATCCCTGAATCTGCACTTGGCTGTCATGTTGTGGAATCAAGATGCCATTAGGTCTATCTCTGGCTGACCCCTCCTCATAACCAGAATGCTCAAGCTTCTGGAAGCAGAGACCATTCCTCTAGAAGAATGGATTGGCAACTCGGCAGTCCTTCTTTCAATGCTCTATTCCTGGAATAAAGACGGCACTGGATCTGATCTGTACCGAATCACTCATTGCCAGAGACCTTTCGTCCCTCCTGAATTATGTGTATACTATTTTGTCTGACTGAATCTTAACAGTTCTTTGAACAAGGGATTGTGATCTTCTTCAATGTACTTTGAACTGCTCTTAGTTCCAGCACATTGACTGGAAGTCTAATTTCCTTCCTACAGCACCTGGTATTGCCAGGTGGTCTCCCATCCAAGTACTAACCAGGCCCCACCCTGCATAGCTTCCAAGATCAACAAGATTGGGCATTTCTAGTGTTGTGTGGCTGTAAGTCTTCTGAACCAAAGTCCCTGAAATGATGGTACAGTCTTACAGTCTCCCGTCCCTGGAGACTGGCACCATTCTCATTAACCAATCAATCCTGGATGAGGAACTCCTGCCTCTGGCCATCATTCAGCACGGATCACAAGTCTGCAATCGCACGCACCCGCTTGCTGTGAAATTATGCAAATGAATGCGATCGCAGCATTATACCAAGACGCCTCCCACTGTATAAAGCTGCCCACTTCCCATTACATACATCCGCAAGTCAGCAAAAACATCGGCAACATCGAGTAACATTGGACCCATACGCACAGTTGTAGTTGAGCTGAACCTGACTCACAAACTGCAAAACTTCCTGTCGCCATCTAGACCTCTGGCTGCGTATGCCTTCGCAGGAGCTTAATATACGCACACCCCTGTAACGGCATTCAAACGCACAGGCACGCCAGCGTTCCTTCGACCACCCCCCTCCCCACCCCCAAACGATGCTTCCTGTCAATAACTCTGCGATGGCATATCCGCTGCGTTTGCTTTTGCGATCGCAGCATCCAGTTTGCGCACATACACTGCGGTGCATGCGCAGAACACAAACATCTACCGGGTGCGTGTTCCGCAGACATGCGATCCAAGCTGAATGAGGCCCACTGTTGAAGTTCTCTGACCAGGTCCATTTTCTGAGAGACTGACCGGTCTATAGTAAAGGATCATAAATTGAGCCAATCACCAATGGTTGATTGTGACCAAGCTCCTAGAGAAAATCCTGAAATGCAACCTTGCCTACTGGACCATCTTCCTTACAAAAAACCTATGGACTTCTGACCATCAAAAAGTTTTGTACTGGATTTTTGGATGCCTTTCTCTTGGCAAGAAGAACCTGGATAGCTGGGTATTGAATTCATATAGGAAGTGGACCTCAGACTGCACACCTTGAACATATATATACATAACTGGAGGTGCTACCTGTGGAGACAATTGATATATGCACAAAAAGAAATACAGGTGCTCAACTCCAAATTAACTAAATGTATATAAATAAATACATTTTTGCAGTGAATAGAGGTTTTTGGCATAATCTTGGCCAAGGTTATGGGCCTACCCACCACATCCGGGTAGCTGGGTATTGAACCCTGGGCCTAAAAACCTCATGCACTAACTGGGAATCATCTTGGACTATTGCCAACTGATAAAAGCCAGCTACGGGGCTATCGGTCTTTCATTACACTTAGCCTGTAGATCATAATTTCAGTCTGCATTTTTATAATATGGAAGAAACCTTATTCCCATAGATAATAGGAGCCCTGCCATGACTTTTGTGGTAAACCCAAATGGGTACGAAAAGGTGGGCATCCTTGCTGCATATACACATTCAGGACTTCATTCAGAGTCGGTCGTTGCGGCCGCACGGTCGTATAGGAAAAGGGTCCGGATATGCAAATGATGCACACGCATGTTGCATCCCTAAGGTCGGATCGTTAGCTGGCCGACTAAGGGGAGGATGCGGTCGGTTCGCTAAAAAAACGCCCCCAACTCGTACGCATAACACGTCATCTCCGGCCATATAAGGATTCATCGCGAGCATCGTAAACCATCGGAACTGGTCGTAGAGCTTAAGGTTGACCATACCCTCTCTTAAGCTCTACGATCATGTCAGTGTAAAACCTCCCCTGTCACGTGTGCCATGACACTACTTTGTTAATTATGCACTCCCTTAAAACGCCGTTCGCATAACTAGGCACGCCTGCGTTCGGATCTCCACACCCCCGTTTACAAGCACCTTCCCCTGTTACCAACCACAAACGCCGCAATCTGTCACTCAAACTACCGACCTTGCTGTGTTCAAGGAGAGAGAAATTTCTGATCGTAGCCGCTAGTTTGCGCACGCGCATTGCGAACTGTACGCATGCGCAGTTTAGCGAACATCGGCTGCGTACGACCGTGCGGCCGCTTCGACCGACTCTGAACGAGGTCCTCATTCCATATATGACTGCTCATACAGATTCCGACATGAATCTTTCTACCTGCAATCCTGTAGGGATACAGTCAAAATGCCGACGGCCGGGAGGCCATCTGTCTAAATCCCGGCGTTGAAATACAGACAAGGGACTAAAGACGCCCGTCTAAATCCCGATGCCGAAATGTAAACGGATGGCTTCCCAAACTAAGATAAGCCAAGCAGTGTTAGCGCTTAGCTGCGGGGGGGAGGAGGGTTAGGTTTAGGGACCCCTGGGGGGACTTAAGGTTAGGCACCACCCCGGGAGGGTTAGGTTTAGGGTGCAAAGATGGGGAGTTAGGTTTAGGCACCCTGGGGGGAGGTTAGGGGTAGGCACCACCCCAGGAGGGTTAGGTTTAGGGTGTGGGGAGGGGTTAGGCACCACCGGCGGGAGGTTAGAGGTAGGCTAAAGGAGGGTTATGGTTAGAGGGGGGGAGATGGGAGGGTTAAGGTACTTACCAGCCCCAGTCGGGATTTTGAGCATTCTGACTTGCGGTGTTGGGATTTAGTCAGATGGCTTCCCAGCTTTCGGCATTTCATACCCAACCCAGTCCTGTACTGAGGTCCTTGACATCTAAAATGGGTCTGAGACTAATTATTTTACTTTACGCCCGGCATCTATTCTCCCTGTCTGCAGGGCTTGGGGGCTGCCCCGCGTGTCCGTAAGTGCCAGGCACGCCCCCAAGAGTGACGAAAAGGGGATGCGTCTTATAGACATGCCCCCTTTTCAATGACCACGCCCCCTTCTCGGTCGCGCGCGCGCACAAACTTGCCCTCTCTAGCTCCGGCGCCCTGCCTCGCGCCGGAGCTAGAGTGAACACTAGGTGGATGAAGCGTTTTCAATTGGGAGAATCATCCGTGTGCGACAATCCTCGTGGTGGCAGACCATCAAATGCAGTGACAGCAGAGTACCGACACAAAGTCGATGCTATGATTCAGAAAGACCGTCGTGTGACCATCAGAGATATCAGTGATGAACTTGAATGTAGCCATGGCACTGTAGAAACACTAATCAATGATTTGGGATATTGTAAAGTGTGTGCTAAATGGGTTCCAAAGCAATTAACCAGGGATCATAAGGCCCAGAGGGTGGAAGTGTGCAATGACCTTTTGACCAACTTTGAAGCCAACCCTGAGACATTTTTGGAAAATGTCATTACAGGAGATGAGACCTGGGTATTCCTTTATGAACCAGAAACAAAGGCCCAATCAAAGCAATGGAAACACCCAAGTTCACCTAGGCCAAAAAAGTTTAAATCACAGCGATCCGTAAACAAAGTCATGGCCACATTCTTCTGGGATTGCCGAGGTGTTATTCTCTTCGATAACTTGGAACCAAAGCAATCAATCAACAGTGATCGATACATTATTACACTTAAGAAGCTAAAAGAAGCCATCCGCAAAAAAAGGTCAACAATTCCACTGTCAAATGTCATCTTACACCACAACAATGCCAGACCCCACACTTCGATGGCAACATCTGCGGCCATTGCCAAAATGGGGTGGGCAATAATGCCACATCCACCATACACTCCTGATGTGGCCTCTTCTGAATTTCATCTGTTTGGCCCTCTCAAATACTGTCTACGGGGTCAACATATTGAATACATAGAGGTTGTTAAAAACGCCATACGTTCCTGGGTCAAACACCAACCACTGGAATTTTTCCAGAGTGCATTCACAGCTTGGGTTAAGAGGAGGAGAAAATGCTTGAGGGCAGATGATGAATTTTTTGAGTAGAGTCATTCTGTTACTAAGACTTCAAAGTATTTCACTGCAAATTTTCAAATCTGTATCTATATTAAAATTTGAGTTGTGAGCATTTAGGCATTACTTTTTGAAAAACTCTCGTATATCCTGTTATAAATACTGATAAAGGCAGGTTGTCAGGTAACCAGGCTATCTGGAAAGGAAAGAGTTAATTACGGCTGGAGAGTAAATGAACACACAGCCATAGAGTTCAAACAGTACTCTAACCTTTAATAGGCGTGGCAGGCATTTATACAGCTTCATCTTTACACATCATATTCAGGGCATGCGTCACTGTTTGCCAATAAATGTATCATGGTCACATATACACTGTAAATTCTATTTGTATTAAAGCCAGGAGGCAGCACTAGGTTAATAAGCAGATGACTACTGATTTATGGATATTTCTACTGTATAGAAACTATTAAAAAGCCTTTGTTCATTGTCCATGAGTAAGGTACAGATAGCGAAACTCCATTGTAACAATGTATATTTCTCTCTGCCATTGCAAACAGTAAGCACATAGAAATCCTTGGTCAGAATATGTGAAAGCTCCTTTATCTCCATGTCAGCATAAATTTCAACAAACCAATATTCAGATTTTAACAACGCAGTTATGTCACATACCCATAACGTGTAAATGCTACCTGTAATAACATTAGTAGCTGTAGTGCCAGCATGTTGCTTGCCATGCATACTATTCCTGCAGAGGGAGCATCATGGGTAAAGTCACACAGTCTCACTCCCTCGAGTCCATGTTTACTTCTCTGACTCCCCAACTGGGCAGATACATTTCCCTCATTAGTTTGTACTGACAGAGGATAGTGCAAGATAAGAGATTGTTGTAGTGACTGAACAAGGAGTATATGTGACTTTCTGTAATAAGTGTTTATTACTCACCTGTGCTGATATCTGTAGGGATTTCCTCCTCCTTACACTGCTGATCACCCCTCACATACGTCTCTTCTTCTCCCACTGTATCTTCTGTCTTTATATCAGTCACATATGTCTCTTCTTCTCCCACTGTATCTTCTGTCTTTATATCAGTCACATATGTCTCTTCTTCTCCCTCTATATCTTCTGACTTTATATCAGTCACATACGTCTCTTCTTCTCCCTCTATATCTTCTGCCTTATTATCAGTCACATACGTATTGTCTTCTCCCTCTATGTCTTCTGTCTTTATATCTGTAAGATCTTCACCCTAAATGACCCATAAAACAACATAATGAAACATTAATGATGCCTAATTTATTTAACACACAGCTTCTTTACAGATCATATTGTGACAGTCACTTTGGTATATTAGTGAGACCCTAAATCGCACCTACCTGATCCTCCTGTTGGATCCTGTGATTCTCCTCTGTACAATACTGTGAATAAAGAGGACGGGGACATCTCTCTGGGGTATTTCTGTTACTAGGCCCATCTGTAGGAGACACACAGTGACTGAGTACATTGTATATATGTGATTATCAGGTGATGTGTGTATATAGGGGCCCCCCATACCTGCTCTCCCCTGTACAATAAATAACAGTCTCCTCTTACCCAGTGATGTGAGGAGCCAGTGATACTCCATAATCACGTCCTTGTACAGACCCCTGTGTTCCTCTATATACTCCCCCTCCTGCATAAAAATATAGACAGTGACACCATGACCTCATAGGAACCTGACACACACAATGATAAAGTCATCACCCAGACACATCCCCTGGTATTACTGTATAATGTCCCAATCCCAGCAGTCACCTCTCCAGTCATCACCCAGACACATCCCCTCGTGTTACTGTATAACGTCCCAATCCCAGCAGTCACCTCTCCAGTCAGCAGCTGAATGATCTTGCTGGTGAGTTCCCGGATCTTCTGGTCATTGTCTCTCTCATGTATCAGTGAGTCAGGTGCAGGCACCGTGATGGGCTCTGGTTCCTGCTCAGTTCTCCTGACACAAGTGTCTTAATCACTAGTTTGTAATCCTCTGACAAAGACATCAATAACGAGGAAAATTTGACTCAATATATTCGATTATGATAACATCTTAACAGTAAACTTTTATTATGTTGTTGTTAAAAAATTATTTCAACATGTAAAATATACATGAGAAAAAAATCACTAGCGTCGCAAATAAGACATGGACTTCCGACACAAACAACAAAAGATAATTGACAATTATGCATCAGATGACAACTACTACATGTACAATCAAATTTTAACATGTATCTCTAATACAAAAGCACTGGTTAATTTGCCATTCACACATTTTGTGTGTGCTGTGTTATTCCCCCTCATATATCACTGTACAGTCCCTTCTAACCTAAATAATAATAATACCACATATCAGTGTGTGCTGGGAGCTGTGTTATTCCCCCTCATATATCACTGTACAGTCCCCTCTCCCCCTATATAATAATAATACCACATATCAGTGTGTGCTGGGAGCTGTGTTATTCCCCCTCATATATCACTGTACGGTCCCCTCCCCCCTCTATGATAATAATACCACATATCAGTGTGTGCTGGGAGCTGTGTTATTTTCCCTCATATATCACTGTACTGTCCTCTCTCACCTATATAATAATAATATCACATATCAGTGTGTGCTGGGAGCTGTGTTATTCCCCCTCATATATCACTGTACAGTCCCCTCTCCCCAATATAATAATACCACATATCAGTGTGTGCTGGGAGCTGTGTTATTCCCACTCATATATCACTGTACAGTCCCCTCTCCCCTATATAATAATAATACCACATATCAGTGTGTGCTGGGAGCTGTGTTATTCTTCCTCATATATCACTGTACAGTACCCTCTCCCCTATATAATAATATTACCACATATCAGTGTGTGCTGGGAGCTATGTTATTCCCCCTCATATATCACTGTACAGTAGCCTCTCCCCTATATAATAATACCACATATCAGTGTGTGCTGGGAGCTGTGTTATTCTCCCTCATATATCACTGTACAGTCCCCTCTCCCCTATATAATAATACCACATATCAGTGTGTGCTGGAAGCAGTGTTATTCCCCCTCATATATCACTGTACAGTCCTCTCTCCCCTATATAATAATAATGCAACATATCAGTGTGTGCTGGGAGCTGTGTTATTCCCTCTCATATATCACTGTACAGTACCCTCTCCCCTATATAATAATACCACATATCAGTGTGTGCCGGGAGCTGTGTTATTCTCCCTCATATATCACTGTACGGTCCCCTCTCCCCAATATAATAATAATGTCACATATCAGTGTGTGCTGGGAGCTGTGTTATTCCCCTCATATATCACTGTACAGTCCACTCTCCCCTATATAATAATAATAATACCACATATCAGTGTGTGCTGGGAGCTGTGTTATTCCCCTCATATATCACTGTACAGTCTCCTCTCCCCCGATATAATAATAATACCACATATCAGTGTGTTCTGGGAGCTGTGTTATTCCCCCTCATATATCACTGTACAGTCCCCTCCCCCCTATATAATAATACCACATATCAGTGTGTGCTGGGAGCTGTGTTATTGCCCCTCATATATCACTGTACAGTCCCCTCTCCCTTATATAATAATAATACCACATATCAGTGTGTGCTGGGTGCTGTGTTATTCCCCCTCATATATCACTGTACAGTCCCCACTCCCCTATATAATAATAATACCACATATCAGTGTGTGCTGGGAGCTGTGTTATTCTCCCTCATATATCACTGTACAGTCCCCTCTCCCCTATATAATAATACCACATATCAGTGTGTGCTGGGAGCTGTGTTATTCCATCTCATATATCACTGTACAGTCCCCTCTCCCTTACATAATAATAATACCACATATCAGTGTATGCTGGGAGCTGTGTTATTCCCCCACATATATCACTGTACAGTCCCCACTCCCCTATATAATAATAATACCACATATCAGTGTGTGCTGGGTGCTGTGTTATTCCCCCTCATATATCACTGTACAGTCCCCTCTCCCCTATATAATAATAATACTCATATCAGTGTGTGCTGGGAGCTGTGTTATTCCCCCTCATATATCACTGTACACTCCCCTCTTCCCTATATAATAATATCACATATCAGTGTGTGCTGGGAGCTGTGTTATTCCCCCTCATACATCACTGTACAGTCCCCTCCCCCTATATAATAATACCACATATCAGTGTGTGCTGGGTGCTGTGTTATTCCCCCTCATATATCACAGTACAGTCCCCTCTCCCTTATATAATAATACCACATATCAGTGTGTGCTGGGAGCTGTTATTCCCCCTCATATATCACTGTACAGTCCCCTCTCCCTATATAATAATACCACATATCAGTGTGTGCTGGGAGCTGTGTTATTCCCCCTCATATATCACTGTACAGTCCCCTGCCCCTATATAATAATACCACATATCAGTGTGTGCTGGGTGCTGTGTTATTCCCCCTCATATATCACAGTACACTCCCCTCTCCCCTATATAATACTACCACATATCAGTGTGTGCTGGGAGCTGTGTTATTCCCCCTCATATATCACTGTACAGTCCCCTCCCCCTATATAATAATACCACATATCAGTGTGTGCTGGGAGCTGTGTTATTCCCCCTCATATATCACTGTACAGTCCCCTCTCAACTATATAATAATATCACATATCAGTGTGTGATCGGAGCTGTGTTATTCCCCCTCATATATCACTGTACAGTCCCCTCTCCCCCTATATAATAATAATACCACATATCAGTGTGTGCTGGGAGCTGTGTTATTCCCCCTCATATATCACTGTACAGTCCTCTCTTCCCTATATAATAATACTACCACATAGTGTGTGCTGTGAGCTGTGTTATTCCCCCTCATATATCACTGTACGGTCCCCTCTCCCCTATATAATAATAATACCACATATCAGTGTGTGCTGGGAGCTGTGTTATTCCCCCTCATATAGCGCTGTACGGTCCCCTCCCCCCTATATAATAATAATACCACACATCAGTGTGTGCTGGAAGCTGTGTTATTCCCCCTCATATATCACTGTACCGTCCCCTCTCCCCTATATAATAATAATACCACATATCAGTGTGTGCTGGGAGCTGTGTTATTCCCCTCATATATCACTGTATGGTCCCCTCCCCCCTATATAATAATAATACCACTTATCAGTGTGTGTTGGGAGCTGTGTTATTCCCCCTCATATATCACTGTACAGTCCCCTCTCCCCTATATAATAACAATGCCACATATCAGTGTGTGCTGGGAGCTGTGTTATTCCCCCTCATATATCACTGTACGGTCCCTTCTCTCCCCTATATAATAATAATACCACATATCAGTGTGTGCTGGGAGCTGTGTTATTCCCCCTCATATATCACTGTACGGTCCCCTCTCCCCTATATAATAATACCACATATCAGTGTGTGCTGGGAGCTGTGTTATCCCCCCTCATATATCACTGTACAGTCCCCTCTCCCCTATATAATAATAATACCACATATCAGTGTGTGCTGGGAGCTGTGTTATTCCCCCTCATATATCACTGTACGGTCCCCTCTCCCCTATATAATAATAATACCACATATCAGTGTGTGCTGGGAGCTGTGTTATTCCCCCTCATATATCACTGTATGGTCCCCTCTCCCCTATATAATAATAATACCACATATCAGTGTGTGCTGGGAGCTGTGTTATTCCCTCTCATATATCACTGTACAGTACCCTCTCCCCTATATAATAATACCACATATCAGTGTGTGCCGGGAGCTGTGTTATTCTCCCTCATATATCACTGTACGGTCAACTCTCCCCAATATAATAATAATGTCACATATCAGTGTGTGCTGGGAGCTGTGTTATTCCCCTCATATATCACTGTACAGTCCACTCTCCCCTATATAATAATAATACCACATATCAGTGTGTGCTGGGAGCTGTGTTATTCCCCTCATATATCACTGTACAGTCTCCTCTCCCCCGATATAATAATAATACCACATATCAGTGTGTTCTGGGAGCTGTGTTTTTCCCCCTCATATATCACTGTACAGTCCCCTCCCCCTATATAATAATACCACATATCAGTGTGTGCTGGGAGCTGTGTTATTGCCCCTCATATATCACTGTACAGTCCCCTCTCCCTTATATAATAATAATACCACATATCAGTGTGTGCTGGGTGCTGTGTTATTCCCCCTCATATATCACTGTACAGTCCCCACTCCCCTATATAATAATAATACCACATATCAGTGTGTGCTGGGAGCTGTGTTATTCTCCCTCATATATCACTGTACAGTCCCCTCTCCCCTATATAATAATACCACATATCAGTGTGTGCTGGGAGCTGTGTTATTCCATCTCATATATCACTGTACAGTCCCCTCTCCCTTACATAATAATAATACCACATATCAGTGTGTGCTGGGAGCTGTGTTATTCCCCCACATATATCACTGTACAGTCCCCACTCCCCTATATAATAATAATACCACATATCAGTGTGTGCTGGGTGCTGTGTTATTCCCCCTCATATATCACTGTACAGTCCCCTCTCCCCTATATGATAATAATACACATATCAGTGTGTGCTGGGAGCTGTGTTATTCCCCCTCATATATCACTGTACACTCCCCTCTCCCCTGTATAATAATATCACATATCAGTGTGTGCTGGGAGCTGTGTTATTCCCCCTCATACATCACTGTACAGTCCCCTCCCCCTATATAATAATACCACATATCAGTGTGTGCTGGGAGCTGTGTTATTCCCTCTCATATATCACTGTACGGTCCCCTCTCCCCTATATAATAATACCACATATCAGTGTGTGCTGGGAGCTGTGTTATTCCCCCTCATATAGCGCTGTACGGTCCCCTCCCCCCTATATAATAATAATACCACACATCAGTGTGTGCTGGGAGCTGTGTTATTCCCCCTCATATATCACTGTACCGTCCCATCTCCCCTATATAATAATAATACCACATATCAGTGTGTGCTGGGAGCTGTGTTATTCCCCTCATATATCACTGTGCGGTCCCCTCCCCCCTATATAATAATAATACCACTTATCAGTGTGTGTTGGGAGCTGTGTTATTCCCCCTCATATATCACTGTACAGTCCCCTCTCCCCTATATAATAACAATGCCACATATCAGTGTGTGCTGGGAGCTGTGTTATTCCCCCTCATATATCACTGTACGGTCCCCTCTCCCCTATATAATAATAATACCACATATCAGTGTGTGCTGGGAGCTGTGTTATTCCCCCTCATATATCACTGTACGGTCCCCTCTCCCCTATATAATAATACCACATATCAGTGTGTGCTGGGAGCTGTGTTATCCCCCCTCATATATCACTGTACAGTCCCCTCTCCCCTATATAATAATAATACCACATATCAGTGTGTGCTGGGAGCTGTGTTATTCCCCCTCATATATCACTGTACGGTCCCCTCTCCCCTATATAACAATAATACTACATATCAGTGTGTGCTGGGAGCTGTGTTATTCCCCCTCATATATCACTGTACAGTCCCCTCCCCCTATATAATAATACCACATATCAGTGTGTGCTGGGAGCTGTGTTATTCCCTCTCATATATCACTGTACGGTCCCCTCTCCCCTATATAATAATAATACTACATATCAGTGTGTGCTGGGAGCTGTGTCATTCCCCCTCATACATCACTGTACAGTCCCCTCCCCCTATATAATAATACCACATATCAGTGTGTGCTGGGAGCTGTGTTATTCCCTCTCATATATCACTGTACGGTCCCCTCTCCCCTATATAATAATAATACCACATATCAGTGTGTGCTGGGAGCTGTGTTATTCCCCCTCATATAGCGCTGTACGGTCCCCTCCCCCCTATATAATAATAATACCACACATCAGTGTGTGCTGGGAGCTGTGTTATTCCCCCTCATATATCACTGTACCGTCCCCTCTCCCCTATATAATAATACCACATATCAGTGTGTGCTGGGAGCTGTGTTATTCCCCTCATATATCACTGTACGGTCCCCTCCCCCCTATATAATAATAATACCACTTATCAGTGTGTGTTGGGAGCTGTGTTATTCCCCCTCATATATCACTGTACAGTCCCCTCTCCCCTATATAATAATAATAATACCACATATCAGTGTATGCTGGGAGCTGTGTTATTCCCCCTCATATATCACTGTACTGTCCCCTCTCCCCTATATAATAATAATAGCACATATCAGTGTGTGCTGGGAGCTGTGTTATTCCCCCTCATATATCACTGTATGGTCCCCTCTCCCCTATATAATAACAGTAATATAATAATATAGAGCATTTTACCTGTAGACTATTTTGAGCTTCACAAAGATAAAATGGCGGCTGAGGACTCTGTGGCCCCGCCCCCACCCTGCGTCACTGGCTAGATGCGAATGGGGAAGTTGAACAACGTACAAGTATTCCGGCTATAGGAAAATGGCCGCCGTGTATTTTAATAGTGGGCACTATTTATAGTGCAATTAGAGTTTAGTATTATTATACTCTGTATAGATATTAGGATGTTACACGTCAGCACATCCGGGCTATTGGACTCCTTATTTTCTGTCCATGTTTGTCTCCCGGAGCTAACGAGCAGTCTCTGTACTTCGGGAAAATGGCCGCCGTCTGCTCCTTAAAACGGAGACATATTTTATATACAGGAGATAATTTTTGTTCCTCCAGTGTTCAGTGGGGAATTGCTGATTGTGACTGCGCTGTGTGGTAGGTGACAGTAATCTGAGGCAGTGTATAAGGTTATATATAGCTATCTATACAGTGCTCAGCATCAGGGAGAGACATCCCCAGGCACTATTATCACCTTTATAATATCCTAATAATAATAATGTGATATTTACTATCAGTGATTTACTGTGGGGTTTTTTCTTCAATGTTTATTTTTAAAAAACATTTTTTGCTTATATTTTGCCTTTTCACCACTTATTCCCTCACATCCGCTCTGATCCATTTATTCATAATGTTTAATTTTTTCAGATTTTTCATATATATATATTTATTTTTTTATTTTTTTTATATGGAATTATTAGATAAATGGTGACATTAGGACACTAATATTCTTTCTTTTTTTTTTCTGGTGTTCATAATGAATTAATTCAAAAGAATCTTTTTTTTCCTGTAGCTAATTAATAGTTACATTTTGATTAATGCATATATTTTTCAGAGCCTGCCTCATTTACTAGAGCTTTTTTTTTCTCCCTGTCTCGGATTTCCCTTTCTCCCTGAGCCATTAAAGATTCTCCCGCGTTGCCTGATGAAGGTGAATTAGAGGCGATGGAAAAGGGAAATATACAGAACCTTATTAGGCTGCTGGGCATGTCATTAATTTGGCGATATCTCACACTTCCTGGCTTAGTGACCGAATCACAATAGGATGCCTGGTAACTAACGGTTCCCAAAGCCTTCAAAAGGGGTACAAAAATCCTCTTTTGGTTTATCATCTTCTCTTACAAAATGCAATCTTTTTGCCTTTTCTATTGTTTATCAAAGAAACTCCAGTCTCCATCTCTGCTTCAATCGAATCAGGGTCTATGGCAGAGGTTCCCAAATGCGGTCCTCAAGGCTCCCCAACAGTTCAGGCTTTAGAGATATCAATGGATGAGCACAGGTGGTTAAATCATATTGACTGAGGTACTAATTAAGTCACCTGTGCTCAACCATGGCTATTTCTAAAACCTGAACTGTTGGCTAGCCTTGAGGACTGCATTTGGGAACCTCTGATCTATGGGAAAATTAATTGATCAATGTCTTATGGGTCAACTCAAGCGTCCGCTGATTTCAAAGAAAGAGTTAGTCCTTTTAGAGACCGTTGATGGTACATCCATTACCTCTGGGCCTATTTCACTAAGAAACTACTTCATTAAGTATGGAGACCTTATACAGTCATAGAGAACAATTGTCCCTTGATTGTGGTCATTCCCCACGTTTCCCGATTATATTAGAAATTCTATAGTTGAAGACACACAGTCCGATAGATTGTCAGACTGAGTCGATTTCTTTTCACTCAAACTAATGTGACAGTGTCCTCTCAATTACAGTTTGTGGAACCTTGACCTCTGAGGAAGGAAAATGCAGAAAGTGTACAAAATTTTCTTTAATGTTTTCAATAAAACACCATTGCTTCCACATCGACAGCAGGACTGTCCAATTGATTTAGAGCCTCCTAGATAGAATCTCCTAAGGATTATACAGAATATCTACTTACAGTATATGGTAACATACACAGAAAACTGAATAAATCTGTTAATTCCCGGCGCTAATATCTTAGAATAATCACTCAAAGGCAATATAGAATGACCTTAAAAAAGAATTGAAAAATTGAATGAAAAAACCTGCAGCAATTAAACAAAGCCGGATGATGCCTATTCGCTGTACTCGCAGCGGAGGTTTGCAAATTGACTGCCAAATGTGATGTAAGAGAAGTGCATGAAAAAGTGGGGAGATCATCCTGAAACCCCCAAAATTTTGTTAGCAGGCCCATAAGGAAGGCTGTTTGTGGGCATTAGGACAGTACTGAAGGTTTTTAAATGGTGTCAAATGGCTGATTTGTGCTTTTTTTTAAAAAAGTCAAAAAAATAAATGTTTTTTGTTTAATCTCAAACGAATGAAATGAAAAATGCAAAAAAAAGTAGAAAAAAAGGAGCAGGGCAGTTTGAAACATTGTAAAAAAAATTATACCAAAAAAACCAATCATATGTCAAAAAGAAAAACACTGTAATTAAATTTGGGGTGCCTAAACTGGAATGGGATTGAAATGCCGGCGGCTGTTTAAAACCCGACAGCTGATGCCCGACATGAGGAGATCCCGACTGGGGTAGGTAAGTATACGAACCCTCCACTGTCCCCCCTAACTCTCCCTTATGGTGCCTAACCTCCCCCCAGGGGTGCCTAAACCTAACACCCCCTTCCCTCACTCTAAACCTAACCCTCCCGGGGGGGGGTGCCTGAACCTAACCTCCCTCCGGTGGTGCCTAACCCTCCCTCCTAGGGGTGCCTAACCCTAATCTCACCCCCAAACCTAACACTAACTCCGCTAGGCTCCCTAATACTAACCCTCCCCCCCCGTGGCTAACGCTAAGGGGCACCCCGGACTTACCTTAGTTTGGGCTGGCGTCCTCGGTGTTCCAGTGTCGGGAATAACATAGGTGTCGGTATTTCGATGCCTATGTTACATCCCTTGCCGGGATTCCACTGTCGGCATTGAGACCAGCGGCCTCTCATCACTACATCCCGCCTAAACCAATGTAATAGTTGATTTTGTGGTCATTATTGGACTAATTTAGCTAATTTTAAACTTCCAATTGCCTGATTAGACATTAGGGGAGGTGTCCAAGGGGTTCAGCACAGTGTCCTGACATTTTAACTCACCGTCAGGGAGGTGCAAATGGAAAAATGCGAATTCACTCTGTTTCAGTGCGAGTTGCTAATTGGATTGCAAAATTAATTTGCTGTACAAACTCAAAAAGAAAACAGCAACTCACACCTAATTGGATTGACCCCTATTAGTACTACTGTGAAGTGGCTACATTGTTGCTGGAACTTGTTACTTTCCTTCAGCTCATTTATACGTTTATTGGCTACATCTCGGTTTACTCCTATCTGCTTAAGGTAATACTCACAGATCCACACTTCAACCCTGGCATTCCAAATGCACCAGATATCTGCAAAAGTGTTCACGAACCGCCGAGCGACAGTGGAGAAGGTCACGCTCTAAGGCAGATTTTCTCCATTTCAAATTTATGCTCTCATCCTACAGTGCTGCCCTTTCCCTCTCTAAACAGTCATACTTCAAGCTTCTCATCTCCTCCCAGTCCTCAAATCCGCAGCGTCTCTTCACCACCCTGAACTCCCTCCTCTGCCCACCCCCTCCTCACCTTCCCTCCTTGCTCTCTGCCATTGACTTTGCTTCCTACTTCACATCTAAAATTGACTCCATACGTCAGGATATCATATCCCACCAGTCCCCCAGCACTACACCTCCTCTTTACCTGGGTCATCCCTCCCCTTCCATTTTACCTACACTGACATCCGTCTCCCCTGTATCTGGAGAGGAAGTCATGGCCCTTATCCAGTCCTCCCCCCCTTCCACCTCCCCCCTTGACCCTATCCCTTCACATCTCCGCTACCTCTCTCCCTGTGCCTGTTCCCATCTTGCCCACCTCCTCAATCTCTCCCTCTCATCTGGCACTGTCCCTTCTGCATTCAAACATGCCCTTGTCTCCCCCATTCTTAAAAAATCTACTCTTGATCCTAACACTCTCGCCAACTACCGACCCATCTCTCTCCCTTTTGCATCCAAACTGCTTGAGCATATTGTTTACAACTGCCTTACCACCTTTCTTTCCTCCCACTCCCTCCTTGACCCTTTTCAGTCTGGCTTCCGTTCGCTCCACTCCACAGAAACTGCCCTCACTAAAGTCAGCAACAACCTTCTTGCTACCAAATCCAAGGGCCACTACTCTCTACTCATTCTCCTTGACCTTTCTGCTGCTTTTGACATTGTGGACCACCCTCTCCTGCTGCAAATCCTTCACTCCCTTGGTCTACATGACACTGCCCTCTCCTGGCTATCCTACCTCTCTGATCGATCCTTCTCTGTCTCCTCTCATGGCTTATCTTCCCCCCCACATCCTCTCACAGTAGGTGTTCCCCAAGGTTCTGTTCTTGGACCACTCCTTTTCTCCCTCTATACATCCTCTCTAGGTGAACTCATCAGCTCTTTTGACCTCCATTATCATCTCTATGCTGATGACACTCAGATCTACCTTTCTTCCCCTGACATCTCTCCCTCTATCCTCACTCGTATCTCTAACTGTCTTTCTGCTATATCTTCCTGGATGTCCCAGCGATTTCTTAAACTTAATATGTCTAAGATGGAGATGATCATCTTCCCACCTCCTACATAACCTCACCTCCCACTATTTCTCTATCAATTGATGGCACAACTATCTCCTCTAGCCCCAAAGTGCGCTGTCTTGGAGTTATCCTGGACTCCTCCCTCTCTTTCAAACTACATATCCAGAACCTCTCACAGTCCTGTCATTTCCATCTTAAAAATATTTCCAGGATCAGACCCTTTCTCACCCAGGATGCTACTAAGACCTTAATACACTCACTGGTCATCTGCAGATTGGATTACTGTAACCTTCTCATATCTGGCCTCCCCTACTCCCATCTCTCTCCTCACCAGTCTGTCCTCAGTGCTGCCGCTCGACTCGTCTTTCTCTCCAAACGTTCATCATCTGCCTCCCCTCTCTTACAAGCCCTCCACTGGCTCCCCTTCAGAACCCAATTCAAGGTTCTCACACTCACTTACAAAGCCCTCACACACTCCTCTCCCATTTACATCTCTGACATAATCTCCCTTCCCTCTCCTGCCCGCCCTCTTCGTTCAACAAATGCACACCGCCTCTCATGCCAACTGATTACTTCCTCCCAATCCTGCCTCCAAGACTTCCCGTGCTGCTCCCCACCTTTGAAACTCTCTCCCTCTCCCCATCAGACTCTCCACCTCTCTACAATCCTTCAAACAGGCTCTCAAGACCCACTACTTCATCAATGCTTTCCAGCTCTCATCCTAACTTGCTATTACATGCTCCCTCCTCCCTGTCTTCCCCATCTGTATCATGCCCGTCTGTCTGCCCCTCCCCTTGAGAATGTAAGCTCTTGCGAGCAGGGCCCTCTACCCTCTTGTGCTTCTCCTTTATGTTCATCAACTTCTTACTCACCACTAGGACACCTAACACTTGTGCCTATGCTTTGTTGCTTAATTGGGTGTTATGGCCACCTCGGTATCAATGTATATTATCCATGTCCTTGTCCTTCATTGTATTGTATTTTACTGTAAGTCACTTTTTGGTTATGTACCTTGTAAGGCGCTGCAGAACACTTGTGGCGCCATATAAATAAACGATAATAATAATAATAATAGTATTGATTGTCTCTACACAATTCTATACTGCCTTCCATAGGGGGTGCCGTGGTCCGGCTGTAGAAGATCCCCACTCTCCACCCACCTGTGCTGTTATTTTATGCTCTGGGAGTGGGCACAGTGAGGGAAGGTGTGGAGGGGGAGCATGGGAAGGCGCTGGGTGCCAATACCCAGTGCTGGCCCTGGCCTGCCGCTATATTGTTGAGCTGGAATGTTGGTGGGTCTGTTGCTGTATCCCTAACACTGTTGATTGTTATAATTATGTACAGTTTGATGCTATTTTATTGTTAGCTTTTTTTTTTTACAATTATTGTTTTTAATAAAGCGTTTTAGAAAATATTTTTTTCCATCTGTATGGATTTGTTGGTTATGGATGATTTGAGTGCGCAGTCTTAACCTACATGTACATTAGTTTTGGGAAGAGTGGACACCTCATTTACATTAGTACCTTGAGATATAGGATCTAGCACCAATACACATTTCCACAGGACACTAGGACCAAACCAACAAAAAACTGCTGTCTCAGCCGGTTTCCAGGAGGACCCCGCATGCCACCCCACTGCACCAACAACGCCGAGATTGGTAATCCCTGCAAACCAGTGCTAAACACCTGCAAAGTCCTGACATTTAGAACCTGATTCAGTGATAGAGGCAATGCTTATGCAGTTCAGCGATTATAGGTGATCTGCGCACTGCACGCGCCTCAAGTTTCATTTTGATTGGCGGTAAAATTGAGAGTTAAGATTTGGCCGCAGTGTGACTGTCAGTCAGGGAGAATTTGGGGGAGGCAACATGGGATTGGTGGCACAAATGCTGGTGTGTTGCGACCGTTTTGGGAGCATGTCACAGACTGCGACCCTGTACGCAGTAAAAATGTCTCTGGTGGCCATTTTGAGTAATCTTAGGTTTATCTCAAAAATTTGATAAGCGCCTGATCTGTGACCAATGCTTGCGTCTTTGTATGCTATTGCAGCATGTGCATTTGCATATTCTCGCACAGCGGCTGCCTAGAAATTCACGGCAGCGGTGGCATTAGCCTCCATTTCTGAATGAGACCCTTAGTCCCAGTACCTTTTTGGAAGGTTCTAAACTCTCTCTGAGCCTGAATTAAAAGCATTGAAAGAATATATTGAGGATAATCTGGCGCGTGGATTCATTAGACCACCCACTTCTCCTGTTGGGGCTCCTATATTCTCTGTGGAGAAGAATCACGGCTCTGAACTCCATCCCAATTCATGATCGCTATACACTTCCATTCATTGTGGAAGTTTTTGAAAAATTACATGCTTGCATTTTCACCAACGTGTCTTGTATTTGGCCAGGGAAAGACCATTTTCAGAAGTTGCTATGGTCTAGAAAATATCCTAGACAAGTTTTTGTCATCAATTATCTTGACAACATATTGACCTATTTATAAGAGCTCCTGGAACATCAAAATCATGTTCAGTTAAATCTAGAGATTACGTCAGAACAATCTTTATACTAAAATAGAAAAATGCATTTCTCACACCAAAAGCATTTAAATCTTGGGACATATTTTTCCAGAAGATCTTAGTATCGACTCTCCTAAGACCCAAGTCCCCCAAGACTGGCATATACTGCAAGATGTAAAAGCTGTGCAGAGATTCTTGAGGTTTGCAAATTATAACAGACATTTCATGAAATCTTCTTAAGGAATGATAGGCCCCTCACTGAATAAATTCAAAAACAAGTTCCTTCTGCGTGGTCTGATTCAGCCCTGGAAGCCTATGTAAGTTTGAACAAAAGGCTTCTATTCTGGTTTATCTGGATATAACTCAATTTTTTATTCTTGAAGTTGATGCCTCAAGTTCTGTAGTTGGTGTGGTGCCATTTTAGATAAAAGGAAACAAAAGCATACTTGTTCTTTTTTCTTTAGTGAACTAACAACTGCAGAACAGAATTACTCAAATGTGGATCAAGAACTCTTGGCCATCAATGGATGAAAGGCATAATTTGCTTGAAGGAACAATTCCAAACACCATCTTCATAGATCACAAAAATCTTAAATACCTAAAAACAGCAATTCAATAATTTTGTTACTCGTAGACCAGACTCTCGAAATATCAAGGCTGATGTCTTATCTCATCAAGTTGAAAATTTACACAAAGAAAAACTTGAACATATTCCTTTAATACCACCTAATAGAATGATTGTCTCAGTAGGGTTGCAGAATTTATGATCTCAAATAGCGAAAGCTACCAAAACGTTTAGAGGACTTAACAATCTCTTAATTCAGTGCCCTGGAATTCATACATTTCCTGATGGCTGTTGTTCTCTGTTCTCAGCTGTTTATTCAAACCTCAGTGGCTCATCCTGGAATTTAAAAGGCTATTACCCTGATTTCTCATTACTAAAAATGGTGGAGATATCAAAAATTATGTCCACACTTGCACAGTTTGTGCTTGACACAAATTTTGGCACACCCCTCCATTTGGTCTTCTATTTACTCTACTGGTACCAAGATGGGCCTTGGAAAGGTATTTCTGTGGACTTCATGTCAGAAATCGCTCTTTCATAGGACTTCACAACCAACTTTGTTATTGTAGATAAAAACACCAAAATGGCTAATTCTATTCGTCTCAGGAAACTTCCCAGAACCTCACATACAGCCAAAGTTTCTTTCTTAGGTCTACAAGTTACATGGTTGCCCACAATTCACTGTCTCCGATAGAGGATCTTAATTTACCTTGTGATTCTGGAGGGCTTTCCTCAACTTACTCAAATTTAGATCTTTTGTCTGGTTATCATTCTCAAACCAAAGACCAAACAGAATAAGGGAATAAAATCTTAGAACAGTACCTTCGAATCTACTCAAACTTTCAGCAAGACAACTGGATGGAGTTACTTGCTTTAGCTAAATCTGCATATAACATTGGGACTCATTCTGCAACTAAAGTTCCTTCTCAAATTATGGGTTCCATCCTAAATATATTCCTAATGTTTCACCAGAAACAGAAGTCCCTTAGATGAAAGAATTACATCAAAACTCTAGCGTGGAGACTTATTCCCGACCCTAGGTAATTATTAGATTAGCTATCTCTGCTATTGTTGCATCTAAAAACTTTAAAAGTAAAGCTTTTGTTAAAAAAGCTTGGCCACACCTTTACCGTGGTACTAGAAGAAAGAGCATTTGGCACCCGTTTTCTTCTGATTTATTAGGCACACCTGATAATTTGGCTAGCGGCACAAGACAGGGTTGTCCTTTATCCCCCTTCTTATTCAACTTGGTCCTAGACCCCTTACTGCATATATTGTTATTCAAGAGCATCCCTATAGGCACTAAGGACTTCATTCAGAGTCGGTCGAAGCGGCCGCACAGTCGTACGGGAAAAGGGGCCGGATATTCAAATGATTCCCTCGCAAGTTGCGTCCCTAAGTTCGGATCGGTAGTTGGCCGACCAAGGGGAGGAAGCGGTCGGAAGACAAAAAAAAATACGCCCCCTTTTCGTACACATTGCACGTCATCTCCGGGCATATAAGGATTAATCGAGACCATCGGGAACCATCGAAACTGGTCGTAGAGCTTAAGGTTGACCATACCCTCTCTTAAGCTCTACGATCATGTCAGTGTAAAAACCTCCCATGTCACATGTGCCATGACGCTACTTTGTTAATTATGCACTCCCATAATCTGTATGCACTCCCATAAAACGCTGTTCGCATGAGGCACGCCTGCGTTCGGATCTCCACTCCGTTTTCAAGCACCTTCCCCTGTTACCACCCACAAACGCCTCCATCTGTCACTCAAACTACCGACCTGGCTGTGTTCAAGGAGAGAAAAAATTTCTGATCGTAGTGGCTAGTTTGCGCATGCGCATTGCGAACTTTACGCATGCGCAGTACAGCGAACATCGTTGGCGTACGACCGTGCAGCCACAACGACCGACTCTGAATGAGGTCCTAAATCTCTGAAAATCCTGGCTTTTACCGACGATGTATTACTATTCTTTTACAACCCCCAAGACAGTATGCAAGAGGTATTGGATAAGATATCACAATTTGACTAAATTTCTGGCTTTACAATCAACATCCAAAAATCATTAGTCATGACCTTCTTTCAAGAAATATGCCCCTGTTGTGCAGGAAATCTAAATCTTACAGGGACCCCCACTAGCATTCCCTACCTAGGAATACAATTAGCCTCAAAATCTTACCAAAAAATAGAAAAGGGGGCATAAATTTGCCCCACATAGGGCCGTATTCAATTAGGAGCGAAAAGCCGCTTTTGCCCGCTTTATGGTGAAAATTTTGCATGAAAATGTATCTCCGTATTAAATTTCAGTCTGTTTTCACCTATACAAAAAGTCAATGCACAGAAATAGGCAAAACTTTTTCTCTACAGAATGGCAGGAGAATAGAAGTGCAAAATCTATATTTTGGGGTGCAGATGTTGGGAAACCACTCAGAACTCTTGGTACACCCACCCAAAGGACAATTCACCCCAAAAAACAAATAAAAAATTCCAGAAACACATCAAGAAACGCCTTTGAAATTTGTAGCAAAAATGAAAAAAGTAGGGGGACAACTTCAAAAACTAGCGAAGTAAGCTTCTAGGGGTGCTCTAAGAAGGGGCCAAGTGTTTTTGGGATTGCAAGTGCTTGTATGATGGAGGAATTGAACTTTTTTGAAAACTTCACTTTAGAGGATTTAAAATATGCTAGAACCCATATTCAAGCACCCCAAATTAGATGGAACTACTTAGTTGCTCCAAAAAACACTGCCTTTTTCCATTCTTTACTACTTTTATCTAGACGCTAATAGCAAGCCATTACCACCACTTAAGTACCCTAACTAGTTCAAACTACCATAATGATTTCCGAAGTCAGCCCATCTTTTTCTGGGGTACAGAGTGATTCATCCAATTCATCCTGCACTTTTCACCTGGTTCACATTCGCTGGGTCCCATTTTCGCCTGTTTGGGAACTGAATACGGAGTAAATCGAGAACGGGTACAAAAAGTTTTCGCATCCAAAACACGCGAAAGTGGCAAAAAGTCAGGCAGGCGGAACTTTCTCGCCAATGCAAAACTAATTGAATACGGCCCATAGTCTTTTATAATCAAGCAGCTTTATGTCGGGACATCAAAGACTGGCTACATTCTACTAATCACTACACTTATTCTGAGCTGGAGCAACAGCTTATACCTGATTTTTACCTAATGGCCTTTCTACACTTAGCGAATAGGGACATCCCTCCTTTAGCCTTAGAAAACCCCGTTAATCTCTGCATGGAAATTAAATCCATATCTGTCACTATTTTTTCAATTTTGGGGTAACCCAGCTTTCCAAAATGGGCATGCTAATCACCCCTTCCGCTCCTGGTCGAGGTCTGGGCTATCCTCAATTAAAAGTATAGTAGATACTTCTTCATGCAAATCACTTTACGCAAGCTGTAGAGAAATTGAATTTCCTCAAACCACAAACTTTCACCTTCTTTCATTCTCAACATGTTGATAAAATCCTCCATAGTCTAGCGCCCAAAAAAGCCAATGTTTTAGTAAAAAAACAGGCAAAAATGCGATTGGTGAAAAAAAGCTAGAGAACAGTTTTCTCCATTCCAGACTAGGCGGAAAAAATAGCAAAATCCCTATTTTTGGCTAAAAAGTGGGCATTTCTTTCAGACCCCTTTTGAAACCACCCTTAATGATAAATGAACCCCCCCCAAAAAAATTGTAAGTTGTGCACTTTGGCGAAAAACGACCGTGCAAATTTTGGGTAAAAAAAAACATTGAAAATGGTTTTAATATATTGAGTCTGATTTTTTGGGGGACGGTATGGATGTGTGAAGTGTTTTAAACATCGCTCACGGTCGCAGCAGGCGTGTTTTTACGGTTTTTAAAATTGCATTTTTACAACATGAAAATATACTTGCACCCATTTTAACATACCCCCAATTCACGTGGAACAGTAATTTTCTGGAAAAAAAAAATCACTTCCTATCTATTTCAATGTTTGTTTGTTTTTGCATCTAAAATTGTACAGTCGTTTTTTGTCAAAGAGCTCAACTTACAAAAATTTTTTGGGGTCCAAAGGGTTCTGAAAGAAATACCCACATTTTTCACCAAAAATAGGGATTTTGCTTTTTTTTTTCGCCTGGTCTGAGACGGAGAAAACTTTTCTCCAGTTTCTTTTCGCCAATTGCGTTTTCGCCTTTTGTTTGATGAAAATATCACCTTTTTTTTGGCAAAAAAATTACATTTTCACCTATGGCAAAAAAAATGACCGTTTTTGCCACTAATTGAATACCTTAACAGCAACTACAGAGAAATGATAAATAAAATATTCTACAGAGGCTATCTATCCCCATCACGTGCAAACATAATTGATTTGCCTAAATCTTCTTCATACCTCAAATGCAACATCTCTCCCACCACGCTGTTTCACTGTCTCTGGAGCTGTAGTCAAATAAAAAAATTCTGGATGCAAATGAAACGCTATGTATCATCTACAATTGTTCAACCATTTCCCCAGAATGGGCTGTTATGGGTTTTCTTGACCCATGTATCTGTTTAACTGGGTAGTTGAGACACTCTCCATAATCTCTAACGTTGTCTGAAAGAGTGTCCTACAGCATTGGCTATCCCCTCATCCACCATCTCTCAGCTTATTCAAATGGACTGGGTGGAGACTTCCCTCAATGAGGAACTCAGTGTTAAGAAGTTCTTTGGTATTAGGGAATGTTATATCCATTCTCTACCAGTTGACATTAAAAATCTTAAACTTACATGCTTCCAACCCACACAATGGCTGCAATCACATTTGGCACCCGGTAACTCCTTAATCCTTTCCTTAAACTTGAATTATTGTCGCCATATACTAAACCGTCCTAGACCGTGAATGATCCCCTGCCCTCGGCTCAATGCACTCCCTTTAGCTCCCATCCCTTTACCTCTTACATGCCCTTGCCAACTACCACCTATTACCCCTTACTTTTCAAATTTCCTTAACTTTTTCCTTCCTTTTTTCTTTCTTGTTACTCTCCTCCAGATTGACACAACACTTTTGTTTTTCTTTTCTTTATTATGGAAAAAATTCCTACCAGATACATCCAAGAGGATATGGCATCGCTTCACGGACTCTATTATCATTTGTTCTTCAGGTGGACAAGTTTCTAATAGGACATTTGGACTCACGCACATAACTTCCCCCTTTGCTATTTCACAATAGGTGTGTTTACTACCTTGCAACTGTATTCTCACCTCTAGGATTCCTTTGTTATATTGCATGTATGATGTATCTTGTTTATGCCTTTATAAATGTAAGCTCTCCTTTGTCTCAATAAAAAAAATTTATATAAAAAAAGTTATATCAATTCAAGTGACATTTAACTCTTAATCTGTAAGAGGCTCAATTAAGATATAAATCCAGGCAGATAAGCATCACCAATCAGATCTTCAGGTACACATACTGTAAGAGATCAGGTTTGGCTTTCCACCAAATTTCTCATTCTTAAACATCCTTCTCCAAAGACAGCTGAATGCTACATTGAATCGTTCCAAGTCTCAGCCATTCCAGCTCTTTCCACTGTCATGTTACTGCTACCTCTGCAAATGCCATGAATTCATCCAGTCTTCAATATTTCCCAAAGTCACACCAGTTTCACCAGCTACTAGGCATCCGAGCGTCACTCCAACATTGGTGATCTACAGTCTTAGCATCCCGCCTCTCTGAAGTGAAAGCGGTTCTGTATACAGGTGAGATCTCCACTAACATATATCACCTATGCGTACTAAGGTCATAGGTGTTATCCTTATTTAAGACACCTGCCCATGCCAATCTGGCCTTGATTATTACACTTCCACCTCCCCTTGGTGTTTCCGTGTCTAAAGTGCTCCGATGTATCCTGACTTCTGCTTGATTCCAGCTCCTGTCCTTGTCTGTACCATGCTTGAAGATACTGATATCCGTTACCAACCTTTGTTGGTGACAAGTTTAAAATATATGTCAGTACTTTGCCTGGTGGTATCTGATCACAGTGTACCAAACCTTCCTGCTGGTCATGAGATTGCTACAAGCCTTATCTGCTTGAAGTCACTCATGCGCACCGACCACTGACTGTAAGCTTCTTGTTAGCGTTCTTTTTACTGAACGTAAAGAAATTTGTTCCACTGGATGTCTATCCTGCTGAAAACCATGGGACACCTCTGTATCCTCTAGCTACTGACTGCAGGAACCGCTCAGTTACCGGCCATAGTGATCCGAATCCTGACTGTTGGAACAATCTCTCATTTCCATGACTGTGGTAATATAACTCCCCTCATCCTGATACTTTATATGACATCACCTCGGCACATCAGGAACTAAGGTTAGGGATTGGATTTTTAATGCACATGGAGGACAAATCATGGCAAGCTCAGGTCATATAGCCAGCATACATGACAATATATAATCCCAGTATAATATAGGAACCCGTTAGCTGCCCACTAATGGTAACAGTAAGATAGATCATACATTTCCTTCTGACATAGTGCACATGGGACCTCCGTACAGGATATCGTTTAATAACCAGCTTCCTTCCTTCACTTTCATTTTCTTTTTGAATAATCTTAAGAACAACAAGAGGTCACCTTGGTAAGTAATTATAGATTTTATTACATTATTTGCATACAGATAACATAATTGCATATCATGTCCGTATATACACAGTAGTGTTATTTCACAAAGAAAAAAGTTTAGGTCAAAATAAAGTCAAACTGACTGTAATAGATATTCCATTAGTCACTGTGCAAAGTATACATTATATGAGTCATTATAAACCATAAGCCAGGAATGTATGTAACGTGCATATAAAGAGCGGCAGTTACAGGACTCTGGAAATATTCTATTCCTGGGTTTGGCCAGTTAATGGATGCAGTTTCTGTACTAGTACCTGGTAGTTGATAACCACAGAGGAGCTAGTTCCTGGTAGTTGATAACCACAGAGGAGCTAGTTCCTGGTAGTTGATAACCACAGAGGAGCTAGTTCCTGGGAGTTGATAACCACAGAGGAGCTAGTTCCTGGTAGTTGATAACCACAGAGGAGCTAGTTCCTGGTAGTTGATAACCAGAGGAGCTAGTTCCTGATGACCCTTCAATACATCACAGTTGTAGCAAAAGATGAAATCACCACACATAACTGTGATAGACATGTGATTAATCCATAGTCAAGTCTGGTGGCTATTTCATTTTTTATGATGATCATAACAGTTTCTTAATAAAGTTGGAATTGTCCACTTAATCATGATGGATTTATTAAATTTTACATTTTGTTGATTTGTACTCTGCCAAAGAGTCGCCATTTAGAGTAGATCTTTGGACAAAAGTACCACCCTCCTTATTTAAATATGCCCTGCATGTATAGCAAATGGGGATCCCACTAGGAAACCCTGCTGCCTGGAGACTGGAAGTCTGAAGCATATGCTTTTTGAGACGGACAATCATCCAAGTACCATGTCCAAAGGTCCATTGTGGACATGACATTTGTCAATTAAACATAGTTGAGATTTTTACTATCCCCAACGGAGGTGAGAAATATGGTAATAGTGTGTAATTATGCACAAATGCCCCTAGTTATTGGCCTAGCCAGTGCCAGATTAATGTCCACATGAGCCTGGAGCTGAAATTCATGAAGGGCCTATTGTATACTGCTGCAGGGGGTTGTGACAAGCGCTGCAGATGTGTGAATAGTGATGTGGGGGTGGCCAGTACTTGTGGGTGTGGCCAACAGAGGTGTAGCCTGTGCCAAGGAGGTCATAGTTGGCGCCTACCTTAAACCACATTATAGTGGAGCTATAAGAAAATTTGGGGTGTTTTGTTGAAGGGTGAGAGCTATACTGTCTCTCTTTGAGTGCTAGAATGGTTTAGATTAATTAAAAAAAAAATCCAAAATTGTTCACTGATAACTGGCATATTTCTATGAGTGTTCATCCAACATCCCTAGCCACTGCAGTATATTAGATGTTGCCTTTTTAAAACATTAAATGGCTACAGTACAATGGAACTATTGTACCAGGGCAGTAAATATTAACTTACTGCTTTATAGATCTGCATACTGTATGTGAGCTGGTTTGGGGGTCTCAGTTCAGCTTATTTAATTTTGTACACAGCTGTGAAAATACGCTACTGGTTCCAATGACCACTCTAATAAGGACGCCCACCGCGGCATTCTCATATATGTACAACCTCGCTTACCTGAGTAAATATCAGTATTACCGATGCATTGAGTGGCCATCTTGCCCTTGCGGAAGGTCTTACCACCAGCAGACTCGGCAGCACTCCTGACTCACAGAGGGTTCTCATGCTGCATAGACGATCGCACGGACTAATTTATGCATGCCCATGTAATGGCATTTAAACAGCCAGACAGGACTGCATTTTTCTGACCACCCCCGTTACCTCCAACAAATCCTGACCTGTCACTCACTGTGCGATGTATTTCTCTGAGTCCGTATTTGCAGTGCGGTCTCAGCGCAATCTCAGTGTGGCTTATACGCATGTGCAATGGCAAACAATCGCTCGATCTGCACCCGTAATCACCATTGCCTCCATCTCTGAATGAGCACCCAATGAGAGGCAGCTTAGCACTTCAACCGGTCACCACTGTGAAACATTTAAATCTCTGGGGGGGTGAATGAGCGTGGCATCTAACGACCGGAGCTTTGGTGCCATCTAGGGACACAATTGTGGATGGAACAGGAGGTGGAGCTTAATGCGATGAGGGCGGAGCTTCAGGCAGTCTTGCACCCACTATCCTAGCAAGAACCTTGTATAGGCGCACTCTCCAATCTCTAAGTTAAACACCTCGCTCTGCAGAACAATGCAATCAAACTCTGTATGGATTAGGTTCCCCCATAAGGTGCAAGACTCAGTACCCCTGCAAATGTTTCTTGTCCCACCAGTTCCTGCTCATACCTGTATAGCTGGTTGTGCTTGGCCAGAACCAAAAGATTTTATACTGTGGGCTCTACATTTTGTAGCTTCATAAATGGTTCCAGTGATGAGATAGTAAGAGGTTAGTTATATAAACCATCTCAGACATTATATCTTCAGACCATTGCCAGGATAATATATTATATAAGACCTTATATACCAATATAATCTGTTCCTGCTTTGGAGAGTGATGCCAATATCTAATAGCATAAGGAAACTGCAATAAGTTAAACACGAGAGATATGTTCCATACATATACTGATAACACACATAACAAATATATCCCTAGAGGTTAATAACAACATAACATGACAATATACTGTGACTGAAGCATTGAACGACTCTTCATAGGTGATCTAAATATACCTTTGACTATATCCTGTAAATATATTTTGACCTGTATTTAGAAATTACCTTATTAATATCAACGGTTTTAGCAATTCTGACATTTATTTTGTTGTGTGTGAATTGTCTGATGTTCAACAAGAGCTGATTTCTGTATAAAGCATTTTCCACACTCAGATTATGGAAATGGTTTCTCACCTGTGTGACTTTTCTGATGTGTAAGAAGATTTGATTTCCGTGTAAAACATTTCCCACACTCAGAGCAGGAAAATCGTTTCTCACCTGTGTGACTTTTCTGATGTGTAAGAAGATTTGATTTCCATGTAAAACATTTCCCACACTGTGAGCAGGAAAATTGTTTCTCACCTGTGTGAGTTCTCTGATGTGTAACAAGAACTGATTTCTGTGTAAAACATTTCCCACACTCAGGACATGAAAATGGTTTCTCACCTGTGTGACGTCTCTGATGTGTAACAAGAGCCGATTTATGTGTGAAACATTTCCCACACTCAGAGCATGGAAATGACTTATCCCCTGTGTGACTTGTCTGATGTCTAACAAGACCTAATTTATGTGTAAAACATTTTCCACATGCAGAACATGAAAATGGTTTCTCACCTGTGTGACATCTCTGATGTATAACAAGAGCCGATTTATGTGTAAAACATTTCCCACACTCAGAGCATGGAAATAGTTTCTCACCTGTGTGATGTCTCTGATGTCTAACAAGAACAGATTTATATGCAAAACATTTCCCACACTCAGAGCATGGAAATGACTTATCCCCTGTGTGACTTGTCTGATGTCTCACAAGACCTAATATATGTGTAAAACATTTTCCACATGCAGAACATGAAAATGGTTTCTCACCTGTGTGACTTCTCTGATGTGTAACAAGATATGATTTATGTTTAAAACATTTCCCACATATAGAACATGGAAATGGTTTCTCTCCTGTGTGACATCTCTGATGTGTAACAAGACATGATTTCTGTGTAAAATATTTCCCACATACAGAACATGGAAATGGCCTCTCACCTGTGTGATTTCTCTCATGTGTAACAAGATGTGATTTTTGTGTAAAACATTTCCCACATACAGAACATGGAAATGGTTTCTCACCTGTGTGACGTCTCTGATGTGTAACAAGATCTGATTTCTTTGTAAAACATTTCCCACACACAGAACATGGAAATGGTTTCTCGCCTGTGTGACTTTTCTGATGTGTAACAAGAGATGATTTCTGTGTAAAACATTTCCCACACTCAGAACATGAAAATGGTTTCTCACATGTGTGACTTCTCTGATGTTCTACAAGATATGATTTACATAAAAAACATTTTCCACACTTAGAGCATGGAAATGATTTATCACCTGTGTGACTTCTCTGATGGAAAACAAGACCTAATTTATGTGTAAAACATTTTCCACATACAGAACACGAAAATGGTTTCTCACCTGTGTGAAGTCTCTGATGTGTAACAAGAGCCGATTTATATGTAAAACATTTCCCACACTCAGAACATGGAAATGGTTTCTCACCTGTGTGACTTCTCTGATGTCTAACAAGAAATCGTTTCTGTGTAAAACATTTCCCACACTCAGAACATGGAAATGGTTTCTCACCTGTGTGACTTCTCTGATGTGTAACAAGAGACGATTTCTGTGTAAAACATTTCCCACACACAGAACATGCAAATGGTTTCTCACCTGTGTGACTTCTCTGATGTGTAACAAGGAATTGTTTCTGTGTAAAACATTTCCCACACTCAGAACATGGAAATGGTTTCTCACCTGTGTGACTTCTCTGATGTCTAACAAGATATGATTTATATGTAAAACATTTCCCACACTCAGAACATGGAAATAGTTTCTCACCTGTGTGACTTCTCTGATGTGTAACAAGAGATGGCTTCTGTGTAAAACATTTCCCACACTCAGAACATGGAAATGGTTTCTCACCTGTGTGACTTCTCTGATGTCTAACAAGATCTGATTCCCATGTAAAACATTTCCCACACTCAGAACATGGAAATGGCTTCTCACCAGTATGACTTCTCTGATGTGTAACAAGAGATGATTTCTGTGTAAAACATTTCCCACACTCAGAACATGGAAATGGTTTCTCACCTGTGTGACTTCTCTGATGTGTAACAAGATATGATTTATATGTAAAACATTTCCCACACTCAGAACATGGAAATGGTTTCTCACCAGTGTGACTTCTCTGATGTGCTACAAGATATGATTTACATGAAAAACACTGACCACACTTAGAACATGAAAATCTGCTATCACCTGTGTGAGCTGTAGTATATGGAGCAATATCTGAGCTGTCAGTAGAACATACCCCATGATTAGAAGTACCAGATGATATATCTGCACTATGAATCACTGAATATACGTTTAGGCTATGAGGGTTTATTCCTGAAGAATCTTTAGTGATCTTATTATCTTCTATTTTACGTTCTGGAGATCCTTCAAAGCTCATTCTGCTTGTGCTCCCAGCCACTAGAAATAAAAGGAATAAACAGAAATTAATATTTTTATTTCTGAGAAGCAAAGTAATACTGTTAGTAAGTTTTTTCGCGCTATAGTTTCAATTTGCAAACTGAACAGTTTATTACAATTATGCACAAATACAAAATATGGCTCTTTCCTCTCTCTTTGGCATCTCAGAGGCTTCAGGTGCTCCTGGAATGTTAGGGTGTCCCATTTGAAGCTTTGTCTCCTCATTCAGAATTGTATGCTAATGCCGCCGCAACTGATACAGAAATGTACGCTAATGCCGCCGCAGCTGATTCAGAAATGTACGCTAATGCCGCCGCAGCTGATACAGAAACGTACGCTAATGCCGCCACAGCTGATACAGAAACGTACGCTAATGCCGCCGCAGCTGATACAGAAATGTACGCTAATGCCGCCGCAGCTGATACAGAAATGTACGCTAATGCCGCCGCAGCTGATCCAGAAATGTACGCTAATGCCGCCGCAGCTGATTCAGAAATTTACGCTAATGCCGCCGCAGCTGATACAGAAATGTACGCTAATGCCGCCGCAGCTGATACAGAAATGTACGCTATTGCCGCAGCAGCTGATTCAGAAATGAACGCTAATGCCGCCGCAGCTGATTGAGAATTGTACGCTAATGCTGCCGCAGCTGAAAATGTGGATGCATCAGCCGTACGAATGTATGCAAATGTCACAGACCCCGGGAATTTTGAGACATCTGCCAAATACAAGAGACTGAGGGCCTGATTCAGACCCGGTCGCTAAGTCGTGTTTGCTCGCAGGCGGACGATTGATGCAAACTGCGCATGCATATTATTCGCAGTGCGCAAACCAGTCACTGTGATCGGGAATCGAGTGCTCATTGCATAAAGACAGATCGCTCCTTTGAGTAACAGAATGTGCCATTTGTGGGTGGTAACAGGGGAAGGTGGTTGTAAACAGGGGAGTGGTAATGCGAACGCAGGCGTGTCTGACCGTCAAAACAGAGTTTTATGGGCGTCCATAATTTCAAGGCACCGTCAATGTACACGTCACCTGGCATATTTTTGACTGAAGTACTCGCAGTACTTGCAGGAGCCTCGGCCTACCCTAAGCATTGCGAGTGCTTCCGATGGCTCTCAATGTTACTGATGGTCTTATACACTTCCTGGAGATGACGTGTGCTGCGAGAGTGAAGGGGGCGGCATTACACAAGCTTGCAATCCCTTAGTCGCCGCTCGCTAAGACATAGAGGGCATCCTTACACCCACGCAGTGCGATCGTGGAATTTGCATACCCGGCCCCTTTTGGCAGCTAGCGATCGCATCTAGCGACCGGGTCTAAATCAGGCCCTCAGTACAAAGATGCAGATCGGTCGATAATCGGCCTTCTCAGTAACCCAACAGTTAATAAGGGCAGGAAGGACAGATAATCAGGAGAGGGCCCGGCTGAGGCAGATCACTGTGTGTATAAGGGCAGGAGGGACAGATAATCAGGAGAGGGCCCGGCTGAGGCAGATCACTGTGTGTATAAGGGCAGGAAGGACAGATAATCAGGAGACGGCACAGTTGATGCAGATCACTGTGTGTATAAGGGCAGGAAGGACAGATAATCATGACAGGGCCCGGCTGAGGCAGATCACTCTGTGTATAAGGGCAGGAAGGACAGATAATCAGGAGAGGGCACAGCTGAGGCAGATCACTGTGTGTATAAGGGCAGGAAGGACAGATAATCAGGAGAGGGCCAGGCTGAGGCAGATCATTGTGTGAGCTGATATTACTGTGTATGAAATTTGCCCCAGCCAGTAAACCAAACCTGTTCAATCTCTTTAAAAACTTCGACGGATTTATTAGTATATTGTAGGTATGGTGAGGAGACTGGTCAGATCACTGGGCTGGTAACACACAGTGACATGATGTGAGGGGGAGAGCAGGAGTATAATAGGGGCTGATGGCTCCTGATGTATGAGATACACCAGAGAGTGTGAGGAGGAGACTGGTCAGATCACTGGGCTGGTAACACACAGTGACATGATGTGAGGGGGAGAGCAGGAGTATAATAGGGGCTGATGGCTCCTGATGTATGAGATACACCAGAGAGTGTGAGGAGGAGACTGGACAGATCTCTGGGCTGGTAACACACAGTGACATGATGTGGGGAGGAGAGTAAGAGTATAATAGAGGATGATGGCTCCTGATGTATGAGATACACCAGAGAGTATGGGGAGGAGACTGGTCAGATCTCTGGGCTGGTAACACACAGTGACATGATGTGAGGGGGAGAGCAGGAGTATAATAGGGGCTGATGGCTCCTGATGTATGAGATACACCAGAGAGTATGGGGAGGAAACTAGTCAGATCTCTGGGCTGGTAACACACAGTGACATGATGTGAGAGGGAGAGCTGGAGTATAATAGGGGCTTATGGCTCCTGATGTTTGAGATACACCAGAGAGTGTGGGGAGGAGACTGGTCAGATCTCTGGGCTGGTAACACACTGTGATATGATGTGAGGGGGAGAGCAGGAGTATAATAGGGGCTCATGGCTCAATGATGTATAAAATACACCAGAGAGCGTGGGCAGGAGACTGGTCAGACCTCTGGGCTGGTACCACACAGTGACATGATGTGATGGGGAGAGCAGGAGAATAATAGGGGCTGATGGCTCCTGATGTATGAGATACACCAGAGAATGTGGGGAGGACACTGGTCAGATCTCTAGGCTGGTAACACACTTTGACATGATGTGAGGGGGAGAGCAGGAGTATAAAAGTGGCTGCTGGCTCCTGATGTATGATATACACCAGAGAGTGTGGGGAGGAGACTGGTCAGATCTCTGGGCTGGTAACATACAGTGACATGATGTGAGGGGGAGAGCAGGAGTATAATAGGGGCTGATGGCTCCTGAAGTATGAGGTACACCAGAGTGTGTGGGGAGGAGACTGGTCAGATCTCTAGGCAGGTAACACACAGTGACATGATGTGAGGGGGAGAGAAGGAGTATAATAGGGGTTGATGGCTCCTGATGTATGAGATACGCCAGAGTGTGGGGAGGAAACTGGTCAGATATCTGGGCTGATAACACACAGTGACATGATGTGAGGGGGAGAGCAGGAGTATAATAAGGACTGATGGTGCCCACTGGGCAAATACATTTTCCTCATTAGTTTGTACTGATAGAGAGTGCAGAAAATAAATTGCTGTAGTGACTGAGCAAGGAGAATATGTGACTCTTTATAGTAGTGTTTATTACTCACCTTTGCTGATAATATCTGTAGGGATTTCCTCCTCCTTACACTGCTGATCACCCCTCACACCCCTCTCATCTTCTTCCACCGTATATTCTGCCTTCATATCAGTCACATACGTCTCTTCTTCTCCCTCTATATCTTCTGCCTTCATATCAGTCACATACGTCTCTTCTTCTCCCTCTATATCTTCTGCCTTCATATCAGTCACATACGTCTCTTCTTCTCCCTCTATATCTTCTGCCTTCATATCAGTCACATACATCTCTTCTTCTCCCTCTATATCTTCTGTCTTTAAGTCAGTCAGGTGTTCACCCTAATAAACCAACAGCACTATAAAATAAAACTCACATAATGACAAAATTTAATTATTGACATGACATAGAATAATATTAGTGTATAAGACACACACAGCTTCCTACACATCATATAGTGACAGTCACTTTAGTATATTGGTGAGACCCTAAATCCCATCTACCTGATGCTCCTGTGGGGTCCTGTGATTCTCCTCTGTACAATCCTGTGAATACAGAGGACGGGGACATCTCTCTGGGGTATTTCTGTTACTGGGTCCATCTGCAGGAGACACACAGTGACTGAGGATATTGCATATACGTGATTATCAGATGATGTGTGTATAATGTGATATCAAAAGCAGGAATTACTCTCTAGGCTGTATTAAGTGTATAAGGAGGCATCTCTTATATATTACAACTGTAACATTATTGTACTACAGCGGTGACAGGGCTAGATCAATAAGAATATAACAATTTTGGAACTTACTGTTAAATCTCTTTTTCCGGGTCCATCTAGGGGACACTCTTGATGATGAGGTGTTATGAAAGTTGAGGAGATAGCACTTTTTAGTGTATATAAGCTCCTCCCATCCAACCCCTTCCTCATTTTGAACTTTATAAACTCTTACATGCACAACCCAATAAGGGAAAGATCGTGGTGCCCCCAGATGGTCTTGGATAAGGAGATTTAACGGTAAGTGCCAAAAATCCTATATTCTCCTTGTACAATGTACAAATGCTGCCACAGGGAAGGGTATGTTCAGCCTTGGCTGAACCCAATAACCTCCGGCTAAAGGAAGCATCACTGCACAAAATCATCCATCTATAAATCTGGTGAATGTATGAACCGAGGAGGCCCATGTAACTGCTCCACATAAGTGTTCCATGGAAGGTCCATGCCATGCCAACCACAAAGCACCAACCGAGCTGAGATACTAGATCATTCCACCACTCGTATGTCTGCTGAATTGTGGCCCTAATCCCTCTGGCTGTAGACCGCTCGGAAGCTGGACAACTTCTTTTCTTAGTGTCATGAATAAGTAAACTATCCGTTTTCCATATACTGACTGACCTTTCCAGTTATACATTCTCATATTACCACATCTAATGGGGACTCTGATCCAATGCTTTGCTGATTTAACAAACAGTAGGTAACACAGTCTCGTAATTAATGAGAAAAGACAACACTACTCAAGAGACAAATAAGGTAGTGTATATAACACTATCCACGTGAACCTAGAATGGAGATCTCCAAGATAAGCACCTAATTCTGGCACTCTTGCTGTAAGAAAAATAACTTTCAAGTTACCCACAAGATTGGGCATTTCTAGTGTTGTGTGTCTGTAAGTCTTCTGAACTAAAGTCCCTGAAATGATGGTACAGTCTAACAGTCTCCAGTCCCTGGAGACTGGCACCATTCTCGTTAACCAATCAAGCCTGGATGAGGAACTCCTGCCTCTGTTCAAGTTCTCTGAGTAGGTCCACCATCCGAGAGACTGATCGGTCTATGATAAAGGATCATATATTGAGCCAATTACCAATGTTTGATTAAGACCAAGCTCCTAGAGAACATCCTGAAATGCAACCTTGCCTGCTGGACCACTTTGAATGAGAACGCCATCTTCCTTAAAATAAACCTATGGACTGAGACCATGAAAAAGTTTCGTACTGGATTTTTGAATACCTTTCACTTGGGAAGAAGAACCTGTATAGTTGGGTATTGAACCCTGGGCCTAAAAACCTCATGCACTAACTGGGAATCATCTTGGACTATTGCCAACTGATAAAAGCCAGCCATGGGACTATCGGTCTTTCATTACACTTAGCCTGAAGATCATCATTTGAGTCTGCATTTTTATAATAAGGAATAAACCTTATTCCCATAGATAATAGGAGGCCTGCCATGACTTTTGTGGTAAACCCAAAATAGCCCTCCCAAATGGGTACGAAAAGGTGGGAATCCTTGGTGTATATACACATTCATTCCATATATAACTGTTTTTACAGATTCCAACATAAATCAGTCTACCTGCAGTCCTGTACTAAGGTCCTTGACATCTAAAATGAGTCCGAGACTCCCTTTTTTTAATTAAGAGGACATCTTTTCAAGTTTAAAATTCCATTGCCATGGCCCAAGATGGGACTTCCAAAAGATCCCAATGTCCCAGCCTGATCCCTAAGTCATCCCAAGCAACAATTCCATTACACTTCTCAGGGTGTAGGGAGACACCTGCACCAATTGTAACCATAGATATCTTCAAGCTGGCACACATCTTCATTGGCAAGTGGGCAGACATTGATCACCCTAGGATATGGTGAAGCTCGGCTTGCTGTTTCACATACTGAGGAACACCAGGCAGGCAAATAAATCACTGAGTGTTCCTCGGTAGGCATCGCTGCCTTCCAGTTTCCTGCAGGGATGTTATGTGCTGTAACTCTTCTGGGCTGTCTTTATCAGCCTGACATCTTAGCGAAGCGCATTAAAGGTAGGCACTGGGAGCATCCACTTCAACTCTGACTGTCTTAATAGGGTGAGAGAGGAGGCCATTGCTGTTGATCCAGCCACTCTCACTTCGCAGAGTGGCCTGGTCCAGATACATTTCCTGCTGCCGGCCGAAGCCTACTGTGATGGCCGGCAGCTCAGTATAGTCCAGAGATCTTACCCGGTTTCACATCTCCAGGGGCATACTGTGGTACCTGCTGCTGGACCACTCACTTTAATGGCTGGCAGTTGTGTTGAGAAGGGACCATTATCCTGGAATCAACCGCCCCCACCCTTTTTGATAGGCAGAATGGTCTGGTCCAGATTCAACTTCTTGATGCAGGCTAACGTCATCTGTAATGGCTGCCAGATGTGGTTAAAACGGTAATGCACAGACTGGCTCTGTGAGCCTCAAGTTGGAGCTTTCCTGCATGCTGCTTGGCGTCTGTCACTGCGGTAACCTCCAGCCTACCACAGACTCCTTCTGCCCTATGCGCTCTCTTGCAGCCGCAACTCCTATCCCTTATCAGACACCATTACTGATCTCTCCAGCAGCGGTCATTAGTTCAGTCAGCTGCTGTGGCCTCCAGCCGCAGCTTTCCACTAGACCACCCGTTTCATTTGCACCTGCACTGCTGTTGTCCGATACTCAGGGATTAGCATGCAGGCGCTGCCACTGGGCGATGTGCCCAGGAGCTGCTGCTTCAGAGAAAAGGCCCCTGCACTCCACTCTGATATCCATGTGGCCGACCACCTCAGAAGACATCCAGCAGCCTCTCCTTCCACTGCATCTTGAGCCCTAGGCCTCCTGCAGCTGTCGGAAGGTAAGGAGAGGTTGGTAGTTTTTTAGATGGGGGGATTAAAAGATGCAAGAACAAAATAAAAGTAAAACATATATATATATATATAGTAGCTAACCTAGGGCTGACCTACTCCTTCAGCATTTAAATTAAAACAGAGGGGAATAGATTATATACACTAAAAAGTTGACCTATTAAGTGCTAGATCCTCAACCCTCACTACACCCCATAGTCAAGATTGTCCACTAATCTCATTAAATATAGAGACAAATGTCCACCGGTGTTGTTTTCTTGTGTTTTGAGGTTTCCACCTGTCTTTGTGACCTCATGAGGTGAAAGGAATAGTGCAAGAAGGTCCGCCCACAATACAAGGTAGATTAGACTAAGTACATTAGAGATGATGACCCTTGTCCCTCTACAGGGGACAACTTCCAAATCCTTTACGAGAGTAACGCGTGTTGGTTTCAGAATAGCCGATACCAAGTCTGCCAGCCAGGATATAAGAAGTCGCACATAACAGCACCATCCCAGCTGTGCTATCAGTCCCTCTCAGTCTGTGTAGTGGCCGACCACGCCGTGGTTGTACAGAGGGTTACACAAACTCAACAGGAAGGAATCACATCTTCTATATCCATATCATTCTTCTAACTCCACTGGTTTCTGTATTGTCCGATGAACATGATCCTCTAGTGCTTCAAGGAAAGAGGGGGCGCCAGACTGAAGAGGTCCCGTGTGTCCCCTTAGCCCCATGTGTCGTGGTCACATGCTCGCAGCCATCACTTCCGAGTGCAGATGAGCAGGAACATTATTATGAGCATCAGATGCTGTTTGCCGTTACTAGCTGCATCCACGATCTGTAATATATCCGGCTATAAATACTGAAAAAGGCAAGTTGTCAGGTAACCAGGCGAAATAGTTAATTACGGCCGAAGAGTAAATGAACACAGAGCCACAGGGTTCAAACAGTACTCTAACCTTTAATAGGCGTGGCAGGCATTTATACAGTTCATCTTTACATATCATATTCAGGGCATGCGTCAATGTTTGCCAATAAATGTATCATGGTCACATATACACTGTAAATTCTATTTGTATTAAAGCCAGGGGGCAGCACTATGTTACTAAGCAGATGACTACTGATTTCTGGATATTTCTACTATATTGTAACTATTAAAAAGCCTTTGTTCATTGTCCATGAGTAAGGTACAGATAGCGAAATTCCATTGCAACATTGTATATTTCTCTCTGCCATTGCAAACAATAAGCACATAGAAATCCTTGGTCAGAATATGTGAAAGCTCCTTTATCTCCATGTCAGCATAAATTTAAACAAACCAATATTCAGATTTTAACAACGCAGTTATGTCACATACCCATAACGTGTAAATGCTACCTGTAATAACATTAGTAGCTGTAGTGCCAGAATGCTGCTTGCCATGCATACTATTCCTGCAGAGGGAGCATCATGGGTAAAGTCACACAGTCTCACTCCCTCGAGTCCATGTTTACTTCTCTGACTCCCCCACTGGGCAGATACATTTCCCTCATTAGTTTGTACTGACAGAGGATAGTGCAGGATAAGAGATTATTGTAGTGACTGAGCAAGGAGAATATGTAACTATTTTCTGCAATAAGTGTTTATTACTCACCTTTGCTGATATCTGTAGGGATTTCCTCCTCCTTAAGCTGCTGATCACCCCTCACATACGTCTTTTCTTCTCCCTCTCTATCTTCTGCCTTTATATCAGTCACATACGTCTCTTCTTCTCCCTCTATATCTTCTGCCTTCATATCAGTCACATATGTCTCTTCTCCCTCTAGAGCTTCTGCCTTTATATCAGTCACATACATCTCTTCTTCTTCCTCTATATCAGTCACATATGTCTCTTCTTCCTCCTCTGTATCTTCTGCCTTTATATCATACGTCTCTTCTTCTCCCTCTATATCTTCTGCCTTCATATCAGTCACATACGTCTCTTCTTCTCCCTCTAGATCTTCTGCCTTTATATCAGTCACATACATCTCTTCTTCTCCCTCTATATCTTCTGCCTTCATATCAGTCACATATGTCTCTTCTTCCTCCTCCATGTCTTCTGCCTTTATATCTGTAAGATATTCACCCTAAATGACCCATAAAACAATATAATAAAACATTAATGATGCCTAATTTATTTAACTGTGTATAAGACACACAGCTTATTTACAGATTATATAGTGACAGTCACTGTGGTATATTGGTGAGACCGTAAATCCCATCTACCTGATGCTCCTGTGGGATCCTGTGATTCTCCTCTGTACAATCCTGTGAATAAGGAGGACGGGGACATCTCTCTGGGGTATTTCTGTTACTGGGTCCATCTGTAGGAGACACACAGTGACTGAATACATTCTATATATGTGATTATCAGGTGATGTGTGTATATAGGGGCCCCCATACCTGCCCTCCCCTGGACAATAAATAACAGTCTCCTCTTACCCAGTGATGTGAGGGGCCGGTGATTCTCCATCATCACGTCCTTGTACAGACCCTTGTGTTCCTCTATATACTCCCCCTCCTGCATGGAGACATAGACAGTGACATCCTGACACCTTATAGGAACCTGACATACACAATGATACAGTCATCACCCAGACACATCCCCTGGTGTTACTGTATAATGTCCCATTCCCAGCAGTCACCCCTCCAGTCATCACCCAGACACATCCCCTGGTGTTACTGTATAATGTCCCATTCCCAGCAGTCACCTCCCCAGTCATCACCCAGACACATCCCCTGGTGTTACTGTATAATGTCCCATTCCCAGCAGTCACCTCTCCAGTCATCACCCAGACACATTCCCTGGTGTTACTGTATAATGTCCAATTCCCAGCAGTCACCTTTCCAGTCATCCCCCACACACATCCCCTGGTGTTACTGTATAATGTCCCATTCCCAGCAGTCACCTCTCCAGTCATCCCCCAGACACATCCCCTGGTGTTACTGTATAATGTCCCATTCCCAGCAGTCACCTCTCCAGTCATCACCCAGACACATCCCCTGGTGTTACTGTATAATGTCCCATTCCCAGCAGTCACCTCTCCAGTCATCACCCAGATACATCCCCTGGTGTTACTGTATAATGTCCCATTCCCAGCAGTCACCTGTCCAGTCATCACCCAGACACATCCCCTGGTGTTACTGTATAATGTCCCATTCCCAGCAGTCACCTCTCCAGTCATCACCCAGACACATCCCCCGGTGTTACTGTATAATGTCCCATTCCCAGCAGTCACCTCTCCAGCCATCACCCAGACACATCCCCCGGTGTTACTGTATAATGTCCCATTCCCAGCAGTCACCTCTCCAGTCATCACCCAGACACATCCCCTGGTGTTACTGTATAATGTCCCATTCCCAGCAGTCACCTCTCCAGTCAGCACCCAGACACATCCCCTGGTGTTACTGTATAATGTCCCATTCCCAGCAGTCACCTCTCCAGTCAGCAGCTGAATGATCTTGTTGGTGAGTTCCAGGATCTTCTGGTTATTGTATATGTCATGTATCAGTGAGTGAGTTGCAAGCACCGTGATGGCGCTCTGGGTCCTGCTCAGTCCTCGTGCAACAAGTGTCTTAATCACTAGTTTGTAATCCTCTGTAATGACAAAGACAATAATAACGAGGAAAATGTAACTCAATATATTCGATAATGATAACATCTTAACAGTAAACTTTTATTATGTTGTTGTTAAAAAAACTTATTATTTCAACATGTAAAATATACATGAGAAAAAAAATCACTAAATAGTCGCAAATAAGACATGGACTTCCGACAAAAAGAACAAAAGAAAATTGACAATTATGCATCAAATTACAATACTACATCTACAATCAAATTTTAACATGTATCTCTAACACAAAATTGTTGCTTAATTTGCCATTCACACATTTTGTGTGTGCTGTGTTATTCCCCCATATATCACTGTACAGTCCCCTCTCCCCTATATAATAATATCACGTGTGTGCTGGGAGCTGTTATTCCCCCTCATATATCACTGTACGGTCCCCTCCCCCCTATATAATAATAATACCACATATCAGTGTGTGCTGGGAGCTGTGTTATTCCCCCATATATCACTGTACAGTCCCCTCTCCCCTATATAATAATATCACGTGTGTGCTGGGAGCTGTTATTCCCCCTCATATATCACTGTACGGTCCCCTCCCCCCTATATAATAATACCACATATCAGTGTGTGCTGGGAGCTGTGTTATTCCCCCTCATAGATCACTGTACAGTCCTCTCTCCCCTATATAATAATAATACCACATATCAGTATGTGCTGGGAGCTGTGTTATTCCCCCTCATATATCACTGTACGGTCCCCTCTCCCCTATATAATAAAAATACCACATATCAGTGTGTGCTGGGAGCTGTGTTATTCCCCCTCATATATCACTGTACGGTCCCCTCTCCCCTATATAATAATAATACCACATATCAGTGTGTGCTGGGAGCTGTGTTATTCCCCCTCATAGATCACTGTACAGTCCTCTCTCCCCTATATAATAATAATACCACATATCAGTGTGTGCTGGGAGCTGTGTTATTCCCCCTCATATATCACTGTACAGTCCCCTCTCCCCTATATAATACCACATATCAGTGTGTGCTGGGAGCTGTGTTATTCCCCCTCATATATCACTGCATAGTTCCCTCCCCCTATATAATAATACCACATATCAGTGTGTGCTGGGAGCTGTTATTCCTCCTCATATATCACTGTACAGTGCCCTCTCCCCTATATAATAATACCACATATCAGTGTGTGCTGGGGGCTGTGTTATTCCCCCTCATATATCACTGTACAGTCCCCTCTCCCCTATATAATAATACCACATAGTGTGTGCTAGCTGTGTTATTCCCCCTCATATATCACTGTACAGACCCCTTTCCCCTATATAATAATAACACAAATATCAGTGTGTGCTGGGAGCTGTTATTCCCCCTCATATATCACTGTACGGTCCCCTCTCCCCTATATAATAATACCACATATCAGTGTGTGCTGGGAGCTGTGTTATTCCCCCTCATATATCACTGTACAGTACCCTCTCCCTATATAATAATAATACCACATATCAGTGTGTGCTGGGAGCTGTGTTATTCCCCTTCATATATCACTGTACAGTCCCCTCTCCCCTATATAATAATACCACATAGTGTGTGCTGGGAGATGTGTTATTCCTCCTCATATATCACTGTACAGTCCCCTCTCCCCTATATAATAATATCACGTGTGTGCTGGGAGCTGTTATTCCCCCTCATATATCACTGTACGGTCCCCTCCCCCCTATATAATAATACCACATATCAGTGTGTGCTGGGAGCTGTGTTATTCCCCCTCATAGATCACTGTACAGTCCTCTCTCCCCTATATAATAATAATACCACATATCAGTATGTGCTGGGAGCTGTGTTATTCCCCCTCATATATCACTGTACGGTCCCCTCTCCCCTATATAATAAAAATACCACATATCAGTGTGTGCTGGGAGCTGTGTTATTCCCCCTCATATATCACTGTACGGTCCCCTCTCCCCTATATAATAATAATACCACATATCAGTGTGTGCTGGGAGCTGTGTTATTCCCCCTCATAGATCACTGTACAGTCCTCTCTCCCCTATATAATAATAATACCACATATCAGTGTGTGCTGGGAGCTGTGTTATTCCCCCTCATATATCACTGTACAGTCCCCTCTCCCCTATATAATACCACATATCAGTGTGTGCTGGGAGCTGTGTTATTCCCCCTCATATATCACTGCATAGTTCCCTCCCCCTATATAATAATACCACATATCAGTGTGTGCTGGGAGCTGTTATTCCTCCTCATATATCACTGTACAGTGCCCTCTCCCCTATATAATAATACCACATATCAGTGTGTGCTGGGGGCTGTGTTATTCCCCCTCATATATCACTGTACAGTCCCCTCTCCCCTATATAATAATACCACATAGTGTGTGCTAGTTGTGTTATTCCCCCTCATATATCACTGTACAGACCCCTTTCCCCTATATAATAATAACACAAATATCAGTGTGTGCTGGGAGCTGTTATTCCCCCTCATATATCACTGTACGGTCCCCTCTCCCCTATATAATAATACCACATATCAGTGTGTGCTGGGAGCTGTGTTATTCCCCCTCATATATCACTGTACAGTACCCTCTCCCTATATAATAATAATACCACATATCAGTGTGTGCTGGGAGCTGTGTTATTCCCCTTCATATATCACTGTACAGTCCCCTCTCCCCTATATAATAATACCACATAGTGTGTGCTGGGAGATGTGTTATTCCTCCTCATATATCACTGTACAGTCCCCTCTCCCCCTATATAATAATAATACCACATAGTGTGTGTGCTGGGAGCTGTGTTATTCCCTCTCATATATCACTGTACAGTCCCCTCTCCCCTATATAATAATAATACCACATATCAGTGTGTGCTGGGAGCTGTGTTATTCCCCCTCATATATCACTGTACAGTCCCCTCTCCCCTATATAATAATAATACACATATCAGTGTGTGCTGGGAGCTGTGTTATTCCCCCTCATATATCACTGTACAGTCCCCTCTCCCCTATATAATAATGATACCACATATCAGTGTGTGCTGGGAGCTGTGTTATTCCCCCTCATATATCACTGTACGGTCCCCTCTCCCCTATATAATAATAACACATATCAGTGTGTGCTGGGAGCTGTGTTATTCCCCCTCATATATCACTGTACAGTCCTCTCTCCCCCTATATAATAATAATACCACATATCAGTGTGTGCTGGGAGCTATGTTATTCCCCCTCATATATCACTGTACAGTCCCCTCTCCCCTATATAATAATACCACATATCAGTGTGTGCTGGGAGCTGTGTTATCCCCCCTCATATATCACTGTACAGTACCCTCTCCCCTATAGAATAATAATATCACATATCAGTGTGTGCTGGGAGCTGTGTTATTCCCCCTCATATATCACTGTACGGTCCCCTCTCCCCTATATAATAATACCACATATCAGTGTATGCTGGGGGCTGTGTTATTCCCCCTCATATATCACTGTACGGTCCCCTCTCCCCTATATAATAATACCACATAGTGTGTGCTGGGAGCTGTGTTATTCCCCCTCATATATCACTGTACAGTCCCCTCTCCCCTATATAATAAGAGTAATATAATAATATGGAGCATTTTACCTTTAGACTATTTTGAGCTTCACACAGACAAAATGGCGGCTGAGGACTCTGTGGCCCCGCCCCCACCCTGCGTCACTGGCTAGATGCGAATGGTGAAGTTGAACTACGTACAAGTATTCCGGCTATAGGAAAATGGCCGCCGTGCAGTGTAATTGTGAGCACCATGTATAGTATAATTAGAGTTTAGTATAATTATACTCTGTATAGACATTAGGCTGTCACCCGTCAGCACATCCGGGGTATTGGGCTTCTCATATTCAGTCCATGTTTGTCTCCCGGAGCTATCGAGCAGTCTCTGTACTTCAGGAAAATGGCCGCCGTCTGCTTCTTAAAACGGAGACATGTTTTATATATAGATGATAATATTTGTTCCTCCAGTATCCCTGATGGTGACTGCGCTGTGTGGTAGGTGACAGCAAACTGAGTATATAGTACAGGGGATATATAGCTGTATATACAGTGCTTAGCATTAGGGAGACGTCCCCAGGCACTATTATCACCTTTATAATATAATAATAAAAATTAATAATAATGTGATATTTACTATCAGAGATTACTGTGTATTTGTTTTTCAATGTTTCATTTTTTAAATTTTTTATTGCTTATATTTTGCCTGTTCACCACTTATTCCCTCACCTCCGCTCTGATCCACTTATTCATAATGTTTCATTTTTTCAGATTTTTTTTTTAAATAGTCTTTTTTTAGAATTGTTAGATAAATGGTGACATTAGGACACGAATATGTTCAAATTCCTCTTTATTTTTGGTGTTTATAATAAATTAATTCAAAAGAATTTTTTTTTTTTTCTTGTAGGTAAATAATAGTTACATAGTAATTAATGCATTTACTTTTCATTTACTAGAGCTTTTTTTTTTCTCCCTGTCCCGGATTTCCCTTTCTCCCTGAGCCATTAAAGATTTGTCCGCGTTGCCTAATGAAGGTGAATTGGAGGCGATGGAAATGGGAAATTTACAGAACCTTATTAGGCTGCTGGTCTTGACTCTGTATCATTATTGTGGTGTGGAATATCTACTTATGTTAACATACACAGAAAACTGAATTAATCTGTTAATTCCCGGTGCTAATATCTTAGAAAAATCACTCAATAGCAATATAGAATTACCTTCAAAATTAATTTAAAAATTGAATGAAAAAACCTGCAGCAATTGAACCAAGCCAGATGAGGGTTTAAAATTAAAAAAATAAATATATATATATATATATATATATTTATACTGACAATATTTTTAAAGTTTGATCTAGTAATTGTTATAATTTTTACAGGTCCACTACTCTATCCAACAAGTCTACTAGATTTAAACTTATCGGTTTGATTTAATAACAACTAATAAGTTTAATGCTATTTGTTATTATGAACTTATTATTTTACTGTTTTGCTTATATTAAAAAAAAACTGTATTACTACTCAGTGACTCCATCTGATAATCACCTGCACTAATCATCTGGGTTTTGTTTAATGGGCCAACCAATCAGCAACGATCTGATTACATCCAAACTACCATCTACCTCTATATAAGAACGACACTCCGAAATAACCTGTCGAAAGAGCACTTGTACTAAGCACAGGCACCCACAAGGCGGCCTGGACTTTAGCAACGCTACTTCACCAGTGCATTGATTTTTACATGTAGGAGTCAAAGATCCCACCATTCTCTATACACCCAGGACCTCATTCAGAGCCTCTCACTTCTGGCGTGTGCTCGCTCTGAATGTGGGTGGTATTTTTTTTCTCTCCTGCCGCTCGCTAAGCTGTGGGAGACCACCCACAGCTGTGTGAGCGGCCAGGAGACCATCGCGATAATTGCGACCATCGGGCTTGCGACGAGACCCTGGGGTAGGGTCTAGCTGATGCAAACCGGAGTGAACTCCCTGCTCTAATAGAGCAGGAAGTCCACTACTGACATCACTAGTCATGTCAGTAACCCCTCCCAACAAACGCCAGGCGTTCCTAAGGGAACTCCTGCGTTTGTCTGGCCACCCCCCCTACCCACCCACAAAATGGGGCGAGCTGTCAATCAACATCAACAGCCACCCTGTCTTGTAGCGAGCCCCATAGCAACTGAACTTCAGTCGCTCAGCGGGGCTCGCGCATACGCACGCCGGATGCGACGCATGCGCAGGGCATTGATATCGAGCCACTTGCGAGCGCTGTGCGCTCGCGAGCGGCTCTGAATCAGGCCCCTAGTGTGCAGTCTTTACTTAGCTGGCTTGCTTTGGATACAATCTATGGAGTCAATCCAATTAGGTGCGAATTGCGAGTAGTGAGTTTGTTTTATTAAACTCGCAGACTTCGCACGAATGCGCACACCCGAGAATTCTCCAATCCAATAAAAAAATGCCTATTCGCTCTACTCGCAGCAGAGGTTTGCGAATTAACTGCCAAATGCGATGTAAGAGAAGTGCATGAAAAAGTGGCAAGATTATCCGGGACCCCCCAAAAATTGTGTTAGCAGGCCCGTATGGAAGGCTGTTTGTGGGCTTTAGGATAGTGCTGAAGGTTTTGAAATGGTGATCAATGGCTGAATTGTTTTTTTTTTTTTAAATGCAAAAAATTATTAAAAAAACAAACATTGCTATAAAAGTAGGAAAAAAGGAGCAGGACATTTTGAAATATTGTAAAGAAAATTATAAAAAAAAACAATAATTTGTCAAAAAAAAAATAGTGTCATTAAATTTGGGGTGCCTAAACTGGAATGGGATTGAAATGCCAGAGGCTGTTTAAATCCCGACAGCGGATGCCCAACATGAGATCCCGAATAGGGTAGGTAAGTATATGAACCCTCCCTTATGGTGCCTAACCCTAACCTCCCCTCCAGGGGTGCCTAAACCTGACACCCCCTCCCCGCACTCTAAACCTAACCCTCCCGAGGGGGGGTGCCTAAACCTAGCCTCCCTACGGTGGTGCCTAACCCTCCCTCCTAGGGGTGCCTAATCTTAATCCCCCCCCCCTCAAACCTAACACTAACCCTGCCAGGCTCCCCCCCGCGGCTAACGCTAAGGGGCGCCCTGGACTTACCTTCGTTTAGGCTGGCGTCCTCGGCATTCCGGTGTAGGGATTGTTACATCCCTTGCCAGGATTCCGCTGTCGGCATTAAGACCGGCAGCCTCTTATCACTACATCCTGCCTATACCAACGTAAAAGTTGATTTTGGGGTCATTATTGGACTAATTTAGGTGACTGGAAACTTCCAATTGCCTAATTAGTCAATAGGGGGGGTGTCCAAGGGGTTAAGCACAATGTCCTGACATTTTATCCTACCCTCAGGGAGGTGCAAATGGAAAAATGCGAATTCACTCTGGTTCAGTGCGAGTTGCTAATTAATTCGCTGTACGAATTCGAAGAGAAGACAACAACTCGCACCTAATTGGATTGACTCCTATTAGTACTACTATGAAGTGGCTACATTGTTGCTGTAACTTGTTACTTTCTTTCAGCTCATTTATTGGCTACATCTGTTTACTCCTGTCTGCATAAGGTAATAATTTAATATTGTCTCTACACAATCCTAGACTGCCTACCGCAGGGGGCGCCGGGGTCTGGCTTTAGACGATCCCCGCCCTCCACCCACCTGTGCCGTTACTATTTTATGCTCCGGGGGAGGGGGGGCGCAGTGAGGGAAGGTGTGGAATGGGAGCACGGGATGGAGCTGGGTGCCAAGACTCAATCCTCGCCCTGGCCATCTGCTGCATTGTTGAGCTGGAATGTTGGTGGGACTGCTGCTATATCCCTAACACTGTTGTTATAATTATGTACAGGTTAAAGGAATTTTATTGTTAGCTTTTTTTTTTTTTAAACTATTATTGTTTTTTCCATCTGTATGGATTTGTCGGCTATGGATGATTTGAGTGCGCAGTCTTAACCTACATTTACATTAGTTTTGGTTAGAGTGCACACCTCATTTACATTAGTACCTTGAGATATAGGAAATAGCACCAATACACATTTCCACAGGACACTGGGACCAAACCAACAACCAACTTATGTCTCAGCCGGTGTCCATGTGGACCCCGCATTTCACACCACTGCACCAACAACGCCCGGATTGGTAACCCCTGCAAACCAGCGCTAAACACCTGCAAAGTCCTGACATTTAGAACCTGATTCAGTGATAGAGGCAATGCTTATGCAATTCAGCGATTATAGGTGGTTTCATTTCCATTGGCGGTAAAATTGAGCGGTAACATTTGGCCGCAGTGTGATTGTCAGTCGGAGAATTTGGGGGAGGCAACATGGGATTGGCGGCACAAATGCTGGTGTGTTGCGACCGTTTTGGAGCGTGTCAAAGACTGCGACCCTATACGTACTAAAAATGGCTCTGGTGGCCATTTTGAGTAATCTTAGGTTTACTCAAAAATGTGATAACCGTCTGATCTGCGACCAATGCTTGCATCTATTGCGACATGTGCGTTTGCATGTTCTCGCATAGCGTTGGCATTAGCCTCCACTTATGAAGGAGACCCTTAGTCCCAGGAGTTCCAGTATCTTTTTGAAAGGTTCTGAACTCTCTCTGAGCCTGAATTAAAAGCATTGAAAGAATATATTGAGGATAATCTGATGCGTGGATTCATTAGACCACCCACTTCTCCTGTTGGGGCTGCTATATTCTCTGTGGAGAAGAATCATGGCTCTGAACTCCATCCCAATTCATGATCGCTATACACTTCCATTGATTATGAAACTTTTTGAAAAATTACAGACTGCTTGCATTTTCACTAACGTGGCTTGTATTCGGCCTGGGAATGAGTGGAAGACCATTTTCAGATGTCATTATGGTCATTTCGATCACTTAGTCATACTATTTGTTTCTTTCAAATACTCTGGAATATCCTAGACAAATTTTTGTCACCATTTATCTTGACAACATATTGATCTATTTATAAGATCCCCAGGAACATCAAAATCATGTTTGGTTAAGTCCAGAGATTACGTCAAAACAATCTTTATATAAAATAGAAAAATGCACTTCTCGAACCAAAAGCATTGAAATCTTAGGGCATATTTTTTCAGAAGATCTTAGTATGAACTCTTCTAAGACCCAAGTCCCCCAAGACTGGCATATACTGCAAGATGTAAAAGCTGTGTAGAGATTCTTGGGCTTTGCAAATTATAACAGACATTTCATGAAATATTCTCAAGGATTGATAGGCCCCTCACTGAACAAATTCAAAAACAAGTTCCTTCTGCGTGGTCTGAATCATCCCTGGAAGCCTTTGTAAGTTTGAACAAAAGGCTCCTATTCTGGTTTATCTGGATATATCTAAATTTTTTATTCTTGAAGTTGATGCCTCAAGTTCTGTAGTTGGTGTGGTGCCATTTTAGATAAAAGGACAAAAAAGCATACTTGTGCTTTTTGCTATAGTGAACTAACAACTGCAGAGCAGAATTACTCAAATGTGGATCAATATTCTTGGCCATCAATGGATGAAAGGCTTCATTTGCTTGAAGGAACAACAACTCTAAACACCATCTTCATAGATAACAAAAATCTTAAATACCTAAAAACAGAAAAACATCTCAATGCTCGACAAGCTTGATAGTCACTATTTTTCTCTTTATTCAATCATTTTGTTACTCGTAGACCAGACTCTCGAAATGTCAAGGCTGATGTCTTATCTCATCAAGTTGAGAATTTACATGAAGAAAAACTTGAACATCTTCCTTTAATACCACCTAATTGAATAATTGTCTCAGTAGGGATGCAGACCTTATGATCTCAAATAGCGAAAGCTACCAAAACATTTAGAGGACTTAACAATCTGTTGATTCAGTGCCCTGGAATTCATAAATTTCCTCATGGCTCCAGGGGATGGCCCTCTGTTCTCAGCTGTTTGTTCAAACCTCAGTGGCTCATCCCGGAATTTAAAAGGCTATTTCCCTGATTTCTCATTACTAAAGATATCAAGAATTATGTCCACACTTGCACAGTTTGTGCTTGTTTTGGCACAACACTCCATTTGGTCTTCTACAACCTGTATCGGTACCAAGATGGGCCTTGGAAAGGTATTTCTGTGGACTTCATGTCAGAAATCACTCTTAGGACTTCACAACTAACTTTGTTATTGTAGATAAAAACACCAAAATGGCTAATATATTTCTCTCAGGAAACTTCCCAGCACCCCACAAACAGCCAAAGTTTCTTTACAAGTTACATGGTTGCCCACAATTCACTGTCTCCGATAGATGATCTTAATTTACCTTGTGATTCTGGAGGGCTTTCTGCAACTTACTAAATTTTAGATCTTTTGTCTGATTATCATCCTTAAACCAAAGACCAAACAGAGTAAGGGAATAAAATCTTAGAACAGCACCTTCGATTCTACTCATACTTTCAGCAAGACAACTGGATGGAGTTACTTGCTTTAGCTGAATTTGCATATAACATTGGGACTCATTCTTCAACTAAAATTCCTTCTCAGTGTTAAGACGTTCTTTGGTATTAGGGAACGTTATATCCATTCTCTACCAGTTGATATTAAAAATCTTATACTTACGTGCTTCCAACCCACACAATGGCTGCAATCACATTTGCCACATGGTAACTCCTTAATCCTTTCCTTAAACTTTAATTATTGTCTCCTAGACTGTGATAGATCCCCTGCCCTCAGCTCACTGCACTCCTATTACCCCCATCCCTTTACCTCTTACATGCCCTTGCCTACTACCACCTATATCCCCTTACTTCTCAAATTTCCTTTACCATTTTCCTTCCTCTCTTCTTTCTTTTTACTCTTTCTCCTCCAGATTGACACAAGACAACACTATTGTTTTTCTTTTCTTTATTATGACAAAAATTTCCTTTATTTCAATTTTGTTAAAAATGTCAAAATTGATGACTAAGGATGGAATTTTTTCTCTACCAGATACATCCAAGAGGATACGGCACCACTTCACAGACTCTATTATCATTTGTTGTTCTGGTGGACAAGTTTCTAATAGGACATTTGGACTTTTCCCATTGCTATTTCACAATAGCTGTGTTTACTACCTTGCAATTGTATTTTCACCTCTAGGCTTCCTTTATTATATTGTATGTATGATGTATCTTGTTTATGCCTTTATAAATGTAAGCTCTCCTTTGTCTCAATAAAAAAAATATTAATTAAAAAAAAAATAAAGAAATACATAAAAAGTTATATCAAGTCAGGCGACATTTAACTCTTAATCTGCAAAAGGCTCAAAAAGATATAAATCCCAGGCAGATAAGCATCACCAATCAGATCTTCAGTTACACATAGGAGATCAGGTTTGGCTTTCCAAAGTTATCAGTCTTAAACGTCCTTCTCCAAAGACAGCTGAATACTACATTGAATCATTCCAGCGCTCCTTCCAATGTCACGTTACTGCTACCTCTGCAAATACCATGAGTTCATCCTGACTTCCATGTTTCACAAGTCACACCAGTGTCACCAGCTACTAGACATCCGAGGGTCTCTCCAACATTGGTGATCTACAGTCTTAGCAGTTATCCGAGCTCAGCAGCTTCTGTGGTCTGCTGCATCCCACCCCTCTGTGAGGTGAAAGGGGTTCTGTGTACAGTACAGGTGAGATCTCCACTAACATATATCACCTATGCGTACTAAGGTCACAGGTCTTCTCCTTATTTAAGACACCTGCCCATCCATCTGGCCTTGATTATTACATGACCACCTCCCCTTGGTGTTTCCATGTCTAAAGTACTCCGATGTATCCTGACTTTCTGCTTGATTCCTGACCACATTCCAGCTCCTGTCCTTGTCTGTACTACGCCTGAAAATACTGATATCCATTACCAACCTTTGTTGTTGACCACGAGCTTAAAATCTGTCAGTACTTTGCCTGGTGAAATCTGATCACTGTGTACCAAACCTTGCTGCCGACCATGAGATCGCTACAAGCCTTATCTGTACATTGCTTGGAGTCACTCATACACACCAGTCCAACCAGTGACTGTAAGCCTCATCATTCTTTATACTGGAAGTTTATTCCACTGGATGCTATCCTGCTGCCATGGGACGCCACTGTATCCACTAGCTACAGACTGCAGGAACCGCTCAATTACCGGCCATAGTGATCCGAATCCTGACTGTGGGAACAATATCCCTCATGGCTGATTTAAACCACGGTTTACATCAAATGTTTTTTTTTTATTATGCTGTGACTACAGGCACAATGCAGTGACTGGTATCATTCCACATTCTTGTTGCTTATGGTCTTTAGCTGAGTAAGCTGAACCAATGCAGTAAATCACACAACTATAAAGCATCAAGCTAAGACTTCTCCCCCATCAATCCCATAGGGCAGGAAAAAACAGCTACAGTACATTCTCAATCTTAAAGAGTAAACAAGACCAACACGTAAGATAGGCAATACACAGGAAAACGATTCATGGTTTAATCTCCATGTTTACCTTTGAGTTTCAATTCAAAACCTTCAGTCCTATTGAGATGAGTGTTAGAAAGAAAGACTTAGGACCTCATTCAGAGGCGGTCACTAGTTGCAAGCGGTCGTACTGAATCAGGGCAGCCACTTGCATCCTGAACGACTGCCTCCTTGTCGATCTCACAGCTCTAGCGACTGACATGGGTGATGGTCGCGATGGTCAAGACCATCGCGACCATCGGGGCTTACGACCAGACCCTAAGGTTGGGTCTGGCCACTCGTAAGCCCCAGGGAGCTTCCTGCTCTGATCGAGAAGGAAGCTCCCCACTAACATCAGCAATGATGTCAGTGGGGCCGCCCCCAAACGGTAAGAGCTCTGGAGGGAACGCCTCTGTTTGGGCAGGCACGCCCCCTGCCCGCCTCCCAAACGGGGCGAGCTGTCACTCACCATCGACAGCTCGCCCCGTCTGCTGCGAGACTCCTAGTGACGGAAGAGCCCGCTCTGTCGTGCGCATGCCCAGTGGGGCAACATCGAGTCGGTTGCGAGCCCTCAGCGCTTGAGACCGACTCTGAATGACCCCCTTATTCTCTGTGGTGTCACAAGTGTCATCTTATGAATGGTGGACGAGCAAAAAAAAAAGCGCAATTGAAAAGTTAACCCTAATGTATTTCCCATCATTAAACAACTTCTCAGCTAGTGTAGAAATATGTTTTCTTTCAGTTTCATTCATTCGAAGCTTCTAAATAGACTAGGGACTGAAGAGGCCTCCAAACTAGTGTTTTTATTCAAAATGTTTAATGCCAGTGACATTTCCAGTTCTAATGCATAACTCCTTTTTCTGTGTTTGTGTGTTTCTCTGAAAAGTGCTTTTGCATGTTTTACTTATGTTTAGTCGAAAATTGGTTTTATTGAAAAATGTCAAATAAATCATATCAAACCCGAATAAATTTGGATTGTTAATGTTAGAAAGCATTAAAACGTGATTGATCAAAGTATCTAATACATAGCAAAATAAAAACAAAATCATTTAAATATTAATGCAAATAAACTGGTTTGAACAAAAAAAAATAATTTTTGTTTTAAAAAAATAAAATTAAAAAAAATTTCCAACCCTGCCACATATCCATGACTGTGGTAATATAACTCCCCTCTTCCTGATACTTTATATGTCATCACCTCGGCACATCAGGAACTAAGGTTAGGGATTGGATTATTAATGTACATGGAGGACAAATCATGGCAAGCTCAGGTCATATAGCCAGCATACATGACTATATATAATCCCAGGATAATATAGGAACCTGTTAGCTGCCCACTAATGGAAATAGTAAGATACAGTATATCATACATTTCCTCCTGACATAGTGCACATGGGACCTCCGCACTTATACAAGATATCGTTTAATAACCGGCTTTCTTCCTTCACTTTCCTTTTCCTTTTTGAATAATCTTAAGAACAAGAGGTCACCTTGGTAAGTAATTATAGATTTTATTCCATTATTTGCATACAGATAAAATAATTGCAGGTCATGTCCGTATATACACAGTAGTGTTATTTCACAAAGAAAAAAATTAAGGCCAAAATAAAGTCAAACTGACTGTAATAGATATTCCATTAGTCACTGTGCAAAGTAAAGTATACAACATATGAGTCATTATAAACCATAAGCCAAGAATGTATGTAACCTGCATATAAAGAGCGGCAGTTACAGGACTCTGGAAATATTCTATTCCTGGGTTTGGCCAGTTAATGGATGCAGTTTCTGTGCTAGTACCTGGTAGTTGATTACCACAGAGAAGGAGCTAGTTCCTGGTAGTTGATAACCACAGAGAAGGAACTAGTTCCTGGTAGTTGATAACCACAGAGAATGAGCTAGTTCCTGGTAGTTGATAACCACAGAGGAGTTAGTTCTTGGTAGTTGATAACCACAGAGAAGGAGCTAGTTCCTGGTAGTTGATAACTAGTTTCTGATAGTTGATAACCACAGAGGAGCTAGTTCCTGGTAGTTGATAACCATAAAGAAGGAGCTAGTTCCTGGTAGTTGATAACCACAGAGAAGGAGCTAGTTCCCGGTAGTTGATAACCACAGAGGAGCTAGTTCCTGGTAGTTGATAACCACAGAGAAGGAGCTAGTTCCTGGTAGTTAATAACCACAGAGAAGGAGCTAGTTCCTGGTAGTTGATAACCACAGAGAAGGAGCTAGTTCCTGGTAGTTGATAACCACAGAGAAGGAGCTAGTTCCTGATAGTTGATAACCACAGAGGAGCTAGTTCCTGGTAGTTGATAACCACAGAGGAGCTAGTTCCTGGTAACTGATGACCATTCAGTACGTCACAGCTGTAGCAAAAGATGAAATCACCACATTGATAGACGTGTTGGCCGTGTGATTAATCCATAGTCAAGTCTGGTGGCTATTTAATTTTTTATGATGAGCATAACAGTTTCTTAATAAAGTTGGAATTGTCCACTTGATCGTGTATGATGGATTTATTTTATTTTACATTCTGTTGATTTGTACTCCGCCAGAGTCGCCATCTAGAGTAGGTCTTTGGACAAGAGTACCATCCCTCCTTATTTAAATATGGCCTACGTGTATAGCAAATGGGGATCCCACTAGGAAACCCTGCTGCCTGGAGACTGGAAGTCTGAAGCATATGCTTTGAGACGGACAGCCATCCATGTTCCAGGTCCATTGTGGACATGACATTTGTCAATTAAACAAAGAGTTGAGATTTTTACTATCCCCAAGTAAGGGATAGTAAAAATTACCATATTTCTCACGGAGGTGAAAAATATGGTAATAGTGTGTAATTATGCACAAATGCCCCTAGTTATTGGCCTAGCCAGTGCCAGATTAATATCCACATGAGCCTGGAGCTGAAATTCATGAAGGGCCTATTGTATACTGCTGCAGGGGGTTGTGACAAGCGCTGCAGATGTGTGAATAGTGATGTGGGGGTGGCCAGTACTTGTGGGTGTGGTCAACAGAGGTGTAGCCTGTGCCGAGGAGGTCATAGTTGGCGCCTACCTTAAACCACATTATAGTGGAGCTATTACAAGAAAATTTGGGGTGTTTTGTTGAAGGGTGAGAACTATACTGTCTTTCTTTGAGTGCTAGAATGGTTTAGATTAATTAGATTTAGATTAATTAAAAAAAAAAAATCCAAAATTGTTCACTGATAACTGGCATATTTCTATGAGTGTTAATCCAACATCCCTAGCCACTGCAGTAAAATTAGCTGTTGCCTTTTTAAAAAAATTAAATAGCTACAGTACAATGGAACTAATGTACCATGGCAGAAAATATTAACTTACTGCTTTGTAGATCTGCATACTGTATGTGAGCTGGCTTGGGGGTCTCAGTTCAGCTTTTATTTAAAAATATAAAAGATTTACCCAGATCTCACACATCCTGGTATATAATTGTTTTTTTTTAAATAGTTTATTTTTCAATTAGAATATGTAAAACATACATAATATATACCTTCAGATACAAAAAGAAAGACATCTTGGGTCAAATAGACAACCGAAGGGTATAATGATTTTAGAAAATCGCATATACTATAATAAAATATTGTAAACAATTATACAACATTAACTGCAAAAACGGAAGTAGATGAAGAAAAAAGACACAAGGAAAAAGAAGAGAAAAGTATGATCTTATCCATACTCGCCAGGTGGCAAATTTTGTCAATAACTAGGCGGAGAGGGGGAGCTTCTAAGCATTTCCAATATAATGCATCGAGGCTTCTAGCTGCATTTAATATTTGAGCCACTAACTTACTAGAAGTTATATCTAACGTTTCAATTGGCAAACCCAATAGGAAGGACCAAGGGTCTTTAAATATGGGAACATTTACTACCTTACCCAACAAATCTGCGATCATATCCCAATAACGGGCTGTTTGAGGGCAAGTCCACCAGAAATGAACAAAAGAGCCTAAAGCTCCGCAACCTCTCCAGCACCGAGGAGAAACATATGTAATCTAGTAGGGACCATGTACCATCTGTAAAGGACCTTGTAGGCATTCTCCTTCAACAGGGTCAAAATAGATTACTTTGAGATTGCGAGATAGATATCAGACCAAGTTTGCTCATCCGGTGGTGGACCTATGTCTTTTTCCCATTGTAATTCAAATGATGGGGAAGAAGAATGCCCACATGATAAAAGGAGAGAATAAATGACGGATATAATACCCTGAGTTAGGGAACTACGGTAACACAGAGATTCAAGCGTGATCAAAGAGCAAAGTGGTATAAGGCTAGTCAGGGAAGAAACAAAATGTCTTAATTGAAAGCATAAGAAGGGGCTCACTTCAGGGAAATTAAATTTGGTTATAATATCCGGTAATAACATACATATATCATTATCCAAAATATCTGTAACAAAGCGGATATTCCTATTAACCCAGGGGTGAGCATGGACCAAGGATTGACCTGGTGGAAAGGCAGGGTTGTCCCATATAGGGGTAAGGGAAGAGGGAGACGAGAGAAGTTTAAAGCGGTGGATACAGTAATCCCAAATCTGACCTGTAAAATTAAGGACGGGATGTAGACCAATATATGGAAGTCTAAGTTTTAGGACATTAGTTGGGAGGCCAAAAGGGTAGCGTGACTCAGATCTGTCTCCAGACGGAGCCATCGCAGAGAGGAGGTGGGGCAAACCGCGCAACAGCTTGACTGAAGTGAGAAGCGTAATAATATAAATGGATATCTGAGAAACCCCTCCCTCTTCCGAATGCCTCCATAATGTTGAGAATCCTGTTCTAGGGATTTTGTTCCTCCATACAAAGCGCTAAAATCAACTCTGGAACTTTAATCGGTAGAGTTTGGAACAAGTATAGAAGACGTGGAAGTATATTCATTTTCAGAACCACTATACGACCCAACCAAGAAATGATGAGAGATTACAACCTGTGCAGATCCGCTTTAATGGACACCAACAGAGGTATAAAATTCTCTTTATAAAGAGAGCTATAATGGTCTGTAATGAAGACGCCTAAGTAGCGAATCTTAGTAGGCCGCCACGAAAATGTATAATTTGATTGTAAGAGTGATAAGCAGACCGGGTCAATATGGAGAGGTAAAGCTTCAGTTTTGGACCAATTAATTTTATAGCCTGACAAGTGGCTATATGCATTGAGAATTTAGAATAAATTTGGAAGAGAAGTATGGGGTGAAGAGAGGGAGAGCAGAACGTCGTCAGCAAACAGCGAAATCTTGTACTCGGACTCACCTACAACAATCCCCGTAACATCCCCTGAAGCGCAAATAAGGACCGCCAGGGGTTCAATAGACAAGGCAAAAACCAGGGGCGACAAAGGGCACCCCTGTCTAGTCCCATATGTAATTTCCAGCGAGCAAGAGGCAAGTCCATTGACAGACACCCTTGCCGATGGGCCTGAGTAAAAGGCCTGAATCCCAGTGAGGAAGTCGCCTCCAAACCCAAAATGTCACAAGGTTTCAAACATAAAGGGCCAGCTAATCCTATCAAATGCTTTCTCTGCATCCAGAGAAAGCACAATAGCAGGGGTGTGCAAGGAATGTATCGAATGTGTAAGGCTAATTATGTGTCTTGTATTATCCTGTGCTTGTCTGCCAGGGATAAACCCCACTGGGTCATTATGTATGAGTTGTGGTAGCACGCTGTTCAATCGTAGGGCCAGAATTTTAGCATATATCTTAGTATCCACATAAAGTAAAGATATGGGTCGATAATTAGCACAATTCGTTGTATCTTTACCCTCTTTACGTATAACGATTATCTTGGCCTCAAGAGCTGTTTTAGAAAGGGGAGCTCCCTGTAGGATGCTGTTAAATAAGACCGACAGGTGTGGTATAAGATGATGTTGAAAGGTTTTGTAGTAACTAGCCGTGAAGCCATCAGGGCCCGAAGTTTTGCTGCTCTTCAAAGATTTAAAAGCGAAAGTGACCTCTTCCTCAGAAATTTTAGCATTTAGTGCAGAAGCAGCTTCTAGCGATAGATGGGGTAGGTGGCATTGTGACAGAAACTTCTGGATCTCTGTCTCAAGTGTGGGCGAGAGGGTCCGAACGCATTATAAAGTTTGTTATAAAATTTTAAAAAAGCCTGAATAATAAGTTTAGGGTCTCGTAAGATATGTCCTGTAGGGGAATGGATGGAGAGCACATTACTTTGAGCAATCTTGGACTGCAACCTAAAAGCCTGTTGGCTTTGTCCCCTTTTTCATAAAAGGATTGTTTAAGCCATTTTAGACTATTCTCGGCCTTAGCTGTCAATAGTATATTCAATTCGCCCCTAGCGGACGACAGAGCGGATAGATCCGTGGGAGAACCTGAGATATTGTGTAATAAAGACAGGGATTTTATCTGCTCCGAGATCCTGGATAAGTTTTGCCCTAGACTTAGTAGCATGGGCAGATGCTTTGATTAAGTAACCCCGCATAACTGCCTTATGGGTATCCCAAAGGATCATAGGGGTATTGGTTGGGGTCTTGTTGCAGGCAAAGTAATGTGTTAGCTCCTCAGACAATTGAGTCTTGAGCAAGGGGTTAAGGATTTTATCATTTAAATGCCATGAGGGCTGGCGGTTAGTTATTTGAGGGCCGGGGACATCTACTGTGACTGGCCAAAGATCGGACCATGTACTAGGATGGATGGAAGTGTCCAATATACACTGGCCTGGTTCAGTATTCAGAAGTATCATATCCAGTCTTGTGCATACATCATGTATGGGGGAGTAATATATATAATCTCGAGCAGTGGGTTCTTTCACTCTCCAAGTGTCAAAAAGCAGGTGTTGCGTTAAAAGGAGATTTAGAGTGGCAGTGTTTTGAGTGAGATTGTAGAAGGGGCTTAGGAAGGGGTTTGGTCCTGCCCAGGTGGCAATCAAGGGTCACATTAAAGTCCCCACCCATAATCACTATGCCCCGTCTATGAAGAGCTAGTAAATTATTGAGAGTTGAAAAAAAGGAGCTTGAGATTGATTTTGAGCGTATACATTTACGAATGTGAATGGGATCCCGTTCAAGGTCCCAACTAAAAGGAGGTATCTGCCCTCAGGGTCTTTAATTATTTCCGAGGGTGTAAAAGGTGTCGTGCAAAAAGAATAGACACCCCTTTCTTTTTGTGAGTGGGATGGCACGCATGAAAGGTGTTAGGAAATCATTTAGAATGGAGTTCAGGGTGATGCTTACCAGCAAAATGAGTTTCCTGTACTAATATCATGTCACCCCTCATTTGCTGGAGAATATGAAACAGGAGAGATCGTTTCTGGGGACTATTCAGGCCCTTCGTGTTCAGGGAGAAAATCTCACGTACCATATACAAAAAAACAAGGAAAACACATACAAAGAAATACCAGTAGGGCCTCTATGTTGGACAAGAGAACAGAAAAGAGTGAGTAAGAAAAAGAGAAAGAAGGGGGAGGAGAAAACAAAAAGAGAACAGAGTAGAAATCGAAGTCTGCCCATTAAATCGGACCCAGGGAGATAGTAGGCCAAGGGGTCATATATGTCCGATGCCAGCCACGAGGGTTGGATGGGGGGGAATGGTCATGGCCGTCCAGAGCAAGGACGAAATTATCGGAAATAGTCTAGGATCCATATAGGTTTGTAAAAGATAAAATTATTAAAATATCAAACAAGCTAATACAATGAGACTAGTAGGGATATGGGAGGGAGGTGGAGAGTCCCGAAAACATTCCAGGATGGACAAGAAACATAAGACATGGAAACACAGGAATGATAAGTTATATGTAACATGTCAGTAAAAGCTGAGCGACAGCAGGTGTAGGAGTAGGCAGGAGAATGGAAAATACAATGTGTATAAGGGAACAGTTTTTCTAACCCGTATATCGCAAATATATAGGTAAACCTGGTATATAATTTTAATATGTGGGGAGGGTTGGGAATATTTATATGTATTTGTATACATACATAGAGGGGTGAAGGTAAGCTTTCCGTTACCCAGGGTAAAGAGAAGACTCGACTGTGTTTCTTGAGCATCTACACTTTACAATGGAACATGCAGACTCAGCTGTCTCAATATTCAATGGCTAAGTATTGCTGCCTGTACTAACTACCTTGCTGTTAACAGAACATTGTAGTGACCACCTTTCTATACAGAGAGCACCACAGTGACGGCCATATTATACAGAGAGCATCACAGTGACCGCCATATAATACAAAGAGCATCATAGTGACCGCCATATAATACAGAGAACATCACAGTAACCACCACATAATACAAAGAACATCGCAGTGACCACCATAAATACAGAGCACTGCAGTAATTGCCATCAGTGTCCGTCATATAATACACCAAGCATCTAATTGACCATCACTACACTACAGAGAACATTGCAATGAGTGCCATATAATACAGAGAACTCCAATGACCACAAGGAAGTACACACACTATGGCTCCTGGAATTGGATAAATCAGACCATAAGCTGTTGGCACTCTGCACATCTAGGGCCTGATTCAGAGATGAACACAAATGCGATCGCAGCTGCGATTTTGTACGCAGCTGTGAAAATAAGTTAATTGTTCCAGAGACCACCTGGGTATAAGGTAGCGTACCGCTGCATTCTCATATGTGTACAATGTCACTTACCTGAGTAAATATCAGTATTGTCGATGCATTGAACGTCCACCTTGCCCTTGCAGCAGGTCTGACCAGCCACAGACTCGGCAGCTCTCCTGACTTGCAGAGAGCTCTAATGCAGCATAGACGATCGCAAGGGCTAATTTATGCACGCCCATGGTACGGCGTTTAAACAGCCAGACACGCCTGTGTTTTTCTGACCACAGGTACACACACACTCACACAGGTACACACACACTCACACAGGTACACACACACTCACACAGGTACACACACACACATAAACACAGGTACACCCAGACACACACATGAACACAGGTACACACAGAAGCATTAAAGTATTTTTCTGTTTATTTTGTTTGATGTCATGCAGATGCCTACAAAGGAGCAGTGTTACTTCTGACACACAGAGCCCTCTCTATATAATCTGTGTTATGGTACATTTATGGGCCATGAATAAATGAGCAAAGCTACACATGTTTTCCTAGATTTGCCTATTATAGGATCACACTCCAATGCACTCTGATAATGTGACCCAATAGAGAATCACTTGTTACAGGAAGCTCATACCTCCCCCATCTCTTACCTGTCCTGCTGTTCTGCTCCCCTCTAACAGTACAGTACCTCATTACTATTATATCCACAGGTACCTCTGGACGGTGCAGCCTGGACAAGAGCACCCAATGAGACAGCTTAGCACTTCACCCGGTCACCACTGTGTGACATTTAAATCTCTGTGGGGGGGGGGGGGGTGAATGAGCAGGGAATCTAACAACCGGAGCTTTGGTGCCATGTAGGGACACAATTATGGACAGACCAGGAACTGGAGCTTAACACGATGGGGCGGAGCTTCAGACGGTCCCCGGTGTTGAGGGGGTAGAGTAACGGCCGGGGCTTCAGAGCCGGGGTAATATATTATATAAGACCCTATATACCAATATGATCTGTTACTGTTTTGGAGAGTGATGCCAATATGTAATAGCATAAGGAAACTGCAATAAGTTACACACAAGAGATATGTTCTATACTTATACTGATAACACACATTCCAACTATATATCTAGAGGGTAATAACAACATAATATGTTAATATAGTGTGACTGGAGCATTGAGCAGCCCTCCATAGGTCAGTGATCTAAATCTACCTTTGACTATACTCTCTAAATATATATTTACATGTATTTAGAAATTACCTTATCGATACCAACGGTTTTAGCAATACTGACATTTCTTTTGTTGGGTGCGAATTGTCTGATGTTCAACAAGAGCTGATTTCTGTATAAAGCATTTTCCACACTCAGATCATGGAAATGGTTTCTCACCTGTGTGACTTCTCTGATGTGTAAGAAAATTTGATTTCCGTGTAAAACATTTCCCACACTCAGAGCAGGAAAATCGTTTCTCACCTATGTGACTTCTCTGATATGTAACAAGACAAGATTTCCGTGTAAAACATTTCACACACAGAGAAGGAAAATAGTTTTTCACCTATTGAGTTCTATGATGTGTAACCAGATGTGATTTACATATGAAGCATTTCCCACACTCAGAGCATGGAAATGGTTTCTCACCTGTGTGACTTCTCTGATGTTTAACAAGACATGATTTCCGTGTAAAACATTTTCCACACTCAGAGCAGGAAAATGGTTTCTCACCTGCGTGAGCTCTGATGTCTAACAAGAGCAGATTTATGTTGAAAACATTTCCCACACTCAGCATGGACATTACTTATCCCCTGTGTGACTTATCTGATGGAAAACAAGACATAATTTATGTGCAAAACACTTTCCACATACAGAACATGAAAATGGTTTCTCGCCCGTGTGACGTCTCTGATGTGTAACGAGAACTGATTTATGTGTAAAACATTTCCCACACACAGAACATGGAAATGGTTTTTCACCTGTGTGACTTCTCTGATGTGTAAGAAGATTTGATTTCTGTGTAAAACTTTTCCCACACTCAGAGCAGGAAAATTGTTTCTCACCTGTGTGACTTCTCTGATGTGTAACGAGATGTGATTTACATATAAAGCAATTCCCACACTCAGAGCAGGAAAATGGTTTTGCACCTGCGTGAGCTCTCTGATGTCTAACAAGAACAGATTTATGTTGAAAACATTTCCCACATTCAGAGCATGGAAATGACTTATTTCCTGTGTGACTTATCTGATGGAAAACAAGACCTAATTTACGTGTAAAACATTTTCCACATACAGAACATGAAAATGGTTTCTCACCCGTGTGAATTCTCTGATGTGTAACAAGATCTGATTTCTGTGTAAAACATTTCCCACACTCAGAACATGGAAATGGTTTCTCACCTGTGTGACTTTTCTGATGTGTAACAAGAGACGATTTCTGTGTAAAACATTTCCCACACTCAGAACATGGAAATGGTTTCTCACCTGTGTGACTTCTCTGATGTGTAACAAGATATCGTTTCTCAGTAAAACATTTCCCACACTCAGAACATGGAAATGGTTTCTCATCTGTGTGACTTCTCTGATGTCTAACAAGATATGATTTATATGTAAAACATTTCCCACACACAGAACATGGAAATGGTTTCTCACCAGTGTGACTTCTCTGATGTGCTATAAAATGTGATTTACATGAAAAACATTGACCACACTTAGAACATGAAAGTATATGGAGCAATATCTGAGCTGTCAGTAGAACATACCCCATGATAAGAAGTACCAGATGATATATCTGCACTATGAATCACTGAATATATGTTTAGGCTATGAGGGTTTATTCCTGTAGAATCTTTAGTGATCTTATTATCTTCTATTATATGTGCTGAAGACCAACTTAGAGATCCTTCAGAGCTCATTCTGCTTGTGCTCCCAGCCACTAGAAATAAAAGGAATAAACAGAAATTAATATTTTTATTTCTGAGAAGCAAAGTAATATTGTTAGTGAGTTTTTTAGCGCTATAGTTTCAATTTGCAAACTGAACAGTTTTTTACAATTATGCACAAATACAAAATATGGCTCTTTCCTCTCTCTTTGGCATCTCAGAGGCTTCAGGTGCTCCTGGAATGTTAGGGTGTCCCATTTGAAGCTTTGTCTCCTGATTCAGAAATGTATGCTAATGCCGCCGCAGCTGATACAGAAACGTACGCTAATGCCGCCGCAGCTGATACAGAAACGTACGCTAATGCCGCCGCAGCTGATACAGAAACGTACGCTAATGCCGCCGCAGCTGATACAGAAACGTACGCTAATGCCGCCGCAGCTGACACAGAAATGTACGCTAATGCCGCCGCAGCTGACTCAGGAATGTACGCTAATGCCGAAGCAGCTGATACAGAAACGAGCGCTAATGCCGCCGCAGGTGATACAGAAACGTACGCTACTGCCGCCGCAGCTGATACAGAAACGTACGCTAATGCCGCCGCAGCTGATACAGAAACGTACGCTAATGCCGCCGCAGCTGATTCAGAAATGTACGCTAATGCCACCGCCACTGATACAGAAATGTACGCTAATGCGGGTGCAGCTGATACAGAAACGTACGCTAATGCCGCCGCAGGTGATACAGAAACGTACGCTAATGCCGCCGCAGCTGATACAGAAACGTACGCTAATGCCGCCGCAGCTGATACAGAAACGTACGCTAATGCCGCCGCAGCTGATACAGACACGTACGCTAATGTCGCCGCAGGTGATACAGAAACGTACGCTAATGCGGCCGCAGCTGTTCAGAAATGTACGCTAATGCCGCCGCAGCTGATACAGAAATGTACGCTAATGCCGCCGCAGCTGATACAGAAATGTACGCTAATGCCGCCGCAGCTGATACAGAAATGTACGCTGACACCGCAGCTGATACAGAAATGTACGCTAATGACACCACAGCTGATACAGAAATGTACGCTAATGCGGATGCAGCCGATACAGAAATGTACACTAATGCCGCCGCAGGTGATACAGAAACGAACGCTAATGCCGCCGCAGCTGATACAGAAACGTACGCTAATGCCGCAGCAACTGATACAGAAATGTACGCTAATGCCGGCGCAGCTGATTCAGAAATTTACGCTAATGCCGCCGCAGCTGATACAGAAATGTACACTAATGATGCCGCAGCTGATACAGAAACGTACGCTAATGCCGCCGCAGCTGATACAGAAATGTACGCTAATGCCACCGCAGCTGATTCAGAAATTTACGCTAATGCCGCCGCAGCTGATACAGAAATGTACGCTACTGCCACCGCAGCTGATACAGAAATGTACGCTAATGCCACCGCAGCTGATTCAGAAATTTACGCTAATGCCGCCGCAGCTGATACAGAAATGTACGCTACTGCCACCGCAGCTGATACAGAAATGTACGCTAAGGCCGCCGCAGCCGTTAGAGAAATGTACGCTACTGCCACCGCAGCTGATACAGAAATGTACACTAATGATGCCGCTGCTGATACAGAAATGTGCGCTAACACCGCAGCTGATTCAGAAAAGTACGCTACTGACGCCGCAATCGATACAGAAATGTATGCTAATGCCGCCGCAGCTGATACAGAAACGTACGCTAATGCCGCCGCAGCTGATACAGAAACGTACGCTAATGCCGCCGCAGCTGATACAGAAACGTACGCTAATGCCGCCGCAGCTGACACAGAAATGTACGCTAATGCCGCCGCAGCTGACTCAGGAATGTACGCTAATGCCGATGCAGCTGATACAGAAACGAGCGCTAATGCCGCCGCAGGTGATACAGAAACGTACGCTACTGCCGCCGCACTGATACAGAAATGTACGCTAATGCCGCCGCAGCTGATACAGAAACGTACGCTAATGCCGCCGCAGCTGATACAGAAACGTACGCTAATGCCGGCGCAGCTGATTCAGAAATGTACGCTAATGCCACCGCCACTGATACAGAAATGTACGCTAATGCGGGTGCAGCTGAAACAGAAACGTACGCTAATGCCGTAGCAGGTGATACAGAAACGTATGCTAATGCCGCCGCAGCTGATACAGAAACGTACGCTAATGCCGCCGCAGCTGATACAGAAACGTACGCTAATGCCGCCGCAGCTGATACAGACACGTACGCTAATGTCGCCGCAGGTGATACAGAAACGTACGCTAATGCGGCCGCAGCTGTTCAGAAATGTACGCTAATGCCGCCGCAGCTGATACAGAAACGTACGCTAATGCCGCCGCAGCTGATACAGACACGTACGCTAATGTCGCCGCAGGTGATACAGAAACGTACGCTAATGCGGCCGCAGCTGTTCAGAAATGTACGCTAATGCCGCCGCAGCTGATACAGAAATGTACGCTAATGCCGCCGCAGCTGATACTGAGACGTACGCTAATGCCGATGCAGCTGATACAGGAACGCACGCTAATGCCGCCGCAGCTGAAACAGAAATGTACGCTAATGCCGATGCAGCTGATACAGAAATGAACGCTAATGCCGCCGCAGGTGATACAGAAACGTACGCTAATGCCACAGCAGCTGATTCAGGAATGTACGCTAATGCCGATGCAGCTGATACAGAAACGAACGCTAATGCCGCCGCAGGTGATACAGAAACGTACGCTAATGCCGCCGCAGCTGATACAGAAACGTACGCTAATGCCGCCGCAGCTGATACAGAAACGTACGCTAATGCCGCCGCAGCTGATACAGAAACGTACGCTAATGCCGCCGCAGCTGACTCAGGAATGTACGCTAATGCCGATGCAGCTGATACAGAAACGAGCACTAATGCCACCGCAGGTGATACAGAAACGTACGCTAATGCCGCCACAACTGATACAGAAATGTATGCTAATGCCGCCGCAACTGATACAGAAATGTACGCTAATGCGGATGCAGCTGATACAGAAACGTACGCCAATGCCGCCGCAGGTGATACAGAAACGTACGCTAATGCCACCGCAGCTGATACAGAAACGTACGCTAATGCCGCCGCAGCTGATAAAGAAACGTACGCTAATGCCGCCGCAGCTGATACAGGAATGTACGCTAATGCCGATGCAGCTGATACAGAAATGAGCGCTAATGCCGCCGCAGGTGATACAGAAACGTACGCTAATGCTGCCACAACTGATACAGAAATATAAGCTATTGCCACAGCAGCTGACTCAGGAATGTACGCTAATGCTGATGCAGCTGATACAGAAACGAACGCTAATGCCGCCGCAGGTGATACAGAAACGTACGCTAATGCCGCCGCAGCTGATACAGAAACGTACGCTAATGCCGCCGCAGCTGATACAGAAACGTACGCTAATGCCGCCGCAGCTGACACAGAAATGTACGCTAATGCCGCCGCAGCTGACACAGAAATGTACGCTAATGCCGCCGCAGCTGACTCAGGAATGTACGCTAATGCCGAAGCAGCTGATACAGAAACGAGCGCTAATGCCGCCGCAGGTGATACAGAAACGTACGCTACTGCCGCCGCAGCTGATACAGAAACGTACGCTAATGCAGCCGCAGCTGATACAGAAACGTACGCTAATGCCGCCGCAGCTGATACAGAAACGTACGCTAATGCCGCCGCAGCTGATTCAGAAATGTACGCTAATGCCACCGCCACTGATACAGAAATGTACGCTAATGCGGGTGCAGCTGATACAGAAACGTACGCTAATGCCGCCGCAGGTGATACAGAAACGTATGCTAATGCCGCCGCAGCTGATACAGAAACGTACGCTAATGCCACCGCCGCTGATACAGAAACGTACGCTAATGCCGCCGCAGCTGATACAGACACGTACGCTAATGTCGCCGCAGGTGATACAGAAACGTACGCTAATGCGGCCGCAGCTGTTCAGAAATGTACGCTAATGCCGCCGCAGCTGATACAGAAATGTACACTAATGCCGCCGCAGCTGATACAGAAATGTACGCTAATGCCGCCGCAGCTGATACAGAAATGTACGCCGACACCGCAGCTGATACAGAAATGTACGCTAATGACACCACAGCTGATACAGAAATGTACGCTAATGCGGATGCAGCCGATACAGAAATGTACACTAATGCCGCCGCAGGTGATACAGAAACGAACGCTAATGCCGCCGCAGCTGATACAGAAACGTACGCTAATGCCGCAGCAACTGATACAGAAATGTACGCTAATGCCGGCGCAGCTGATTCAGAAATTTACGCTAATGCCGCCGCAGCTGATACAGAAATGTACACTAATGATGCCGCAGCTGATACAGAAACGTACGCTAATGCCGCCGCAGCTGATACAGAAATGTACGCTAATGCCACCGCAGCTGATTCAGAAATTTACGCTAATGCCGCCGCAGCTGATACAGAAATGTACGCTACTGCCACCGCAGCTGATACAGAAATGTACGCTAATGCCACCGCAGCTGATTCAGAAATTTACGCTAATGCCGCCGCAGCTGATACAGAAATGTACGCTACTGCCACCGCAGCAGATACAGAAATGTACGCTAAGGCCGCCGCAGCCGTTAGAGAAATGTACGCTACTGCCACCGCAGCTGATACAGAAATGTACACTAATGATGCCGCTGCTGATACAGAAACGTACGCTAATGCCGCCGCAGCTGATACAGAAACGTACGCTAATGCCGCCGCAGCTGATACAGAAACGTACGCTAATGCCGCCGCAGCTGACACAGAAATGTACGCTAATGCCGCCGCAGCTGACTCAGGAATGTACGCTAATGCCGATGCAGCTGATACAGAAACGAGCGCTAATGCCGCCGCAGGTGATACAGAAACGTACGCTACTGCCGCCGCAGCTGATACAGAAACGTACGCTAATGCTGCCGCAGCTGATACAGAAACGTACGCTAATGCCGCCGCAGCTGATACAGAAACGTACGCTAATGCCGCCGCAGCTGATTCAGAAATGTACGCTAATGCCACCGCCACTGATACAGAAATGTACGCTAATGCGGGTGCAGCTGATACAGAAACGTACGCTAATGCCGCCGCAGGTGATACAGAAACGTACGCTAATGCCGCCGCAGCTGATACAGAAACGTACGCTAATGCCGCCGCAGCTGATACAGAAACGTACGCTAATGCCGCCGCAGCTGATACAGACACGTACGCTAATGTCGCCGCAGGTGATACAGAAACGTACGCTAATGCGGCCGCAGCTGTTCAGAAATGTACGCTAATGCCACCGCAGCTGATTCAGAAATTTACGCTAATGCCACCGCAGCTGATTCAGAAATTTACGCTAATGCCGCCGCAGCTGATACAGAAATGTACGCTACTGCCACCGCAGCAGATACAGAAATGTACGCTAAGGCCGCCGCAGCCGTTAGAGCCGTTAGAGAAATGTACGCTACTGCCACCGCAGCTGATACAGAAATGTACACTAATGATGCCGCTGCTGATACAGAAACGTACGCTAATGCCGCCGCAGCTGATACAGAAACGTACGCTAATGCCGCCGCAGCTGATACAGAAACGTACGCTAATGCCGCCGCAGCTGACACAGAAATGTACGCTAATGCCGCCGCAGCTGACTCAGGAATGTACGCTAATGCCGATGCAGCTGATACAGAAACGAGCGCTAATGCCGCCGCAGGTGATACAGAAACGTACGCTACTGCCGCCGCAGCTGATACAGAAACGTACGCTAATGCTGCCGCAGCTGATACAGAAACGTACGCTAATGCCGCCGCAGCTGATACAGAAACGTACGCTAATGCCGCCGCAGCTGATTCAGAAATGTACGCTAATGCCACCGCCACTGATACAGAAATGTACGCTAATGCGGGTGCAGCTGATACAGAAACGTACGCTAATGCCGCCGCAGGTGATACAGAAACGTATGCTAATGCCGCCGCAGCTGATACAGAAACGTACGCTAATGCCGCCGCAACTGATACAGAAACGTACGCTAATGCCGCCGCAGCTGATACAGACACGTACGCTAATGTCGCCGCAGGTGATACAGAAACGTACGCTAATGCGGCCGCAGCTGTTCAGAAATGTACGCTAATGCCGCCGCAGCTGATACAGAAACGTACGCTAATGCCGCCGCAGCTGATACAGACACGTACGCTAATGTCGCCGCAGGTGATACAGAAACGTACGCTAATGCGGCCGCAGCTGTTCAGAAATGTACGCTAATGCCGCCGCAGCTGATACAGAAATGTACGCTAATGCCGCCGCAGCTGATACAGAAATGTACGCTAATGCCGCAGCTGATACAGAAATGTACGCTGACACCGCAGCTGATACAGAAATGTACGCTAATGACACCACAGCTGATACAGAAATGTACGCTAATGCGGATGCAGCCGATACAGAAACGTACACTAATGCCGCCGCAGGTGATACAGAAACGAACGCTAATGCCGCCGCAGCTGATACAGAAACGTACGCTAATGCCGCAGCAACTGATACAGAAATGTACGCTAATGCCGGCGCAGCTGATTCAGAAATTTACGCTAATGCAGCCGCAGCTGATACAGAAATGTACACTAATGATGCCGCAGCTGATACAGAAACGTACGCTAATGCCGCCGCAGCTGATACAGAAATGTACGCTAATGCCACCGCAGCTGATTCAGAAATTTACGCTAATACCGCCGCAGCTGATACAGAAATGTACGCTACTGCCACCGCAGCTGATACAGAAATGTACGCTAATGCCACCGCAGCTGATTCAGAAATTTACGCTAATGCCGCCGCAGCTGATACAGAAATGTACGCTACTGCCACCGCAGCTGATACAGAAATGTACGCTAAGGCCGCCGCAGCCGTTAGAGGAATGTACGCTACTGCCACCGCAGCTGATACAGAAATGTACACTAATGATGCCGCTGCTGATACAGAAATGTGCGCTAACGCCGCAGCTGATTCAGAAAAGTACGCTACTGACGCCGCAATCGATACAGAAATGTACGCTAATGCCGCCGCAGCTGATACAGAAATGTACGCTAAAGCCACTGCAGCTGATACAGAAATGTACGCTAATGCCGTTGCAGCTGATACAGAAACGTACGCTAATGCCACCGCAGCTGATACAGAAATGTACGCTAATGCCGTTGCAGCTGAAAATGTGGATGCATTAGCCGTACGAATGTATGCAAATGTCACAGACCCCGGGAATTTTATTGAGACATCTGCCAAATACAAGAGACTGAGGGCCTGATTCAGACCCGGTCGCTAAGTCGTGTTTGCTAGCAGGTGGCAGATTGTTGCAAACTGCGCATGCATATTAGTCGCAGTGCGCAAACTAGTCACTGTGATCGGGAATCGAGCGCTCATTGCATAAAGACAGATCGCTCCTTTGAGTAACAGAATGCGCCGTTTGTGGGTGGTAACAGGGGAAGGTGCTTGTAAACAGGGGAGTGGTGATGCGAACGCAGGCGTCCATAATTTCAAGGCACCGTCAATGTACACGTCACCTGGCATGTTTTTGACTGAAGTACTCGCAGTACTAGCGGGAGCCTCGGGCTACCCTAAGCATTGCGAGTGCTTCCGATGGCTCTCGAAGTTACCGATGGTCTTATACACTTCCTGGAGATGACGTGTGCTGCGAGAGTGAAGGGGGCGGCATTACACAAGCTTGCGATCCCTTAGTCGCCGCTCGCTAGGACATAGAGGGCATCCTTACACCCATGCAGTGCGATCGTGGAATTTGGATACCCGGACCCTTTTGGCAGCGAGCGATCGCATCTAGCGACCGGGTCTGAATCAGGTCCTCAGTACAAAGATGCAGATCGGTCGATAATCGGCCTTCTGAGTAACCCAACAGTTAATAAGGGCAGGAAGGACAGATAATCAGGAGAGGGCACAGATGAGGCAGATCACTGTGTGTATAAGGGCAGGAAGGACAGATAATCAGGAGAGGGCACAGATGAGGCAGATCACTGTGTATAAGGGCAGGAAGGACAGATAATCAGGAGAGGGCACAGATGAGGCAGATCACTGTGTATAAGGGCAGGAAGGACAGATAATCAGGAGAGGGCACAGATGAGGCAGATCACTGTGTGTATAAGGGCAGGAGGGACAGATAATCAGGAGAGGGCACAGATGAGGCAGATCACTGTGTGTATAAGGACAGGAAGGACAGATAATCAGGAGAGGGCACAGATGAGGCAGATCACTGTGTGTATAAGGGCAGGAAGGACAGATAATCAGGAGAGGGCACAGATGAGGCAGATCACTGTGTATAAGGACAGGAAGGACAGATAATCAGGAGAGGGCACAGATGAGGCAGATCACTGTGTGTATAAGGACAGGAAGGACAGATAATCAGGAGAGGGCACAGATGAGGCAGATCACTCTGTGTATAAGGGCAGGAAGGACAGATAATCAGGAGAGGGCACAGATGAGGCAGATCACTGTGTGTATAAGGGCAGGAAGGACAGATAATCAGGAGAGGGCACAGATGAGGCAGATCACTGTGTGTATAAGGGCAGGAAGGACAGATAATCAGGAGAGGGCACAGATGAGGCAGATCACTGTGTGTATAAGGGCAGGAAGGACAGATAATCAGGAGAGGGCACAGATGAGGCAGATCACTGTGTGTATAAGGACAGGAAGGACAGATAATCAGAAGAGGGCACAGATGAGGCAGATCACTGTGTGTATAAGGGCAGGAAGGACAGATAATCAGGAGAGGGCACAGATGAGGCAGATCACTCTGTGTATAAGGGCAGGAAGGACAGATAATCAGGAGAGGGCACAGATGAGGCAGATCACTCTGTGTATAAGGGCAGGAAGGACAGCTAATCAGGAGAAGGCACAGATGAGGCAGATCACTCTGTGTATAAGGGCAGGAAGGACAGATAATCAGGGAAGGGCCCAGCTGAAGCAGATCACTGTGTGTATAAGGGCAGGGAGGACAGATAATCAGGAGAGGGCACAGATGAGGCAGATCACTGTGTATAAGGGCAGGAGGGACAGATAATCAGGAGAGGGCACAGATGAGGCAGATCACTGTGTGTATAAGGGCAGGAGGGACAGATAATCAGGAGAGGGCACAGATGAGGCTGGTCACTGTGTGTATAAGGGCAGGAAGGACAGATAATCAGGAGAGGGCACAGATGAGGCAGATCACTGTGTGTATAAGGGCAGGAGGGACAGATAATCAGGAGAGGGCACAGATGAGGCAGATCACTGTGTGTATAAGGGCCGGAAGGACAGATAATCAGGAGAGGACACAGATGAGACAGATCACTGTGTGTATAAGGGCAGGAAGGACAGATAATCAGGAGAGGGCACAGATGAGGCAGATCACTGTGTGTATAAGGGCAGGAAGTACAGATAATCAGGAGAGGGCACAGATGAGGCAGATCACTGTGTGTATAAGGGCAGGAAGGACAGGTAATCAGGAGAGGGCACAGATGAGGCAGATCACTGTGTGTATAAGGGCAGGAAGGACAGATAATCAGGAGAGGGCACAGATGAGGCAGATCACTCTGTGTATAAGGGCAGGAAGGACAGATAATCAGGAGAGGGCACAGCTGAGGCAGATCACTGTGTGTATAAGGGCAGGAAGGACAGATAATCAGGAGAGGGCACAGATGAGGCAGATCACTGTGTGTATAAGGGCAGGAAGGACAGATAATCAGGAGAGGGCACAGCTGAGGCAGATCACTGTGTGTATAAGGGCAGGGAGGACAGATAATCAGGAGAGGGCCCAGCTGAGGCAGATCACTGTGTATAAGGGCAGGAAGGACAGATAAACAGGAGAGAGCCCAGCAGAGGCAGATCACTGTGTGTATAAGGGCAGGAAGGACAGATAATCAGGAGAGGGCCCAGCTGAGGCAGATCACTGTGTATAAGGGCAGGAAGGACAGATAATCAGGAGAGGGCCCAGCTGAGGCAGATCACTGTGTGTATAAGGGCAGGGAGGACAGATAATCAGGAGAGGGCCCAGCTGAGGCAGATCACTGTGTATAAGGGCAGGAAGGACAGATAAACAGGAGAGAGCCCAGCAGAGGCAGATCACTGTGTGTATAAGGGCAGGGAGGACAGATAATCAGGAGAGGGCACAGATGAGGCAGATCACTGTGTGTATAAGGGCAGGAAGTACAGATAATCAGGAGAGGGCACAGATGAGGCAGATCACTGTGTATAAGGGCAGGAAGGACAGATAATCAGGAGAGGGCACAGCTGAGGCAGATCACTGCGTGTATAGGGCAGGAAGGACAGATAATCAGGAGAGGGCACAGATGAGACAGATCACTCTGTGTATAAGGGCAGGAAGGACAGATAATCAGGAGAGGGCACAGATGAGGCAGATCACTGTGTGTATAAGGACAGGAAGGACAGATAATCAGGAGAGGGCACAGATGAGGCAGATCACTGTGTGTATAAGGGCAGGAAGGACAGATAATCAGGAGAGGGCACAGCTGAGGCAGATCACTGTGTGTATAAGGGCAGGAAGGACAGATAATCAGGAGAGGGCACAGATGAGGCAGATCACTGTGTGTATAAGGGCAGGAAGGACAGATAATCAGGAGAGGGCACAGATGAGGCAGATCACTGTGTATAAGGGCAGGAAGGACAGATAATCAGGAGAGGGCACAGATGAGGCAGATCACTGTGTGGATAAGGGCAGGGAGGACAGATAATCAGGAGAGGGCACAGATGAGGCAGATCACTGTGTGTATAAGGGCAGGAAGGACAGATAATCAGGAGAGGGCACAGATGAGGCAGATCACTGTGTATAAGGGCAGGAAGGACAGATAATCAGGAGAGGGCACAGATGAGGCAGATCACTGTGTGTATAAGAGCAGGAAGGACAGATAATCAGGAGAGGGCACAGATGAGGCAGATCACTCTGTGTATAAGGGCAGGAAGGACAGATAATCAGGAGAGGGCACAGATGAGGCAGATCACTGTGTATAAGGGCAGGAGGGACAGATAATCAGGAGAGGGCACAGATGAGGCAGATCACTGTGTGTATAAGGGCAGGAGGGACAGATAATCAGGAGAGGGCACAGATGAGGCAGATCACTGTGTGTATAAGGGCAGGAAGGACAGATAATCAGGAGAGGGCACAGATGAGGCAGATCACTGTGTGTATAAGGGCCGGAAGGACAGATAATCAGGAGAGGGCACAGATGAGGCAGATCACTCTGTGTGTATAAGGGCAGGAAGGACAGATAATCAGGAGAGGGCACAGCTGAGGCAGATCACTGTGTGTATAAGGGCAGGAAGGACAGATAACCAGGAGAGGGCACAGATGAGGCAGATCACTGTGTGTATAAGGGCAGGAAGGACAGATAATCAGGAGAGGGCACAGATGAGGCAGATCACTGTGTGTATAAGGGCCGGAAGGACAGATAATCAGGAGAGGGCACAGATGAGGCAGATCACTGTGTGTATAAGGGCAGGAGGGACAGATAATCAGGAGAGGGCACAGATGAGGCAGATCACTGTGTGTATAAGGGCAGGAAGGACAGATAATCAGGAGAGGGCACAGATGAGGCAGATCACTGTGTGTATAAGGGCAGGAAGGACAGATAACCAGGAGAGGGCACAGATGAGGCAGATCACTGTGTGTATAAGGGCAGGAAGGACAGATAATCAGGAGAGGGCACAGATGAGGCAGATCACTGTGTGTATAAGGGCCGGAAGGACAGATAATCAGGAGAGGGCACAGATGAGGCAGATCACTGTGTGTATAAGGGCAGGAGGGACAGATAATCAGGAGAGGGCACAGATGAGGCAGATCACTGTGTGTATAAGGGCAGGAAGGACAGATAATCAGGAGAGGGCACAGATGAGGCAGATCACTGTGTGTATAAGGGCAGGAAGGACAGATAATCAGGAGAGGGCACAGATGAGGCAGATCACTGTGTGTATAAGGGCCGGAAGGACAGATAATCAGGAGAGGGCACAGATGAGGCAGATCACTGTGTGTATAAGGGCCGGAAGGACAGATAATCAGGAGAGGGCACAGATGAGGCAGATCACTCTGTGTGTATAAGGGCCGGAAGGACAGATAATCAGGAGAGGGCACAGATGAGGCAGATCACTGTGTGTATAAGGGCAGGAAGGACAGATAATCAGGAGAGGGCACAGATGAGGCAGATCACTGTGTATAAGGGCAGGAGAGGGCACAGATGAGGCAGATCACTGTGTATAAGGGCAGGAAGGACAGATAATCAGGAGAGGGCACAGATGAGGCAGATCACTGTGTGTATAAGGGCAGGAAGGACAGATAATCAGGAGAGGGCACAGATGAGGCAGATCACTGTGTGCATAAGGGCAGGAAGGACAGATAATCAGGAGAGGGCACAGATGAGGCAGATCACTGTGTGCGTAAGGTCAGGAAGGACAGATAATCAGGAGAGGGCACAGCTGAGGCAGATCACTGTGTGTCTAAGGGCAGGAAGGACAGATAATCAGGAGAGGGCACAGATGAGGCAGATTACTGTGTATAAGGGCAGGAGGGACAGATAATCAGGAGAGGGCACAGCTGAGGCAGATCACTGTGTGTATAAGGGCAGGAAGGACAGATAATCAGGAGAGGACACAGATGAGGCAGATCACTGTGTGTATAAGGGCAGGAAGGACAGATAATCAGGAGAGGACACAGATGAGGCAGATCACTGTGTGTATAAGGGCAGGAAGGACAGATAATCAGGAGAGGACACAGATGAGGCAGATCACTGTGTGTATAAGGACAGGAAGGACAGATAATCAGGAGAGGGCACAGATGAGGCAGATCACTGTGTGTATAAGGGCAGGAAGGACAGATAATCAGGAGAGGGCACAGATGAGGCAGATCACTGTGTATAAGGGCAGGAGGGACAGATAATCAGGAGAGGGCACAGATGAGGCAGATTACTGTGTGTATAAGGACAGGAAGGCAGATAATCCGGAGAGGGCACAGATGAGGCAGATCACTGTGTATATAAGGGCAGGAAGGACAGATAATCAGGAGAGGGCACAGATGAGGCAGATCACTGTGTGTATAAGGGCAGGAAGGACAGATAATCAGGAGAGGGCACAGATGAGGCAGATCACTGTGTGTATAAGGACAGGAAGGACAGATAATCAGGAGAGGGCACAGATGAGGCAGATCACTGTGTGTATAAGGGCAGGAAGGACAGATAATCAGGAGAGGGCACAGCTGAGGCAGATCACTGTGTATAAGGGCAGGAAGGCAGATAATCAGGAGAGGGCACAGATGAGGCAGATCACTGTGTGTATAAGAGCAGGAGGGACAGCTAATCAGGAGAGGGCACAGATGAGGCAGATCACTGTGTGTATAAGGGCAGGAAGGACAGATAATCAGGAGAGGGCACAGATGAGGCAGATCACTCTGTGTATAAGGACAGGAAGGACAGATAATCAGGAGAGGGCACAGATGAGGCAGATCACTGTGTGTATAAGAGCAGGAGGGACAGATAACCAAGAGAGGGCACAGATGAGGCAGATCACTGTGTGTATAAGGGCAGGAAGGACAGATAATCAGGAGAGGGCACAGATGAGGCAGATCACTGTGTGTATAAGGGCAGGAAGGACAGGTAATCAGGAGAGGGCACAGATGAGGCAGATCACTGTGTGTATAAGGGCAGGAAGGACATATAATCAGGAGAGGGCACAGATGAGGCAGATCACTGTGTGTATAAGGGCAGGAAGGACAGATAATCAGGAGAGGGCACAGATGAGGCAGATCACTGTGTGTATAAGGGCAGGAAGGACAGATAATCAGGAGAGGACACAGATGAGGCAGATCACTGTGTATAAGGGCAGGAAGGACAGATAATCAGGAGAGGGCACAGATGAGGCAGATCACTGTGTGTATAAGGGCAGGAAGGACAGATAATCAGGAGAGGGCACAGATGAGGCAGATCACTGTGTGTATAAGGGCAGGAGGGACAGATAATCAGGAGAGGGCACAGATGAGGCAGATCACTGTGTGTATAAGGGCAGGAAGTACAGATAATCAGGAGAGGACACAGATGAGGCAGATCACTGTGTGTATAAGGGAAGGAAGGACAGATAATCAGGAGAGGGCACAGATGAGGCAGATCACTGTGTGTATAAGGGCAGGAAGGACAGATAATCAGGAGAGGGCACAGATGAGGCAGATCACTGTGTGTATAAGGGCAGGAAGGACAGATAATCAGGAGAGGACACAGATGAGGCAGATCACTGTGTATAAGGGCAGGAAGGACAGATAATCAGGAGAGGGCACAGAGGAGGCAGATCACTGCGTGTATAGGGCAGGAAGGACAGATAATCAGGAGAGGGCACAGATGAGACAGATCACTCTGTGTATAAGGGCAGGAAGGACAGATATTCAGGAGAGGGCACAGATGAGACAGATCACTGTGTGTATAAGGGCAGGAAGGACAGATAATCAGGAGAGGGCACAGATGAGGCAGATCACTGTGTGTATAAGGGCAGGAAGGACAGATAATCAGGAGAGGGCCCAGATGAGGCAGATCACTCTGTGTATAAGGGCAGGAAGGACAGATAATCAGGAGAGGGCCCAGATGAGGCAGATCACTGTGTGTATAAGGGCAGGAAGGACAGATAATCAGGAGAGGGCACAGATGAGGCAGATCACTGTGTATAAGGGCAGGAAGGACAGATAATCAGGAGAGGGCACAGATGAGGCAGATCACTGTGTGTATAAGGGCAGGAGGGACAGATAATCAGGAGAGGGCACAGATGAGGCAGATCACTGTGTGTATAAGTGCAGGAAGGACAGATAATCAGGAGAGGGCACAGATGAGGCAGATCACTGTGTGTATAAGGGCAGGAAGGACAGATAATCAGGAGAGGGCACAGCTGAGGCAGATCACTGTGTATAAGGGCAGGAGGGACAGATAATCAGGAGAGGGCACAGCTGAGGCAGATCACTCTGTGTATAAGGGAAGGAAGGACAGATAATCAGGAGAGGGCACAGATGAGGCAGATCACTGTGTGTATAAGAGCAGGAAGGACAGATAATCAGGAGAGGGCACAGATGAGGCAGATCACTGTGTGTATAAGGACAGGAAGGACAGATAATCAGGAGAGGGCACAGATGAGGCAGATCACTGTGTGTATAAGGGAAGGAAGGACAGATAATCTGTAGAGGGCACAGATGAGGCAGATCACTCTGTGTATAAGGGCAGTAAGGACAGAAAATCAGGAGAGGGCACAGATGAGGCAGATCACTGTGTGTATAAGGGCAGGAAGGACAGATAATCAGGAGAGGGCACAGATGAGGCAGATCACTGTGTGTATAAGGGCAGGAAGGACAGATAATCAGGAGAGGGCACAGATACGGCAGATCACTGTGTATAAGGGCAGGAAGGACAGATAATCAGGAGAGGGCACAGATGAGGCAGATCACTGCGTGTATAAGGGCAGGAGGGACAGCTAATCAGGAGAGGGCACAGATGAGGCAGATCACTGCGTGTATAAGGGCAGGAGGGACAGCTAATCAGGAGAGGGCACAGATGAGGCAGATCACTGCGTGTATAAGGGCAGGAAGGACAGATAATCAGGAGAGGGCACAGATGAGGCAGATCACTGTGTATAAGGGCAGGAAGGACAGATAATCAGGAGAGGGCACAGATGAGGCAGATCACTGCGTGTATAAGGGCAGGAGGGACAGATAATCAGGAGAGGGCACAGATGAGGCAGATCACTGTGTGTATAAGGGCAGGAAGGACAGATAATCAGGAGAGGGCACAGATGAGGCAGATCACTGTGTATAAGGGCAGGAAGGACAGATAATCAGGAGAGGGCACAGATGAGGCAGATCACTGTGTGTATAAGAGCAGGAAGGACAGATAATCAGGAGAGGGCCCAGCTGAGGCAGATCATTGTGTGTATAAGGGCAGGAAGGACATATAATCAGGAGAGGGCCCAGCTGAGGCAGATCATTGTGTGTATAAGGGCCGGAAGGACATATAATCAGGAGAGGGCCCAGCTGAGGCAGATCACTGTGTATAAGGGCAGGAAGGACAGATAATCAGGAGAGGGCCCAGCTGAGGCAGATCACTGTGTGTATAAGGGCAGGGAGGACAGATAATCAGGAGAGGGCCCAGCTGAGGCAGATCACTGTGTATAAGGGCAGGAAGGACAGATAAACAGGAGAGAGCCCAGCAGAGGCAGATCACTGTGTGTATAAAGGCAGGAAGGACAGATAATCAGGAGAGGGCACAGATGAGGCAGATCACTGTGTGTATAAGGGCAGGAAGGACAGATAATCAGGAGAGGGCACAGATGAGGCAGATCACTGTGTGTATAAGGGCAGGAAGGACAGATAATCAGGAGAGGGCACGGCTGAGGCAGATCACTGTGTGTATAAAGGCAGGAAGGACAGATAATCAGGAGAGGGCACAGATGAGGCAGATCACTGTGTGTATAAGGGCAGGAAGGACAGATAATCAGGAGAGGGCACAGATGAGGCAGATCACTGTGTATAAGGGCAGGAGGGACAGATAATCAGGAGAGGGCACAGATGAGGCAGATCACTGTGTGTATAAGGGCAGGAGGGACAGATAATCAGGAGAGGGCACAGATGAGGCAGATCACTGTGTGTATAAGGGCAGGAAGGACAGATAATCAGGAGAGGGCACAGATGAGGCAGATCACTGTGTGTATAAGGGCCGGAAGGACAGATAATCAGGAGAGGGCACAGATGAGGCAGATCACTCTGTGTGTATAAGGGCAGGAAGGACAGATAATCAGGAGAGGGCACAGCTGAGGCAGATCACTGTGTGTATAAGGGCAGGAAGGACAGATAACCAGGAGAGGGCACAGATGAGGCAGATCACTGTGTGTATAAGGGCAGGAAGGACAGATAATCAGGAGAGGGCACAGATGAGGCAGATCACTGTGTGTATAAGGGCCGGAAGGACAGATAATCAGGAGAGGGCACAGATGAGGCAGATCACTGTGTGTATAAGGGCAGGAGGGACAGATAATCAGGAGAGGGCACAGATGAGGCAGATCACTGTGTGTATAAGGGCAGGAAGGACAGATAATCAGGAGAGGGCACAGATGAGGCAGATCACTGTGTGTATAAGGGCAGGAAGGACAGATAACCAGGAGAGGGCACAGATGAGGCAGATCACTGTGTGTATAAGGGCAGGAAGGACAGATAATCAGGAGAGGGCACAGATGAGGCAGATCACTGTGTGTATAAGGGCCGGAAGGACAGATAATCAGGAGAGGGCACAGATGAGGCAGATCACTGTGTGTATAAGGGCAGGAGGGACAGATAATCAGGAGAGGGCACAGATGAGGCAGATCACTGTGTGTATAAGGGCAGGAAGGACAGATAATCAGGAGAGGGCACAGATGAGGCAGATCACTGTGTGTATAAGGGCAGGAAGGACAGATAATCAGGAGAGGGCACAGATGAGGCAGATCACTGTGTGTATAAGGGCCGGAAGGACAGATAATCAGGAGAGGGCACAGATGAGGCAGATCACTGTGTGTATAAGGGCCGGAAGGACAGATAATCAGGAGAGGGCACAGATGAGGCAGATCACTCTGTGTGTATAAGGGCCGGAAGGACAGATAATCAGGAGAGGGCACAGATGAGGCAGATCACTGTGTGTATAAGGGCAGGAAGGACAGATAATCAGGAGAGGGCACAGATGAGGCAGATCACTGTGTATAAGGGCAGGAGAGGGCACAGATGAGGCAGATCACTGTGTATAAGGGCAGGAAGGACAGATAATCAGGAGAGGGCACAGATGAGGCAGATCACTGTGTGTATAAGGGCAGGAAGGACAGATAATCAGGAGAGGGCACAGATGAGGCAGATCACTGTGTGCATAAGGGCAGGAAGGACAGATAATCAGGAGAGGGCACAGATGAGGCAGATCACTGTGTGCGTAAGGTCAGGAAGGACAGATAATCAGGAGAGGGCACAGCTGAGGCAGATCACTGTGTGTCTAAGGGCAGGAAGGACAGATAATCAGGAGAGGGCACAGATGAGGCAGATTACTGTGTATAAGGGCAGGAGGGACAGATAATCAGGAGAGGGCACAGCTGAGGCAGATCACTGTGTGTATAAGGGCAGGAAGGACAGATAATCAGGAGAGGACACAGATGAGGCAGATCACTGTGTGTATAAGGGCAGGAAGGACAGATAATCAGGAGAGGACACAGATGAGGCAGATCACTGTGTGTATAAGGGCAGGAAGGACAGATAATCAGGAGAGGACACAGATGAGGCAGATCACTGTGTGTATAAGGACAGGAAGGACAGATAATCAGGAGAGGGCACAGATGAGGCAGATCACTGTGTGTATAAGGGCAGGAAGGACAGATAATCAGGAGAGGGCACAGATGAGGCAGATCACTGTGTATAAGGGCAGGAGGGACAGATAATCAGGAGAGGGCACAGATGAGGCAGATTACTGTGTGTATAAGGACAGGAAGGCAGATAATCCGGAGAGGGCACAGATGAGGCAGATCACTGTGTATATAAGGGCAGGAAGGACAGATAATCAGGAGAGGGCACAGATGAGGCAGATCACTGTGTGTATAAGGGCAGGAAGGACAGATAATCAGGAGAGGGCACAGATGAGGCAGATCACTGTGTGTATAAGGACAGGAAGGACAGATAATCAGGAGAGGGCACAGATGAGGCAGATCACTGTGTGTATAAGGGCAGGAAGGACAGATAATCAGGAGAGGGCACAGCTGAGGCAGATCACTGTGTATAAGGGCAGGAAGGCAGATAATCAGGAGAGGGCACAGATGAGGCAGATCACTGTGTGTATAAGAGCAGGAGGGACAGCTAATCAGGAGAGGGCACAGATGAGGCAGATCACTGTGTGTATAAGGGCAGGAAGGACAGATAATCAGGAGAGGGCACAGATGAGGCAGATCACTCTGTGTATAAGGACAGGAAGGACAGATAATCAGGAGAGGGCACAGATGAGGCAGATCACTGTGTGTATAAGAGCAGGAGGGACAGATAACCAAGAGAGGGCACAGATGAGGCAGATCACTGTGTGTATAAGGGCAGGAAGGACAGATAATCAGGAGAGGGCACAGATGAGGCAGATCACTGTGTGTATAAGGGCAGGAAGGACAGGTAATCAGGAGAGGGCACAGATGAGGCAGATCACTGTGTGTATAAGGGCAGGAAGGACATATAATCAGGAGAGGGCACAGATGAGGCAGATCACTGTGTGTATAAGGGCAGGAAGGACAGATAATCAGGAGAGGGCACAGATGAGGCAGATCACTGTGTGTATAAGGGCAGGAAGGACAGATAATCAGGAGAGGACACAGATGAGGCAGATCACTGTGTATAAGGGCAGGAAGGACAGATAATCAGGAGAGGGCACAGATGAGGCAGATCACTGTGTGTATAAGGGCAGGAAGGACAGATAATCAGGAGAGGGCACAGATGAGGCAGATCACTGTGTGTATAAGGGCAGGAGGGACAGATAATCAGGAGAGGGCACAGATGAGGCAGATCACTGTGTGTATAAGGGCAGGAAGTACAGATAATCAGGAGAGGACACAGATGAGGCAGATCACTGTGTGTATAAGGGAAGGAAGGACAGATAATCAGGAGAGGGCACAGATGAGGCAGATCACTGTGTGTATAAGGGCAGGAAGGACAGATAATCAGGAGAGGGCACAGATGAGGCAGATCACTGTGTGTATAAGGGCAGGAAGGACAGATAATCAGGAGAGGACACAGATGAGGCAGATCACTGTGTATAAGGGCAGGAAGGACAGATAATCAGGAGAGGGCACAGAGGAGGCAGATCACTGCGTGTATAGGGCAGGAAGGACAGATAATCAGGAGAGGGCACAGATGAGACAGATCACTCTGTGTATAAGGGCAGGAAGGACAGATATTCAGGAGAGGGCACAGATGAGACAGATCACTGTGTGTATAAGGGCAGGAAGGACAGATAATCAGGAGAGGGCACAGATGAGGCAGATCACTGTGTGTATAAGGGCAGGAAGGACAGATAATCAGGAGAGGGCCCAGATGAGGCAGATCACTCTGTGTATAAGGGCAGGAAGGACAGATAATCAGGAGAGGGCCCAGATGAGGCAGATCACTGTGTGTATAAGGGCAGGAAGGACAGATAATCAGGAGAGGGCACAGATGAGGCAGATCACTGTGTATAAGGGCAGGAAGGACAGATAATCAGGAGAGGGCACAGATGAGGCAGATCACTGTGTGTATAAGGGCAGGAGGGACAGATAATCAGGAGAGGGCACAGATGAGGCAGATCACTGTGTGTATAAGTGCAGGAAGGACAGATAATCAGGAGAGGGCACAGATGAGGCAGATCACTGTGTGTATAAGGGCAGGAAGGACAGATAATCAGGAGAGGGCACAGCTGAGGCAGATCACTGTGTATAAGGGCAGGAGGGACAGATAATCAGGAGAGGGCACAGCTGAGGCAGATCACTCTGTGTATAAGGGAAGGAAGGACAGATAATCAGGAGAGGGCACAGATGAGGCAGATCACTGTGTGTATAAGAGCAGGAAGGACAGATAATCAGGAGAGGGCACAGATGAGGCAGATCACTGTGTGTATAAGGACAGGAAGGACAGATAATCAGGAGAGGGCACAGATGAGGCAGATCACTGTGTGTATAAGGGAAGGAAGGACAGATAATCTGTAGAGGGCACAGATGAGGCAGATCACTCTGTGTATAAGGGCAGTAAGGACAGAAAATCAGGAGAGGGCACAGATGAGGCAGATCACTGTGTGTATAAGGGCAGGAAGGACAGATAATCAGGAGAGGGCACAGATGAGGCAGATCACTGTGTGTATAAGGGCAGGAAGGACAGATAATCAGGAGAGGGCACAGATACGGCAGATCACTGTGTATAAGGGCAGGAAGGACAGATAATCAGGAGAGGGCACAGATGAGGCAGATCACTGCGTGTATAAGGGCAGGAGGGACAGCTAATCAGGAGAGGGCACAGATGAGGCAGATCACTGCGTGTATAAGGGCAGGAGGGACAGCTAATCAGGAGAGGGCACAGATGAGGCAGATCACTGCGTGTATAAGGGCAGGAAGGACAGATAATCAGGAGAGGGCACAGATGAGGCAGATCACTGTGTATAAGGGCAGGAAGGACAGATAATCAGGAGAGGGCACAGATGAGGCAGATCACTGCGTGTATAAGGGCAGGAGGGACAGATAATCAGGAGAGGGCACAGATGAGGCAGATCACTGTGTGTATAAGGGCAGGAAGGACAGATAATCAGGAGAGGGCACAGATGAGGCAGATCACTGTGTATAAGGGCAGGAAGGACAGATAATCAGGAGAGGGCACAGATGAGGCAGATCACTGTGTGTATAAGAGCAGGAAGGACAGATAATCAGGAGAGGGCCCAGATGAGGCAGATCATTGTGTGTATAAGGGCAGGAAGGACATATAATCAGGAGAGGGCCCAGCTGAGGCAGATCATTGTGTGTATAAGGGCCGGAAGGACATATAATCAGGAGAGGGCCCAGCTGAGGCAGATCATTGTGTGAGCTCATATTACTGTGTATGAAATTTGCCCCAGCCTGTAAACCAAATCTGATAAAAAATTTAAAAACTTCGACAGGTTTGTTAGTATATTGTAGGTATGGTGAGGAGACTGGTCAGATCTCTGGGCTGGTAACACACAGTGACATGATGTGAGGAGGAGAGCAGGAGTATAATAGGGGCTGATGGCTCCTGATGTATGAGATACACCAGAGAGTGTGGGGAGGAGACTGGTCAGATCTCTGGGCAGGTAACACACAGTGACATGATGTGAGGGGGAAAGAAGGAGTATAATAGGGGCTGATGGCTCCTGATGTATGAGATACACCAGAGAGTGTGCGGAGGAGACTGGTCAGATCACTGGGCTGGTAACACACAGTGACATGATGTGAGGAGGAGAGCAGGAGTATAATAGGGGCTGATGGCTCCTGATGTATGAGATACACCAGAGAGTGTGGGGAGGAGACTGGTCAGATCTCTGGGCTGGTAACACACAGTGACATGATGTGAGGAGGAGAGCAGGAGTATAATAGGGGCTGATGGCTCCTGATGTATGAGATACACCAGAGAGTGTGGGGAGGAGACTGGTCAGATCTCTGGGCTGGTAACACACAGTGACATGATGTGAGGGGGAGAGCAGGAGTATAATAGGGGCTGATGGCTCCTGATGTATGAGATACACCAGAGAGTGTGGGGAGGAGACTGGTCAGATCACTGGGCTGGTAACACACAGTGACATGATGTGAGGAGGAGAGCAGGAGTATAATAGGGGCTGATGGCTCCTGATGTATGAGATACACCAGAGAGTGTGGGGAGGAGACTGGTCAGATCTCTGGGCTGGTAACACACAGTGACATGATGTGAGGGGGAGAGCAGGAGTATAATAGGGGCTGATGGATCCTGATGTATGAGATACACCAGAGAGTGTGGGGAGGAGACTGGTCAGATCTCTGGGCTGGTAACACACAGTGACATGATGTGAGGGGGAGAGCAGGAGTATAATAGTGCCTGATGGCTCCTGATGTATGAAATACACCAGAGAGTATGGGGAGTAGACTGGTCAGATCTCTGGGCTGGTGACATGATGTGAGGGGGAGAGCAGGAGAATAATAGGGGCTGATGGCTCCTGATGTATGAGATACACCAGAGAATGTGGGGAGGAGACTGGTCAGATCTCTGGGCTGGTAACACGCAGTGACATGATGTGAGGAGGAGAGCAGGAGAATAATAGGGGCTGATGGCTCCTGATGTATGAGATACACCAGAGAGTGTGGGGAGGAGACTGGTCAGATCTCTGGGCTGGTAACACGCAGTGACATGATGTGAGGAGGAGAGCAGGAGAATAATAGGGGCTGATGGCTCCTGATGTATGAGATACACCAGAGAGTGTGGGGAGGAGACTGGTCAGATCTCTGGGCTGGTAACACGCAGTGACATGATGTGAGGGGGAGAGCAGGAGAATAATAGGGGTTGATGGCTCCTGATGTATGAGATACACCAGAGTGTGGGGAGGAGACTGGTCAGATCTCTGGGCTGATATTACACAGTGACATGATGTGAGGGGGAGAGCAGGACTATAAAAGGGACTGCTGGCTCCTGATGTATGAAATACACCAGAGAGTATGGGAAGGAGACTGGTCAGATCTGTGGGCTGGTGACATGATGTGAGGGGGAGAGCAGGAGAATAATAGGGGCTGATGGCTCCTGATGTATGAGATACACCAGAGAGTGTGGGGAGGAGACTGGTCAGATCTCTGGGCTGGTAACACACAGTGACATGATGTGAGGGGGAGAGCAGGAGTATAATAGTGCCTGATGGCTCCTGATGTATGAGATACACCAGAGAGTATGGGGAGGAGACTGGTCATATCTCTGGGCTGGTAACACACAGTGACATGATGTGAGGGGGAGAGCAGGAGAATAATAGGGGCTGATAGTTCCTTATGTATGATATAAACCAGAGTGTGTGGGGAGGAGACTGGTCAGATCTCTGGGCTGGTAACACGCAGTGACATGATGTCATGAGATTAGCAGGAGTATAATAGGGGCTGATGGCTCCTGATGTATGAGATACACCAGAGAGTGTGGGGAGGAGACTGGTCAGATCTCTGGGCTGATATTACACAGTGACATGATGTGAGGAGGAGAGCAGGAGTATAATAGGGGCTGATGGCTCCTGATGTATGAGATACACCAGAGAGTATGGGGAGGAGACTGATCAGATCTGTGGGCTGATATTACACAGTGACATGATGTGAGGAGGAGAGCAGGAGTATAATAGGGACTGATGGCTCCTGATGTATGAGATACACCAGAGAGTGTGTGGAGGAGACTGGTCAGATCTCTGGGCTGGTAACACACAGTGACATGATGTGAGGGGGAGATAAGGAGTATAATAGTGGCTGATGGCTCCTGATGTATGAGATACACCAGAGAGTGTGTGGAGGAGACTGGTCAGATCTCTGGGCTGGTAACACACAGTGACATGATGTGAGGGGGAGAGCAGGAGTATAATAGGGGTTGATGGCTCCTGATGTATGAGATACGCCAGAGTGTGGGGAGGAAACTGGTCAGATCTCTGGGCTGGTAACAGACAGTGACATGATGTTGGGGGAGAGCAGGAGTATAATAAGGACTGATGGTGCCCACTGGGCAAATACATTTTCTTCATTAGTTTGTACTGATAGAGGAGAGTGCAGAAAATAAATTGCTGTAGTGACTGAGCAAGGAGAATATGTAACTCTTTATAATAGTGTTTATTACTCACCTTTGCTGATAATATCTGTAGGCATTTCCTCCTCCTTACACTGATCATCCCTCACACCCCTCTCTTCTTCTCCCTCTATATCTTCTGCCTTCATATTAGTCAAATACGTCTCTTCTTCTCCCTCTATAGCTTCTGCCTTCATATTAGTCACATACGTCTCTTCTTCTCCCTCTATATCTTCTGCCTTCATATTAGTCACATACGTCTCTTCTTCTCCCTCTATATCTTCTGCCTTCATATTAGTCATATACGTCTCTTCTTCTCCCTCTATATCTTCTGTCTTCATATCAGTTACATACGTCTCTTCTTCTCCCACTATATCTACTGCCTTCATATCAGTCACATACGTCTCTTCTTCTCTCTCTGTATTTTCTGTCTTCAGATCAGTCACATACGTCTCCTCTTCTCCCTCTATATCTTCTGTCTTGAAGTCAGTCAGGTGTTCACCCTAATAAACCAAAGGCACTATAAAATAAAACTCACATAATGACAAAATGTAATAATTGAGATTACATAATATAATATCAGTGTAAAAGACACACACAGCTTTCTACACATCATATAGTGACAGTCACTGTGGTATATTGGTGAGACCCTAAATCCCATCTACCTGATGCTCCTGTGGGGTCCTGTGATTCTCCTCTGTACAATCCTGGGAATAAAGAGGATGGGGACATCTCTCTGGAGTATTTCTGTTACTGAGTCCATCTGTAGGAGACACACAGTGACTGAGGATATTGCATATATGCGATTATCAGATGATGTGTGTATAATGTGATATCAAAAGCAGGAATAACTCTCTATACTGTATTAAGTGTATAAGGAGGCATCTCTTATATATTACAACTGTAACATTATTGTACTACAGCGGTGACTGGGCTAGATCAATAAGAATATAACAATTTTGGAACTTACTGTTAAATCTCTTTTCTGGGTCCATCTAGGGGACACTCTTGACCATGGGGTGTTATGAAAGTTGAGGAGATAGCACTTTTTAGCTCCTCTCATCCAACCCCTAACTCGTTTTGAACTTTATAAGCTCTTACATGCACAACCCAATAAAGGAGGGATCGTGGCGCCCCCAGATGGTCTTGGATAAGGATATTTAAAGGTAAGTACCAAAAATCCTATATTCTCCTTGTACAATGTACAAAAGCTGCCCCAGGGGAGGGTATGTACAGTCTTGGCTGAAGCCAGTAACCTCTGGCTAAAGGAAGCATCCCTGCACAAAATCATGCATCTATAAACCCGGTGATTGTATGAACCTAGGAGGCCCATGTAACTGCTCCACATAAGTGTTCCATGGAAGTTCCATGCCATGCCAACCACAAAGCACCAAATGAGCTGAGATACTAGATCATTCCGCCACTCATATGTCTACTGAATTGTGGCTCTAATCCCTTTCCAGTTATACATTCTCATATCACCACATCTAATGGGGACTCTGATCCAATGCTTTGCTGATTTAGCAAACAGTAGGTAACACAGTCTCGTAATTAATGAGAAAAGACAACACTACTCAAGAGACAAATAAGGTAGTGTATATAACACTATCTGCGTGAACCTAGAATGGAGATCTCCAAGATAAGCACCTTAATTCTGGCACTCTTGCTGTAAGAAAAATTACTTTCAAGTTACCCACAAGATTGGGCATTTCTAGTGTTGTGTGTCTTTAAGTCTTCTGAACCAAAGTCCCTGAAATGATGGTACAGTGTAACAGTCTTCTGTCCATGGAGACTGGCACCATTCTTGTTAACCAATCAAGCCTGGATGAGGAACTCCTGCCTCTGTTCAAGTTCTCTGAGCAGGTCCACCATCCGAGAGATTGATCGGTCTATGATAAAAGATCATAAATTGAGGCGATTACCAATGGTTGATTGCGACCAAGCTCCTAGAGAACATCCTGAAATGCAACCTTGCCTACTGGACCACCCTTACAATAAACCTGAGTCCATCAAAAAGTTTCGTACTGGATTTTTGGATGGCTTTCTCTTGGCAAGAAGTACCTGTATAGTTGGGTATTGAACCCTTGGCATAAAAACTTCATGCACTAACTGGGAATCATCTTGGACTATTGCCAACTGATAAAAGCCAGCCATGGGACTATCGGTCTTTCATTACACTTAGCCTGAAGATCATCATTTGAGTCTGCATTTTTATAATAAGGAATAAACCTTATTCCCATAGATAATAGGAGGCCTGCCATGACTTTTGTGGTAAATTCAAAATGGCTCTCCCAAATGGGAGGTGAAGGTGGGCATCCTTCGTGTATATACACGTTCATTCCATATATAACAGTTTTTACAGATTCCAACATAAATCGGTCTACCTGCAGTCCTGTACTAAGGTCCTTGACATCTAAAATGAGTCTGAGACTCCCTTTTTTTAATTAAGAGGACGTCTTTTCAAATTTAAAATTCCATTGCCCTGGCCCAAGATGGGACTTCCAAAAAATCCCAATGTCCCAGCCTGATCCCTAAGTTATCCCTGGCAACAATTCCTTTACACTTCTCAGGGTGTAGGGAGACACCTGCACCACATTATAACCATAGATATCTCCGAGCTGGCACACCTCTTCATTGGGAAAGTGGGCAGACATTGATCACCCCAGGATATGGTGAAGCTTGGCTTGCTGTTTTACATACTGAGGAACACCAGGCAAAAAAATAAACCACTGAGTGTTCCTCTGTAGGTATCGCTGCCTTTAAGATTCCTGCGGGGATGTCAGGGACCTCCGAAACCAGAAGAGGGTCGCGGTGTCATTACAAGCAGCACTGTAACAATGCACCACTCAGATATTTAGAATGACAACTGTACAAACTATATTTCCGTCTTCCAGAAACTTTGAAGTTTTCCCTTTTCAGACACTTTTAACAAATAGTACAATAAGGAGAACAATTCACAAAATGCCGTATTATACTGGGTATTTAGTCAGCCTACATACATGGAAATATACATAAATACCTGAATAGAAATAAATGTAAATTGGTCAGATACTTATACCATGTTACCAGTGCGTGAGAGGAGTGGGAAGAGAGGAGCTTCACACTGGTCATTAGTAGAACCTTCTTTCAGGTGCTGCACTAAACCATGTGCTGTAACTCTAGTGGGCTGTCTTTATCAGCCTGACATCTTAGCGAAACGCGTTAAAGGTAGGCACTGGGAGCATCCACTTCAACTCTGACTGTCTTACTAGGGTGAGAGAGGAGGCCATTGCTGCTGATCCAGCCACTCTCACTTCGCAGGGTGGCCTGGTCTAGATACATTTGCTGCTGCCGGCCGAAGCCTTCTGTGATGGCCGGCAGCTCTGTATAGTCCAGAGATCTTACCCGGTTTCACGTATTGCTCTCCTTGCAGTCTCCGGGGGCATACTGTGGTACCTGCAGCTGGACCACTCACTTTAATGGCTGGCAGTAGTGTTGCGAAGAGACCATTATCCTGGAACCAACCCCCCCCACCCTTTTTGCTAGGCGGAATGGTCTGGTCCGGATTCAATTTCTTGCTGCTTGCCAACATCATCTGCAATGGCTGGCAGATGTGGTTAACACAGTCATGCACAGCCTGGCTCTGTGAGCCTGAAGTTGGAGCTTTCCTGCATGCTGCTTGGCGCCTGTCACTGCGGTAACCTCCAGCCTACCACCGACTCCTGCTGCCCTATGTGCTCTCTGGCATCCGCAACTCCCGTCCCTTATCAGACACCATTACTGACCCCTCCAGTTGACCCCTGGCGCTGCTGGCTCTGCGCCCTTCCTGCAGCGGTCATTGGTTCTCCAGCCGCAGCTTTCCACTAGACCACCCGTTTCTTTGGCACCTGCACTGTTGCTGTCCGAAACTCAGGGATTAGCGTGCAGGCTCTGCCACTGGGCGGTGTGTCCAGGAGCTGCTGCTTGAGAGAAAAGGCCCCTGCACCCCCTCTGACATCCAGCAGCCTCTCCTTCCACTGCATCTTGAGCCCTTGGCCTCCTGCAGCTGTCGGAAGGTAAGGAGAGGTTGGTAGCTTTTTAGATGGGGGGGATTAAAAGATGCAGGAACAAAATAAAATTAAAACATATATATATATATATATATATATAGTAGCTAACCTAGTGCTGATCTATTCCTTCAGCACTTAAAGACTAAGGGGAATAAATTATATACACTAAAAAGTTGACCTATTAAGTGCTAGATCCTCAATCCTCACTACACCCCATGGACAAGATTGTCCACTAATCTCATTAATCTTATTAAATATGGAGACAAATGTCCACCAGTTGTGTTTTATTGTGTTTTGAGGTTTCCACCTGTCTTTGTGGCCCGCTTGAGGTGAAAGGAACATTGCAAGAAGGTCCGTCCACAATACAAGGTACATTTGACTAAGGGCCTCATTCAGACACGCTCGCAAGCGCTATGCGCTCGCAAGTGGGTCGATGGTGAGGCCCTGGCGTGCGCAAGCCCCGATGCGAGAGAGAAATTCTCTCGCTCTGGGGCTTGCTACAAACGGGACGGCTGTCGATGTTGATCGACAGCTCGCCCCATTTTGTGGGCGGGGAGGGGGGGTGGCTGGACAAACGGAGGCGTTCCTGAATTAACTCCTGCCGTATGTGGGCGGCCCTACTGACATCACCAGTGATGTCAGTAGGGAGCTTCTTGCTCTATCAGAGCAGGAAGCTCCCTGGGGCTTGCAGTAGACGAGACCCTACCGCAAGGGTCTCGTCGCAAGCGCCAATGATCGCGATGGTCGTGACCATCGCGACCATCACCTGGCCGCTCGCTAAAACTGTGGGTGGTCACCCACAGCTTAGCAAGCGGCCAGGAGGCCGGCATTTTAAAACAAAAGCGGCCGCCCTCATTCAGAGCAAGCGCTCACTTTTTGCGAGCGGCTCTGAATGAGGCCCTAAGTACATTAGAGATGATGACCCTTGTCGCTCTAGAGGGGACAACTTCCAAATCCTTTACGAGAGTAACGTGTGGTGGTCTCAGAATACCTGACATCAAGTCTGCCGGCCAGGATATAAGAAGCCGTAAATAACCGCACCATCCCAGCTGTGGTATCAGTCCCTCTCAGTCTGTGTAATGGCCGTCTGGTTGTACAGAGGACTACACATACTCAATAGGAAGGGATCAAGTCTTCTATATCCACAATATGCTTTTATCTCCACTGGTTTCCGTATTGTCTCAGTATAGGTGAGTAGTAGATGGAAAGGAACCTCAAGTGGCTTCATGGAAAGAGAGGGCATCATAGTGAAAAGGTGCCGTGTGTCCCCTTATCCCCATGTGACCACGACATGTGTGAGCATCAGAAGTCTCATTATGCAACGTTCAGTTTCTCTTGGTAGAAAATGAGCAAAAGTGACATCAGATCTCTCATCTGAGTCCTATGATTTATCACTAGACGATGTCACAGCCAGCGGTGGGAAATCAAAGGCCGTGGGGTAGATGGGTCTCTCGGGATACAGCCAGGTGGTCTAAAAGAACTCGGCCAGGAGGTCTAGAAGAACTGACCAATATCCTCCTGAGCAGGATCATTATATTATGGATATCATGGAATAAGAGATTGTTGTAGTGACTGAACAAGGAGAATATGTAACTATTTTCTGTAATAAGTGTTTATTACTCACCTGTGCTGATATCTGTAGGGAGTTCCTCCTCCTTACACTGCTGATCACCTCTCACATACATCTCTTCTCCCTCTATATCTTCTGTCTTTATATTAGTCACATACGTCTCTTCTTCTCCCTCTATATCTTCTGCCTTTATATCAGTCACATACGTCTCTTCTCCCTCTATATCTTCTGTCTTCATATCAATCACATACGTCTCTTCTTCTCCCTCTATATCTTCTGCCTTTATATCAGTCACATACGTCTCTTCTCCCTCTATATCTTCTGTCTTCATATCAGTCACATACGTCTCTTCTTCTCCCTCTATATCTTCCGCCGTATTATCAGTCACATACGTCTCTTCTTCTCCCTTTATATCTTCTGCCTTCATATCAGTCACACACATCTCTTCTCCATCTATATCTTCTGCCTTCATATCAGTCACATACGTCTCTTCTTCTCCCTCTATATCTTCTGCCTTCATATCAGTCACATACGTCTCTTCTTCTCCCTCTATATCTTCTGCCTTTATATCAGTCACATACGTCTCTTCTTCTCCCTCTGTATCTTCTGCCTTTATATCAGTCACATACGTCTCTTCTTCTCCCTCTATATCTTCTGCCTTCATATCAGTCACAAACATCTCTTCTTCTCCCTCTGTATATTCTGACTTTATATCTGTAAGATCTTCACCCTAAATGACCCATAAAACAATGTAATAAAACATTAATGATGCCTAATTTACTTAACTGTGTAGAAGACACACAGCTTATTTACAGATCATATAGTGACAGTCACTTTGGTATATTAGTGAGACCCTAAATCCCATCTACCTGATGCTCCTGTGAGATTCTGTGATTCTCCTCTGTACAGTCCTGGGAATAAAGAGGATGGGGACATCTCTCTGGGGTATTTCTGTTACTGGATCCATCTGTAGGAGACACACAGTGACTGAGTACATTGTATATAGTGTTCACTCTAGATCCGGCGGCAGGCAGGGCGCCGGAGCTAGAGAGGGCAATGTTGTGCGCGCGTGAAAAGGGGGCGTGGCCATGAAAAGGGGGTCGTGTCTATAAGACGCAATCCCTTTTCGTCATACTTGGGGGCGTGCCCGGCACCTACGGACACGCCGGGCAGCCCCCAAGCGCTGCAGACAGGGAGAATAGATGCCGGGTCACCGCACATTTCTCCACCGGCGGGACATTGCGTCCCGAGGGTGAAGACGGCACCCGCAGGCTGTGAGGGCAGGGCGCTTTTTGCCCACCTTCTGGAGGGCAGGGTGCTTTTTGCCCTCTAGAAGGAGGGCAGGGTGCCGCGCCCCGCTAAAACAGCCTAGCGGAAATTGACAGAATTTTCATATTTTGGCCTCTATTCACCACCACAATGCCTTTGAAATGAAACAAACAAGATATGCTTTATCTGCAGACTTTCAGATTTAATTTGAGGGTAATTACATCCAAATCAGGTGAACGGTGTAGGAATTACAACGGTTTCTATATGTGCCTCCCAGTTGACTTTGTGTGTGTATTTCTGTGAGTGTGTGTGTATGTATGTATGTATATATATACAGTCAGGTGCATAAATATTGGGACATTGACAGAATTTTCATATTTTGGCCTCTATTCACCACCACAATGACTTTTAAATTAAACAAACAAGATGTGCTTTAACTGCAGACTTTCAGATTTAATTTGAGGGTAATTACATCCAAATCAGGTGAACGGTGTAGGAATTACAACGGTTTCTATATGTGCCTCCCACTTTTTAAGGGGCCAAAAGTAATGGGACAAACTAAACAATCCTAAATCTAACTTTCACTTTTTAATACTTTGTTGCAAATCCTTTGCAGGTAATTACAGCCTGAAGTCTGGAACGCATAGACATCACCAGACACTGGGTTTCATCCCTGGTGATGCTCTTCCAGGCCTCTACTGCAAATGTCTTCAGTTCCTGCTTGTTCTTGGGGCATTTTCCCTTCAGTTTTGTCTTCATCAAGTGAAATGCATGCTCAATCGGATTCAGGTCAGGGTATTGACTTGGCCATTACATATTCCACTTTTTAGCCTTAAAAAACTCTTTGGTTGCTTTTGCAGTATGCTTCGGGTCATTGTCCATTTGCACTGTGAAGCCGTCCAATGAGTTCTGAAGCATTTGACTATGAGCATATAATATTGCCCGAAACACTTCAGAATTCATTCTGCTGCTTTTGTCAGCAGTCACATCATCAATAAATACAAGGGAACCAGTTCCATTGGCAGCCATACATGCCCACGCCATGACACTACCACCACCATGCTTCACTGATGAGGTGGTATGTTTTGGATCATGAGCAGTTCCTTTCCTTCTCCATACTCTTCTCTTCCCATCACTCTGGTACAAGTTGATCTTTGTCTCATCTGTCTATAGGATGTTGTTCCATAACTGTAATGGCTTTTTTAGATGTTGTTTGGCAAACTCTAATCTGGTGTTCCTGTTTTTGTGGCTCACCGATGGTTTACATCTTGTGGTGAACCCTCTATATTCACTCTTGTGAAATCTTCGCTTGATTGTTGACTTTGACACATATACACCTACCTCCTGGAGAGTGTTCTTGATTTGGCCAACTGTTGTGAAGGGGTTTTTCTTCACCGGGGAAATTATTCTTCTGTCATCCACCACAGTTGTTTCCGTGGTCTTCCGGGTCTTTTGGTGTTGCTGAGCTCTCCGATGCGTTCTTTACTTTTAAGAATGTTCCAAACAGTTGATTTGGCCACACCTATGTTTTTGCTATCTCTCGGATGGGTTTGTTTTGATTTTTCAGCCTAATGATGGCTTGCTTCACTGATAGTGACAGCTCTTTGGATCTCATATTGAGAGTCGACAGCAACTGATTCCAAATGCAAATGTCACACCTAGAATCAACTCCAGACCTTTTAACTGCTTGATTGATAATGAAATAACGAGGGAATAGCCCACACCTGTCCATGAAATAGCTTTTGAGTTGATAGTCCCATTATTTTTGGCCCCTTAAAAAGTGGGAGGCACATATAGAAACCGTTGAAATTCCTACACCGTTCACCTGAGTTGGATGTAATTACCCTCAAATTAAATCTGAAAGTCTGCAGTTAAAGCACATCTTGTTTGCTTCATTTCAAAGCCATTGTGGTGGTGAATAGAGGACAAAATATGAAAATTCTGTCAATGTCCCAATATTTATGCACCTGACTGTATGTGATTATCAGGTGATGTGTGTATATAGGGGGCCCCCATACCTGCTCTCCCCTGTACAATAAATAACAGTCTCCACTTACCCAGTGATATGAGAGGCCGGTGATTCTCCATCATCACGTCCTTGTACAGACCCTTGTGTTCCTCTATATACTCCCCCTCCTGCATGGAAACATAGACAGTGACACCTTGATACCTTATAGGAACCTGACACACAATGATAGAGTCATCACCCAGACACATCCCGGTGTTACTGTATACTCTCCCATTCCCAGCAGTCACCTCTCCAGTCAGCAGCTGAATGATCTTGTTGGTGAGTTCCAGGATCTTCTGGTTATTGTATCTGTCATGTATTAGTGAGTGAGGTGGAAGCACCTTGATGGGCTCTGGGTCCTGCTCAGTCCTCGTGACACAAGTGTCTTAATCACTAGTTTGCAATCCTTTGTAAAGACAAAGACATCATTAATGAGGAAAATGTAACTCAATATATTCAATAATGATAACATCTTAACAGTAAAATTTTAAGTTATTAAAAAAACGTAATTATTTCAATATACAAACTATGCATGAGAAAAAAATCACTAAATAGAGTAACAAATAAGATAGGGACTTCAGACACAAAGTCTGTACAGTCCCCCCCCTATATAATAATACCACATATCAGTGTGTGCTGGGAGCTGTGTTATTCCCCCTCATATATCACTGTACAGTCCTCTCTCCCATATATAATATTAATACCACATATCAGTGTGTGCTGGGAGCTGTGTTATTCCCCCTCAAATATCACTGTACAGTCCCCTCTCCCCCTATATAATAATAATACCACATATCAGTGTGTGCTGGGAGCTGTGTTATTCCCCTCATATATCACTGTACGGTCTCCTCTCCCCTATATAATAATACCACATATCAGTGTGTGCTGGGAGCTGTGTTATTCCCCCTCATATATCACTGTACAGTCCCATCTCCATTATATAATAATAATACCACATAACAGTGTGTGCTGGGAGCTGTGTTATTCCCACTCATATATCACTGTACTGTCCCGTCCCCCCCATATATAATAATAATACCACATATCAGTGTGTGCTGGGAGCTGTGTTATTCCCCCTCATATATCACTGTACGGTCCCCTCCCCCTATATAATAAGAATACCACATATCAGTGTGTGCTGGGAGCTGTGTTATTCCCCCTCACATATCACTGTACGGTCCCCTCTCCCCTATATATTAATAATAACACATATGAGTGTGTGCTGGGAGCTGTGCTATTCCCCTCATATATCACTGTACGGTCTCCTCTCCCCTCCATAATAATACCACATATCAGTGTGTGCTGGGAGCTGTGTTATTCCCCCTCATATATCACTGTACAGTCCCATCTCCATTATATAATAATAATACCACATATCAGTGTGTGCTGGGAGCTGTGATATTCCCCCTCATATATCACTGTACTGCCCCCTCTCCCCCTATACAATAATAATACCACATATCAGTGTGTGCTGGGAGCTGTTATTCCCTCTCATATATCACTGTAAAGTACCATCTACACTATATAATAATAATACCACATATCAGTGTGTGCTGGGAGCTGTGTTATTCCCCCTCATATATCACTGTACGGTACCCTCTCCCCTATATAATAATAACACATATCAGTGTGTGCTGGGAGCTGTGTTATGTCCCCTCATATATCACTGTACAGTCCTCTCTCCCCTATATTATAATAATACCACATACCAGTGTGTGCTAGGAGCTGTGTTATTCCCCCTCATATATCACTGTACAGTCCCCTCTCCCTATATAATAATACCACATATCAGTGTGTGCTGGGAGCTGTGTTATTCCCCCTCATATATCACTGTATGGTCCCCTCTCCCCTATATAATAATAATACCACATATCAGTGTGTGCTAGGAGCTGTGTTATTCCCCCTCATATATCACTGTACGGTACCCTCTCCCCTATATAATAATAACACATATCAGTGTGTGCTGGGAGCTGTGTTATTCCCCCTCATATATCACTGTACGGTCCCCTCTCGACTATATAATAATAATACCACATATCAGTGTGTGCTGGGAGCTGTGTTATTCCCCCTCATATATCACTGTATGGTCCCCTCCCACCTATATAATAATACCACATATCGTGTGCTGGGAGCTGTGTTATTCCCCCTCATATATCACTGTAAAGTCCCCTCTCCCCTATATAATAATACCACATATCAGTGTGTGCTGGGAGCTGTGTTATTCCCCTCATATATCACTGTACGGTCTCCTCTCCCCTACATAATAATACCACATATCAGTGTGTGCTGGGAGCTGTGTTATTTCCCCTCATATATCACTGTACAGTCCCATCTCCATTATATAATAATAATACCACTTATCAGTGTGTGCTGGGAGCTGTGATATTCCCCCTCATATATCACTGTACGGTCCCCTCTCCCCCTATACAATAATAATACCACATATCAGTGTGTGCTGGGAGCTGTGTTATTCCCTCTCATATATCACTGTAAAGTCCCATCTACACTATATAATAATAATACCACATATCAGTGTGTGCTAGGAGCTGTGTTATTCCCCCTCATATATCACTGTACGGTACCCTCTCCCCTATATAATAATAACACATATCAGTGTGTGCTGGGAGCTGTGTTATGTCCCCTCATATATCACTGTACAGTCCTCTCTCCCCTATATTATAATAATACCACATACCAGTGTGTGCTAGGAGCTGTGTTATTCCCCCTCATATATCACTGTACAGTCCCCTCTCCCCTATATAATAATACCACATATCAGTGTGTGCTGGGAGCTGTGTTATTCCCCCTCATATATCACTGTACAGTCCCCTCTCCCCTATATAATAATACCACATATCAGTGTGTGCTGGGAGCTGTGTTATTCCCCCTCATATATCACTGTACGGTACCCTCTAACCTATATAATAATAACACATATCAGTGTGTGCTAGGAGCTGTGTTATTCCCCCTCATATATCACTGTACGGTCCCCTCTCCCCTATATAATAATAATACCACATATCAGTGTGTGCTGGGAGCTGTGTTATTCCCCCTCATATATCACTGTATGGTCCCCTCCCACCTATATAATAATACCACATATCAGTGTGTGCTGGGAGCTGTGTTATTCCCCCTCATATATCACTGTAAAGTCCCCTCTCCCCTATATAATAATAATACCACATATCAGTGTGTGCTGGGAGCTGTGTTATTCCCCCTTATATATCACTGTACGGTCCCCTCTCCCCTATATAATAATAATACCACAAATCAGTGTGTGCTGGGAGATGTCTTATTCCCCCTCAAATATCACTGTACAGTCCCCCCCCCCCTATATAATACTAATGTCACATATCAGTGTGTGCTGGGAGTTGTGTTATTCCCCCTCATATATCACTGTACAGTCCCCTCTCCCCCTATATAATTATAATACCACATATCAGTGTGTGCTGGGAGCTGTGTTATTCCCCCTCATGTATCACTGTACAGTCCCCTCTCCCCTATATAATAATAATACCACATATCAGTGTGTGCTGGGAGCTGTGTTATTCCCCCTCATATATCATTGTACAGTACCCTCTCCCTATATAATAATAATACCACATATCAGTGTGTGCTGGGAGCTGTGTTATTCCCCTCATATATCACTGTACGGTCCCCTCCCCCCTATATGATAATAATACCACATCTCAGTGTGTGCCGGGAGCTGTGTTATTCCCCCTTATATATCACTGTACGGTCCCCTCTCCCCTATATAATAATAATACCACATATCAGTGTGTGCTGGGAGCTGTGTTATTCCACTCATATATCACTGTACGGTCCCCTCTCCCCTATATAATAATAATACCACATAGTGTGTGCAGGGAGATGTCTTATTCCCCCTCAAATATCACTGTACAGTCCCTCCCCCCTATATAATACTAATGTCACATATCAGTGTGTGCTGGGAGTTGTGTTATTCCCCCTCATATATCACTGTACGGTCCCCTCTCCCCTATATAATAATACCACATATCAGTGTATGCTGGGAGCTGTGTTATTCCCCCTCATATATCACTGCACGGTCCCCTCTCCCCTATATAATAATAATAACACATATCAGTGTGTGCTGGGAGCTGTGTTATTCCCCCTCATATATCACTGTACAGTCCCCTCTCCCCCTATATAATTATAATACCACATATCAGTGTGTGCTAGGAGCTGTGTTATTCCCCTTCATGTATCACTGTACAGTCCCCTCTCCCCTATATAATAATAATACCACATATCAGTGTGTGCTGGGAGCTGTGTTATTCCCCCTCATATATCATTGTACAGTACCCTCTCCCCTATATAATAATACCACATATCAGTGTGTGCTGGGAGCTGTGTTATTCCCCCTCATATATCACTGTACAGTCCCATCTCCATTATATAATAATAATACCACATAACAGTGTGTGCTGGGAGCTGTGTTATTCCCACTCATATATCACTGTACTGTCCCGTCCCCCCCATATATAATAATAATACCACATATCAGTGTGTGCTGGGAGCTGTGTTATTCCCCCTCATATATCACTGTACGGTCCCCTCCCCCTATATAATAAGAATACCACATATCAGTGTGTGCTGGGAGCTGTGTTATTCCCCCTCACATATCACTGTACGGTCCCCTCTCCCCTATATATTAATAATAACACATATGAGTGTGTGCTGGGAGCTGTGCTATTCCCCTCATATATCACTGTACGGTCTCCTCTCCCCTCCATAATAATACCACATATCAGTGTGTGCTGGGAGCTGTGTTATTCCCCCTCATATATCACTGTACAGTCCCATCTCCATTATATAATAATAATACCACATATCAGTGTGTGCTGGGAGCTGTGATATTCCCCCTCATATATCACTGTACTGCCCCCTCTCCCCCTATACAATAATAATACCACATATCAGTGTGTGCTGGGAGCTGTTATTCCCTCTCATATATCACTGTAAAGTACCATCTACACTATATAATAATAATACCACATATCAGTGTGTGCTGGGAGCTGTGTTATTCCCCCTCATATATCACTGTACGGTACCCTCTCCCCTATATAATAATAACACATATCAGTGTGTGCTGGGAGCTGTGTTATGTCCCCTCATATATCACTGTACAGTCCTCTCTCCCCTATATTATAATAATACCACATACCAGTGTGTGCTAGGAGCTGTGTTATTCCCCCTCATATATCACTGTACAGTCCCCTCTCCCTATATAATAATACCACATATCAGTGTGTGCTGGGAGCTGTGTTATTCCCCCTCATATATCACTGTATGGTCCCCTCTCCCCTATATAATAATAATACCACATATCAGTGTGTGCTAGGAGCTGTGTTATTCCCCCTCATATATCACTGTACGGTACCCTCTCCCCTATATAATAATAACACATATCAGTGTGTGCTGGGAGCTGTGTTATTCCCCCTCATATATCACTGTACGGTCCCCTCTCGACTATATAATAATAATACCACATATCAGTGTGTGCTGGGAGCTGTGTTATTCCCCCTCATATATCACTGTATGGTCCCCCTCCCACCTATATAATAATACCACATATCGTGTGCTGGGAGCTGTGTTATTCCCCCTCATATATCACTGTAAAGTCCCCTCTCCCCTATATAATAATACCACATATCAGTGTGTGCTGGGAGCTGTGTTATTCCCCTCATATATCACTGTACGGTCTCCTCTCCCCTACATAATAATACCACATATCAGTGTGTGCTGGGAGCTGTGTTATTCCCCCTCATATATCACTGTACAGTCCCCATCTCCATTATATAATAATAATACCACTTATCAGTGTGTGCTGGGAGCTGTGATATTCCCCCTCATATATCACTGTACGGTCCCCTCTCCCCCTATACAATAATAATACCACATATCAGTGTGTGCTGGGAGCTGTGTTATTCCCTCTCATATATCACTGTAAAGTCCCATCTACACTATATAATAATAATACCACATATCAGTGTGTGCTAGGAGCTGTGTTATTCCCCCTCATATATCACTGTACGGTACCCTCTCCCCTATATAATAATAACACATATCAGTGTGTGCTGGGAGCTGTGTTATGTCCCCTCATATATCACTGTACAGTCCTCTCTCCCCTATATTATAATAATACCACATACCAGTGTGTGCTAGGAGCTGTGTTATTCCCCCTCATATATCACTGTACAGTCCCCTCTCCCCTATATAATAATACCACATATCAGTGTGTGCTGGGAGCTGTGTTATTCCCCCTCATATATCACTGTACAGTCCCCTCTCCCCTATATAATAATACCACATATCAGTGTGTGCTGGGAGCTGTGTTATTCCCCCTCATATATCACTGTACGGTACCCTCTAACCTATATAATAATAACACATATCAGTGTGTGCTAGGAGCTGTGTTATTCCCCCTCATATATCACTGTACGGTCCCCTCTCCCCTATATAATAATAATACCACATATCAGTG
>JAUIMM010000285.1:1320000-1492500 GCA_031769625.1 Taudactylus pleione
ACGCTAAATAACAAAAATGAAATCAGTCTGAATTTTACCATGATCATTGCTATGCTTTTTATCTGTGTTGTGTTCAACCTGCACACAAATTTTAAAGTCTAGTCTTCCCCAAGCAGTAGCGGCTACTACATTAGGCACAGAGTTAATCACATGACACAAGTTGTCTAGGGAGGGGAACCACAATAAGCCAAATTTTAACAAAATTTAAACTAGAAAAGAATAAAAAGTGTAATTGGCCATCAATGTCTTCTTATTTTACACACTGAGGCCCTGATTCAGAGTCGGATGCTCTTTCAGAGCGCTCGCTCTGAATCATGACTTTTTTTTGTATTGGCCTCTTAGGCGCTCGCATAGCTGTGGGTGACCACCCACAGCTTTTGCATACGGCCAGGTGATAGTCGCAATGGTCTCGACCATCGCGACTATCCGGCTTGCAACGAGACCCTTGTGGTAGGGACTCGTCCGTCACAAGCCCGAGTGAGCTTACAGCTCTAATAGATCCGGAAGCTCGTGATGTCAGTGGGGCCGCCCCCAAATGGCAGGTGTTCCTTTGGGAATGCCTCCATTTGGCCAGCCACCCCCCAGACACACCTACCGAACGGGGCGAGCTGTCGATCAACATCGGCAGCCGCCCCTTTTGGAAGCGAGCGTTGGAGCGAATGATTTCTCGTTTGCTCTGGGGCTTGCGCACGCCGCTCGTGCGCACTGCCCAGCCATCGACCCACTTGCGCTCGTGATCAGGATTGAATCATGCCCTATGGTCACACCCTTCTTGCACCCCATTTTGCATTTTATGTATTTACATTTGTTAAATGTCTGTGGTAAAGAGTTACACTTTCTAATCTTCATTTGCTAATAATTGGTAAAAGCAGGTTACCTTTAGTGAAAGATGGGGAGACATTCAAGTCAAAGGAACATGTTTTGAATTTAATACACCTATATGCATCCTTGTTCATTTTTTATTTTCTATTTAAGGAGCATATTTATTAAATAATATTTGAGGGATAGTCCCCTGAAAATACTTTTTTTCTGGGGGTAGCTGCAAAAATTACGGATCCCTGGGATTTAAGAAGGAGGTTATCACAGCAGATATCTCAGATTTCTATGGGGGGGGAGTTAAGCTATTAGCCTCTAATACCATCCAAATATGGCAATAGCCCATAGTAGCCTTTGGACTACTCTTTCACTGATTCTTTCGGAGAGGAATTCTTGGGATCCATCTCTGTCTACTCTGCACCCACTGATGAATGTACCAGCCACGCGCCGATGACGAGCTCTAGCTCTTCGCTGAGATGGACTCTAATCGGACCCCCTGTTCCAGCAAGAGGAGATTTGTAAATTCATGTGAAAATTTAAATATTCATGTTTTGCGAATTTAGGCAAAAATAATTTATCACCTACACATTAAAAATGCAGATTGTGATAAATACAATAGGTTCCCATGAGCTGCACAACTAATATAATCTGTAGAACGAGACTGATATATTATGGATAAACCTATGAATATTATTTGCCTACTGTATTTATGTGGGTTCATAATTAAGTAATATTTTAAAGGATATGAGGAATTAATATTAAAATAATGAAGTCAATGTGTCCTAGTTCTACAGGCTTCTCTTCTGAATGATGGCCGGAGGGTGACCAGCTCAAAGAATTGAGTCCATTTAGCGCTGGATGGATGAAAAATGCTAATTTTGAATAATGATAATTCTTTAATTTTAACTAACTAGAATGAACTCTATCTATGTAAAGAGAGAGGATGGGGTACGGTCTTTGTGCCTGATTCAGACCCGGTCGCAAGTGCTGTGCACTCGCAACCGGGACTCACTACAAAAGGGGTGGATGTCGATGTTGATCGACAGCTCGACCCCTTTTGTAGGCGTGGCCGGGGGGTGGCTTCACAAATGGAGGTGTTCCCAAGCGAACGCCTGCCGTTTGTGGGCGGCCTCACTGACATCACTGTTAGAGCCGTAAGCTCTCTGGGGCTTGCAGTCATGAGACCCTACCACAAGGGTCTCATCGCAAACCCGATGGTGGTGATGGTCTTGACCATCGCGACCATCATCATGGCCGCTCGCATAAGCTGTGGGTGGTAACCCACAGCTATGCGAGCGGCCATGAGGCCGCAACTTAAAAACCAAGCGCTAACCCTGATTCAGAGCGAGCGCTCGCTTTTTGCAAGCGCCTCTGAATCAGGCCCTGTGTGTGCATGTGATTATGAGGGGCATCTTCATTTTAGACTTTCATTTTTTATTTCCATGTGAACTTCTAGAATTTACTTGAGCAAGTCTGAAAATTAAACTGTGTAATACTAATTTATTTCAGAACTTGATTGCAATTTGAATCCGGAGGGGAGACAGATGATGTCCGTGGAACGGTTTGCTGATAATGAAAAGAAGGCGGTCTTAGGGGGGTGTTATCCATGAATAAGAAATTCAATGGTGGAAGCTCAGTCTGTAATATAGAAAAGACGTGGAGTATATCAGACACTGGAATGGAGATCTGGAGGGAACACTTGAACCTTGGTGACGGTAGGACCTCCAGCTGGATAGGCAAACAGGAAGGTGCATACAGTAACTGGAACCAGAAGTGGAAAGGCTGGAACTGACACTGAGCTGAATGGCAGGCAGACTGCAAACGACTTGCAGCAAAGCACTGAGGTAAAGGGAGCACAAGAACTAGCACACAGCTTGAGCTGTGTATAATGTTGCACTGGCAACTAAAGGACCTCCAGACAGCCCTTATATACCATGGTCTGGTGCAGGATTGGTTGCTAGGACTCCCAGGAATGGGCAGTGACTGGATTGGCTCAACCAGGTCACATGTCCAAATCCAAGATGGCAGCCCCCAGTGGTCAGCAGCGCTGGAGCACTGCCAGTAAAACCACCAGCCAGCTGTCTTTCCCACTTCCCTGAGATATCACCTGTACCAGCAATACCTCCTGAAACCAGCACCCCTGCTGAAGGGACCCCGCCAGAGTGCCCAGACAAGTAAAGTCCGCGATCTCCGGTGACACACAGCCCTGGTCGTGACAATTTACTTTTATGTTAAGCACTGATCTTTAATTTCAATAAAAATAAAATAATATACATGTCTATATTCATATTCCTTCCAGACGGAATTAGATGCTTTGTAGACTGAGCCAAGATTCCCAATATTTAATGGGTGATTACTAAACTTTCTGAAGAGGACAAGTGGCAAAGTTGCCATATGCACGCATACGCAACTATGGGCGAGTCATGGGCATCTTTACTGGCAAATGAGTAGGTGTTACTGTGCATCAACTTTAGGTTCACATGGAGCACAGTAAGTAAGTAGAGTGAGGACATGTCGAGGGGATTTTTGCAGAAATTGTGATCTAATCAGGGTAAAAAAACACATGAATGAAGAGTAACGTAAATAAGATTTCTACCTTAATTGAAATTACTCACGAGGACTTACAGTTTGAGATAAACAGAAGCTCCACCACAATTCATTCTACCAGGTACAAAAAGATCTGCTCCCAAACTTCCCACTTACTCTCTTATTGTAGTTACGAAAAAGGTACCTGTACTGTGAAAGGTGCATACCGGTAGCTGGAACCTAACACTCTTGTAATGCATGTTCAAGTCAGGAGTGTTGAAATATACCAGTGATTACCAGTGATTTGGGCAGAATAACTTCTTGTTTCCGAGAAAATGCTGAATAGCATTTGTTTGTTACTGACGGGGTGGGGTTGCAGGGTTCCGGAGAATAGACCGGCGCGCCAAAAGCCGCGCTGTACCCTGGTAATATGTCCTAATTGTGGGAGGTGTGGCCATGCCCCCTTAGGCAAAAAACTCAGGAAAAATTTCTTTTCTGCGCCCTGGGGATGCTGTGCTGTGAGCCCCCTCAGCCCAGTGCATAGCCAATGGGGGGCACGATCAGTGTGATCGCTCCCACCACAGGAGTAGGAGATGGCCAGCAGTCTCCCAGTGCAGCCTAGCACACAGCAGCATGTGCTGAGCTGCTGTGATGTAAGAGGGAGGAAAGGCAGTGCTGGGCCCCCCCAGCAAGCCTGGGCACGGGTAATTAGTACCTCCCCCCCCTTGTCGGCACCCCTGATTATAGATAGACAGTAAAAAGGTTGACAATGTCTACATAGACACCAGATGTTAGACAATCAATAGGTCAACAGGGACAACAGGTCGACACACTAAAGGTCAACATGTTAGGTTGAAGATTGGGGCTAAAGAACAAAAGTCCTGTGTAGACCATTTGTGTATCCACCCTTTATCATGTCGACCTTTTGACCCTGCAGATCATTTGTACCTGTTGATCTTCTTAGATGTCTACCTTTAGTGTGTCAAACTTTTGTTTTGTTTGTTTGGTGTCTATCTAGACTCCATCTAACTTTTTACTGTCTTTCTGCTAACCACACCCTGGGTGGCAAACTATTTAATTTTTATTTATTTTTTTACTTTAGTTTGATGTATTCCAGTCTGGAGATGCCCAGTGAGTGGATGAGGGTCTTACTTGTCTACAGGGTGAGAAAGGGTCTGAGCCTGGAGATATATCTGAGATGGAAATGGCAGGACTAAGAAAAGTACAAAATGTGTGGTTTGAATGAAAGGGAGGAGTTAAGAATAACTTCAGAACTTGGGACCTAGAGGAGATAGTGGTGCTGTCAATAGATAATGAAATTGTTGGAGGTGAGGTAATGTGGGATGGTGGGAAGATGATCAGCTCAGTCTTAGGTGTATATTTACTAAAAGTCTGGGTTTTTAGAAGTGGAGATTTACCCATAGCAACCAATCAGATTCTACTTCTAGAAACCCGCACTTTAGTAAATTTAGTAAATTTACCCCTTAGACATGTTAAGTTTAAGAAAGCGCTGGAACATCCAGGAGGAAATATCAAAGATAGTTGCAGCTCTGAGTGGGGTCTCTGGTTATCAAAGGTACAGTAGTAGTCTTTACTGGGAAACCCTCAAAGCTTTGCCAAGCAAAGCAACGGGGAGCCTACAGTATTTATCATTAATAGTGTCAGTAGAAGTACCTAAGTTGTCCTCCCATTGCAAATTTCATCTTCATTATTAAAATTAAAAAAATTCAGTTAATTGTAGACTATTTTTTCCCTATCTTATTCACATTTTATTTTCTTGAATCTGGACTTGGCATCCTGTCAGCTCATGCATGCACTGATGGACAACTTTTACTGTAACTAAAATGTATTCAGTATATTCCTGAAATATTTCAGGTAAATAAAGAAGAAACGATTACAAAAATCAATGCATTTGAAAAACATATTTCCTCACCAAATTATATGATTTTAAATAAAAATATATTAGGTCTTGTTTGTCTATTGCTGTTTTTTGAGATCAGTCAGTGTACTCTGGGCCTGATTCAGACCCGGTCGCAATTGTTGAGCACTCGCAACTGGGTCTATTGTGGCCCAGAGCGCATACGCATGACGGAGCCGGCTCCATCGTGTGCATGCCCGAGACCCGGATAGCGACGGGCAATCCGTCGCTCCGGGTCTCGCACCAAAGGGGGCGTGCTGTCACTCAACATTGGTGGGCGGGCCGGGGGGGTGGCTGCCCAGACTGAGTGATGTCAGTGGAGAGATTCTGGCTCTGTTAGAGCCAAAATCTCTCTGGGGCTTGCGGCCACAAGACCCTAGCACAAGGATCTCGTTGCAAGCCCGATGGTCGCGATGGTCTTGACCATCGCGACCATCATCCTGGCCGCTCGCAATAGCTGTGGGTTACAACCCACAGCTATGCAAGTGGCCAGGAGGCCGCTCCATAAAAAAAAGACTCTCTGATTCAGAGCGAGCGCTCTTTCAGAGCGTCCGGCTCTGAATCAGGACCACAGTTTGTAGTCATAGTGTAGGCTACAAACTCCAACAATTTATTGAAAGCAAACAACACACATTTTCTGCTGTAAATTTCATGACTCTGTTACAAAATAAATAAGCTAGAAGGGACACAATGTATTTTGAACCCCAGATGGCATCGTACTGTTATTTGAATCTTTGATGCTTTTAACAGTTTCTTTGTGAAGCTGTTAGACAAAGGATTCTGCAGGCTCCATAATAACAAAAGATTTGGATAGAATCAGACAGCTCTTATTGTTGTACTAAAGTTTAGGATAAACAAATATTTAACAAGGTGTAATTCAAAAATTGTAGTCTAACAATAAGTTTGATTTTTATCCATTACAACTGATAAAGGCCCTCATTCAGAGCCGCTCGTTACCAGCAGTACGCTCGTTGCGTTCCGATGTTGACTAACCGCGCATGCGTCGGTGTTACACTGCGCATGTGCATACGGCAGATTGCGAGCTTATTTTGTCTCGTTCGTCAAATAGCGTACAGGAAGTGACATGTCAAATGTGATTGACAGAACAGGGCGTTTTTGGGTGTTGACTGGGGAGGAGATGGAAAAACACAGACGTGGCGCTGCGTTTTTTGGGCGTACATACATTAACAAATGCGAACGTCAAATGTGTTCGTACCAACTCATACGTCACTGGATGATCCTCTTTCCCTTCAAAATGCTCGCACAGCTTAGGGGCTGGATAACTCGACCACAGTGGCGATGGCCTTCTCCTCCGTCCCGGCACTCCACGATGTAGCATCGATTAATCACGGCTTGTCAGAAAATCAATTAGTGTTTGATTGAAAACTGGCTTGGTATGTGTTTGGAAAGCAGTTTTTTTGGATAGCACAAAACCGAACGCAGGTGGAAATCATAGCTGCTAATGTCTGGATTACACAATCAATTAGCGTACATTTATGGGGGTGTATTTTGGCCGCAATGTGTTGTTTTTGGACTATTGTAACAATAATGTCATCATGCTTAGGTTTGGTGCCTCATTTTGTGTTTGCAAGGTGATTTTTCCTCCTTAGGTAATGTTTTAAACGTTCCTTAACGAGCCCTTTTTTTCCAATGTGTAATTTTTTAGGTTGAACGTTGTTGGCTTGTGGGCCCGGATTAAATGTAACCCATTTTTACAATAATGTCAGAATACAAAGTCGTACATTTGATGTAAATTTATTTGTATCCCCCCCAAAAAAATGCACATATTTAACCAAAACATTTTTGGCAGTGTTCATTCCACAATATTTATTAATTGTGCAAACAATAAATTGTTGGTAAACGTAAATGCAAAAATTAAAAACAATTCACAAGAAAGGAATATGAGGCAAGCACAGAAGGAGTGTGGGAAAAGTAGCCAATGCTGTCACCGTTTTTTCAGCCGTTTGGCTGGGGGAGGGAGGGCGCCAGACCGGGTCCGGGATGTCATCGGGCTGGCCTGTCCAGAGGCAGATGTTGTGGCCTCTGGACTAGGCACAGGGCTAGGCACATTTGGAGGATTGGCTGATGTTGTGCCAGAGGTGGAGGATCCTGATGTTCCAGCAGTAAGGGAGGTCGGCTCCACCATGTGATGGCGAACGAGCTGCTCCAGGGCAGTGGCGATGCGGATGTTGGCCCTGGTATTTTCCGCCAGGGCCTGACCAATGGTCACGTTGGCCGCAGCATTTTGCTCCAGGGCCTCAGCCACCCGTACCAGACGGGCGTCCATCCTCTGCAGAATCTCCGTATGGAAATCCAATTTAAAATTGAGTTCTGTGAGGAGGGACACTGCCTGCGAGGGGGATTGCCCTGGACTGGCTTCTGCAGGGTCCTCAGCCGGATGTACTGGTTCATCCCCTGCAGAGCCTGCAGAAATTCTGCGGCCAAGGCTCCCCTCTGGAGCAGACTCATCCGCCTGTGTCTCTGTTGGAAAAATGAGAAAAGACACATTAGAATCTACATATTGGCACAATAACATTTCAGAGTTGGTGAAATCACAATATTTACCTGGGACAACATGAGGAGCCGCAAAGTCTGGCATGTCCGTATCCATGTTGGACACGCCAAACACCTCCACAGGCTGCACACACCCCTGTGCCAGCTCTTCTAAATCAGTCAACTCCAATGACACAGGGGTGGGACCTCCACCTGTCCCCCTTGCATGCCTAGCCCCTGTCCGCCATTTTTTGTGTCAGGCGATATTTGAAGTCTTGCCATCTGTGGCACTATTTATGGCTTGGGGCGTCTCGATTCGAGGTGGCATTTTTTGAATGTTGGAGGTTACGTTGGTTGGAGTTGATTGTTGGCTGGTGTAGGAGTTTGCGTTTTTGGAAGTAGTTTTTTTGGATATATTTTTTTTTGATTTCCGTTCGTTTTTTTTCGGTTTGAATTTTTGTTGTCCTTTCCAGTTTTGGTAAGTTTGGGGAAGTCTAACTTTGGGTCAATTTGTCTCTCATTCTGGTTAAGATTTTTCTAATATTTTTTTTCCGTCATTTCATCTCTCTTAGGTTTTATTTTGGCTCTGCCCCAAAGACCTTTTGATCCGGATTCTTATGTATTATCTCTTGGTAAGTTCATTTGTTAAACTGTTTTGAAAATGTTCTTGTTTGTCTTTACGCAACTTTGGTTGGCCTTACACATGTAACCTTTGTTTTTCCAAATCCGAAATCTGTGTTTATTTTTTTTTTATTTACGCTGCGTTTTTGTGACTTGTATTTGCGAATTAATTACCGCATTTTTACTACTTACTATTGTGACTTGTATTTGCAAACTAATTAGCGCATTTTTACTACTTACTATTGTGACTTGTATTTGCGAACTAATTAGCACATTTTTACTACTTACTATTGTGACTTGTATTTGCGAACTAATTAGTGCATTTTTACTACTTACTATTGTGACTTGTATTTGCGTACTAATTAGCGCATTTTTACTACTTACTATTGTGACTTGTATTTGCGTACTAATTAGCGCATTTTTACTACTTACTATTGTGACTTGTTTTTGCAAACTAATTAGCGCATTTTTACTACTTACTATTGTGACTTGTATTTGCAAACTAATTAGCGCATTTTTACTACTTACTATTGTGACTTGTATTTGCAAACTAATTAGCGCATTTTTACTACTTACTATTGTGACTTGTATTTGCGTACTAATTAGCGCATTTTTACTACTTACTATTGTGACTTGTATTTGCAAACTAATTAGCGCATTTTTACTACTTACTATTGTGACTTGTATTTGCGAACTAATTAGTGCATTTTTACTACTTACTATTGTGACTTGTATTTGCGTACTAATTAGCGCAATTTTACTACTTACTATTGTGACTTGTATTTGCGTACTAATTAGCGCATTTTTACTACTTACTATTGTGACTTGTATTTGCAAACTAATTAGCGCATTTTTACTACTTACTATTGTGACTTGTATTTGCGAACTAATTAGCGCATTTTTACTACTTACTATTGTGACTTGTATTTGCGAACTAATTAGTGCATTTTTACTACTTACTATTGTGACTTGTATTTGCGTACTAATTAGCGCATTTTTACTACTTACTATTGTGACTTGTATTTGCAAACTAATTAGCGCATTTTTACTACTTACTATTGTGACTTGTATTTGCGTACTAATTAGCGCATTTTTACTACTTACTATTGTGACTTGTATTTGCAAACTAATAAGCGCATTTTTACTACTTACTATTGTGACTTGTATTTGCGAACTAATTAGCGCATTTTTACTACTTACTATTGTGACTTATATTTGCGAACTAATTAGTGCTTTGTGAAATGCTTATTCATCCCTTAAAATTGTTTGTGTTTTCTCGGTAGCATTTGTTGCTTACATTTGGCCTCAATTTGACGTAGTGTGCGCAACGTCGTTTTGCTCTTTGCCAAAATGTGTGTGCCTCCCCTTTTATGTTTTGTCTTGCATACATTTTTGAAACAGAAATGGCCAGCATAAAATGATGTATATTTATGTTGTGATTATTTCCAGTTTCCACATATCATGACAATACCACGGCATGTAAGCATCAATGGATGGTATCTTCAAGCTAAGTAAAAATTTTAATTTTTGGGGGGGTTAAAAAGCCTGACATTCAAATCTTGCCATTTCAGGTTGATATGGGTCGGATTGTTCTGGCCCTGCTCCTGGAAGCCGACCAACTTCAATCTCGTCCCAGGCGTAGGCATCGTAGGTGTGCAAGGCCCCATATATTTCGAACACTTGTCACCCTTTTTGGAATGCCCGATGATGAGGTTTTAAGACGCTACCGTCTTCCTCCAAAAATCATCATAGACACTCTCTCATTAATAAAGAGTGATCTTGAGCGGCAAATTGACAGTCCTACAGCATTACCACCACTTACGCAATTTATTGCGGTGTTACATTTCTGTGCCTCAGGATCGTTCCAAACAACGGTGGGAATAGTGGCGGGCATATCACAATCCTCCTTTTCCCAGATCCTGAGGGCAGTGATGGAGGCACTTTTCAAGCACCTCCATCATTTTATTCAAATGCCTGTGGATATGGGTGCCCTTAGTGTGGCCGATGCCAATTTTTACCAAATAGCTGGCTTCCCACACATCATAGGGGTTGTGGATGGTACTCACATACCACTTCAGCCTCCAGCACGGCTGGAGGCAATATTTAGAAACCGGAAACACTATCACTCCCTCAATGTAATGGTGGTATGTGATGCCTCCCTCCAGATCCTGTCCCTGAATGCAAAATTACCAGGAAGTGCACATGACTCCTTCGTCATCCGGCAATCAGGGATATGGCACAAATTAACCAATCTACAAGCTGGTGATACATGGCTTCTGGGTAAGTGGAGACCTTTAATACATAACAATGTTAAGCTTCATACAGAGTGAGCCTGATGTTGACTATTCTTTTTCACAGGAGACAGTGGCTACCCTTGCACGCCCTGGCTGCTCACTCCTTATTTGGCTCCCACACCTGGGCCACAAAGTGAGTATAATTCCGCACTTACAGCCACCAGGCAAGTGGTGGAGTGCTGTATCGGCCTTTTAAAAGGCAGATTCAGATGCCTCCACCGCTCTGGTGGCGAGCTCATGTATTTGCCGGATATGGTTTCAAAAATTGTGGTCCTGTGTGGGATATTTCACAACATCGCCATAAGGAGTGGTGTCCCAATGCAGCCAGAGGATGCCTTACCTGAGGATGGCCCCCCCGAGGTTGGTCGGAGGTCAGTATGTGGTGTGGCCATACGCGATGATGTGGTGGCCAGATTTTTTAGGTAATTATTGACAAAACAACAGTTTTTATACCTAATGTGGTAGGGTTTGTTTGAGAACATCTAATTATTTATTTTTATTTTCTCCATCTTCTGTTTTTTCACATAATCTTTGGCACTCCAACGATGACTACTTCCTGCTACCCTTAAAAAACCTGTATGTGGAAATTTTGGGGATATATTATGGAACCCATATTGCAACGCCATATTTGTGGAATCATGTTGGCATGGTCCTTCGTCAACCAGTTCTTGATTTGTTGTTTTTTTATAAGGTTTTGTTGGTATGTGTTGTATTTGTGATTATCACGTGTTTTGTTTGTGAGTGACCACTTTGATTTTTCAGTTATGTTGTGAATAAATGTTTTGAGAGTGAAATGTTGTACCTTTTTTGGAACGTTAAAAGCAAGTGTAACCAGGTTCACACACGTTACATTTGACTAAGGGGTAATCCAGTACTGACGCCAGTTGAGCTAAAATGTAATATGTTTTCAGGGTCCAAATCAACACCCAAAGGAAGCCTGTACAATCATTTGGCTTCGTAAGATTGGCCTAAGCAGCTTGCACCCCAACTAGGAACCTGTAAAATGTAGTAATATCTAATTGTGACTACACCAAAAAAGGGAAATGAGATTGTTACTGTTAGGTGTTTCTTGTGGCTGTTTTACATAAAAATACAACACACAATCTTAGTGTCAAAAAATGGAAATCCTTGCAGGAACAGTCTACTTAAGTCAGGGTAAACAATCTGTGATTTAGAAAAAACGAAGGAGCCAGAACGTTACTTAGAAAATAACACTTTATTTATAAAATGGGCAAAAAAAAAAAAAACACTAATCCCTAAGGAGGACCGACATATGGTCAAGGACCACCAGCACACCGATTATATTGTGGCGCATCCGGGCCACACAGGCGGATAATTCTGCCCGACGCCTCTGTTCTGTGGGTGAGAAAAGTGTGGGGATTAATACAACAATACTGAAACCACATTAAAAAACAAGCCAAAACCAAAACCCAACAAAAAAACAAACAAAACATAATTACACCATTAAAACACATCAAACTAAAATGGTGTAGGCCAAAAATACAAGGCCAATGTACAAATTCCGACAGGTGTGATATGTGTATGTTGAAATCAGCAGTAACAGGTAAAGGCAATCGGCAAAATCCCCAAAAGTGTAGCCAAAAACCCCAAAAAAAGGAACCACACATGATTACATACAAACAGTTTGTGTCGATAAAAAAATGCAAAGAAAAACATACCGGAAGATACAATGGCAGCTCCGGAAGGCCCTCCATCGTCCTCCTCGGAGGTGCCTCCATTCCCCAAAGATCGGGGCGGGGTAATTACCGACTCCGGGGAGGGGGTAATTCTAAGAGGGGTGGTTGGAGGAGAGGGGGAATTGGGACGGAGTGGAAGGAGCCCCGAAATTTCTGCCAGAGGGTCTTGGAAGGCTGGGGAGGAGTGGGGAATAGGGGAATTAGTGGTAGTGGAGTGTTGGCTGGGGGTTGGGGAGAGTGGCCGTGAGCGCCGTCTGGCTGGACGATGACGGCGTAGTCTTCGCTGGGCCCCTAAAAGATGTGAAACAAATTGTGGTTAGTTTCAACCCAAATCCGCGAAAAACACCATTTTCGAATCCCCCCCCAAAAAAATGAACCATGCAGATATGAGTACAATGAATAAATATGAAATACAGGGAAAACATGGGCATGCAGATATGAGTACAATGAATAAATAGGAAATACAGGGAAAACATGGCCATGCAGATATGAGTACAATGAATAAATAGGAAATACGGGGAAAACATGGCCATGCAGATATGAGTACAATGAATAAATAGGAAATACAGGGAAAACATGGCCATGCAGATATGAGTACAATGAATAAATAGGAAATACAGGGAAAACATGGCCATGCAGATATGAGTACAATGAATAAATAGAAAATACAGGGAAAACATGGCCATGCAGATATGAGTACAATGAATAAATAGGAAATACAGGGAAAACATGGCCATGCATATATGAGTGCAATGAATAAATAGGAAATACAGGGAAAACATGGCCATGCAGATGAGTACAATGAATAAATAGGAAATACAGGGAAAACATGGCCATGCAGATATGAGTACAATGAATAAATAGGAAATACAGGGAAAACATGGCCATGCAGATATGAGTACAATGAATAAATAGGAAATACAGGAAAACCATGGCATTGCAGATATGAGTACAATGAATAAATAGGAAATACAGGGAAAACATGGCCATGCAGATATGAGTACAATGAATAAATAGGAAATACAGGGAAAACATGGCCATGCAGATATGAGTACAATGAATAAATAGGAAATACAGGGAAAACATGGCCATGCAGATATGAGTACAATGAATAAATAGGAAATACAGGGAAAACATGGCCATGCAGATATGAGTACAATGAATAAATAGGAAATACAGGGAAAACATGGCCATGCAGATATGAGTACAATGAATAAATAGGAAATACAGGGAAAACATGGCCATGCAGATATGAGTACAATGAATAAATAGGAAATACAGGGAAAACATGGCCATGCAGATATGAGTACAATGAATAAATATGAAATACAGGGAAAACATGGCCATGCAGATATAGGTACAATGAATAAATAGGAAATACAGGGAAAACATGGCCATGCAGATATGAGTACAATGAATAAATAGGAAATACAGGGAAAACATGGCCATGCAGATATGAGTACAATGAATAAATAGGAAATACATGGAAAACATGGCCATGCAGATATGAGTAAAATGAATAAATAGGAAATACAGGGAAAACATGGCCATGCAGATATGAGTACAATGAATAAATAGGAAATACAGGGAAAACATGGCCATGCAGATATGAGTACAATGAATAAATAGGAAATACAGGGAAAACATGGCCATGCAGATATGAGTACAATGAATAAATAGGAAATACAGGAAAACCATGGCATTGCAGATATGAGTACAATGAATAAATAGGAAATACAGGGAAAACATGGCCATGCAGATATGAGTACAATGAATAAATAGGAAATACAGGGAAAACATGGCCATGCAGATATGAGTACAATGAATAAATAGGAAATACAGGGAAAACATGGCCATGCAGATATGAGTACAATGAATAAATAGGAAATACAGGGAAAACATGGCCATGCAGATATGAGTACAATGAATAAATAGGAAATACAGGGAAAACATGGCCATGCAGATATGAGTACAATGAATAAATAGGAAATACAGGGAAAACATGGCCATGCAGATATGAGTACAATGAATAAATAGGAAATACAGGGAAAACATGGCCATGCAGATATGAGTACAATGAATAAATATGAAATACAGGGAAAACATGGCCATGCAGATATAGGTACAATGAATAAATAGGAAATACAGGGAAAACATGGCCATGCAGATATGAGTACAATGAATAAATAGGAAATACAGGGAAAACATGGCCATGCAGATATGAGTACAATGAATAAATAGGAAATACATGGAAAACATGGCCATGCAGATATGAGTACAATGAATAAATAGGAAATACAGGGAAAACATGGCCATGCAGATATGAGTACAATGAATAAATAGGAAATACAGGGAAAACATGGCCATGCAGATATGAGTACAATGAATAAATAGGAAATACAGGGAAAACATGGCCATGCAGATATGAGTACAATGAATAAATAGGAAATACAGGGAAAACATGGCCATGCAGATATGAGTACAATGAATAAATAGGAAATACAGGGAAAACATGGCCATGCAGATATGAGTACAATGAATAAATAGGAAATACAGGGAAAACATGGCCATGCAGATATGAGTACAATGAATAAATAGGAAATACAGGGAAAACATGCACACGCAGTTAGGGCCACAAAGACAAACATGAAAACCACAGTCCATAAAACTTACTTTCTGCGATCTGCATGCGAAAGCATGCCAGCAAGCGGGGAGTCCGCCGTTGCAGGTCCGACGCCTGCGCTCCAGCTGCCCGATCTGGCGGCGTGAGCCGAAGGAGCGCAGGCGGGCCTGTACCTCCGCATATGCGGAACGCTTTTCGCGGTTAGTGATGGGTGGAGGCTGGCTGGTGATCCACCTATCCATGACCTCCGTTAGCACCAGCAGCTCGCGCCTGGTGAATGCGGAGGCTCTCATGATGGCAATGGTGTTTTTATTAAAAATAATTTTTAATAAAGTGCCCCAAAATTTTATGATTGGCTAATGTATTTGGGTAATTAACAGGACCAATTCTATTGGTTAGTGTATGAGTCATGTGTTCGACAGGGCCAGAAATCTCTTGAGACTTATGATAGGCTTGATGCAGTGACATGCGTAAGCAAATTTATATAAAGAAATGAACTCCGGGAAATAAGCGGGTAGAAAAACAAATAGAACAATTATTTAATTGGGGCTAACATGTATTTTGACAATTAAAAGCGAATGTTTAAGCCGTACGTATTCTGCGGGTAAACACAAACACGGACATGAATAAAGTTTATTGCATTGTGATAAAAAAAAAAAAAAAACAATTTAGCGAATTGATATATTGATTGGCATGATACGATTGAGGGAGGTAGGCAGAATAAACGAGCAGTTAATCGAAATCTGACAGGCCCACTTCCGGGTAGTACTAGTGCGTGCGTTCCCTTCAAGCCACTTCGGGGATGTACGTTCGCTATTTGGCACGCTCGTTAGTTAGAGGAGGGGCCGCTTGAGTTTGGGGAGGATGTTTGGCTGCGAGCGACAATACGAGCGAGTGCTTGAATTTAAATATTTTTTTACGTACGCCGAACGTACGAACGGCCACTTGCGTCCGGGTCTGAATGAGGGCCAAAGTTAACATTGTGTTCTGTATGTTTGGCAGCCATCTTGTACCATTTTGTGGTAAATGTTATTCATGAACCTATTTCACTGTCAGATATATGACTTGCAAGAGACCAGAAATGTTTAGAAATGCTTAGATTAGAGGCTCTCACCCATTTAGCTAGTTGTTTCTGAGAAGCAATCTCAAGAATAGGACTACGTGCACATTCCAATGCCAGGCTGTGCATCCCCCAAGAACAGCCTTCAGCTTCTTATCTTATTGCTAGGCAGAATATCTAGAAGGTGGGGGTTTAGAGACTTTTACCAACTGCTACCAAAGTGATATAAAATGTAACTGAACAAATACACTTCAGAGAATATCTTAACACACCCCTTGCCACCCGTGTGTTTTTATTCTCCCCGACCTGGTGATAAGCAACTGATTCCTGACACATATACAGAGCTCTCTTTGGGTCCGGTGAGGTCCAAAGAACCAGATTCAACACACCTTCCAGACAACTTTATATCTAAGCATCTTCCAGCGATTGCAAAGATTAACCAGGTGCAGAAAACATGAGGTCACACATTTTGGCTTGGTGGCTGTGGACCTGATGCAGGGGTGTACGCTAGCTGCATGCAATGCCGGTATTCACACAGTTGGCTGATTTTAAAAGTATTGCGCATACATCTGAGTTGCACTGCGCATGCATTCTAATAGTTATTACCGCAGGAGATGCAGAATACATTTGTACGCAAGAGTCAGTAGTGCTGGCACAGGATGCCACAATCGGATGGAGTAATCACACCTGCAATTGTGCTGGTGTAAGCTTTGATGGTGCGATCAGGGGTGGGAGGGGAGCTGGTATTAATTACCCAGGCCCAGGTTTGCTAGAGGGGCCCGGCAGGGGCCCTGTTCCAGCGCTGTCCCCCCAACCTCTTATCTCCCAGTCTGCTCGTGGCTGAGCAGCAGGTAATTCCAGTTCCACATGCTTTCCTTCCTTTGCAGGGTCCAGGAGGGGATCTACATCCACTTCCTACATGTGTTCTAAGAGCATCAACTGGAGCATCATTGGAAGCACGAAGGTAAGAGTGAGTGGCATGAGGTAAGTGCCTGGCTACACCAGCACCACAGTAGGATGCCCCCATCACCACCCCTCACACATACACCAAATAAACAGATGGCAAGACCCTGTGCATATCCGAAAGGAAATATAATAATTTTATGGAAAATAATAGCTGTGACTGCTGCCTGCAACTCATAAATATACAAAATCCAATGGAAAGCCGTAACAAAGGAAACTGAAAAAGTCAAACCTAAAAACGCGAAGACCCAACATCACAAGCAGCTGAAAGCATATGGGGTAACATATTAATATTGATTGGCTACCTTACACAGGTGAGCATTGAGCCCAGCTCTTAAATGCCTTTGCTATCACCAACCGCTTGATGAACACTCGGAAGTGCGGACCGTTATAGTAATGGGCAGCTGTATTGTGAACAAGCCCACAGGTGAATGGCATCACTTCCAGATATTTGTCACCTTGAACCCTCCAGCTGGTACGGAGACACCAAGTTAATTCCTACTTATTCTACCAAGTATTTCTTCTAACTTGAAGTAACATGTTCACTCACCCTAGAAGCATTTGGCTCCCTGCAATGTAATTCACATCACATCTAACATTACTAGTGGGCAGCAGTTACGTCTACACTCACACTCCTTATATCAGCACTGTCTCCACTTCTCTCTACTCTACCGTCCAATGCTCTGGAAATGGTAGGACAGCAGAAGCAGAGGGGAACATATAGTGCTTTACTGTACTCAATGCTATTACTATCTAGGGGCCTGAATCAGGAGTGAATGCAAGTTCACTGCTGATCGCAGATCCCCGATGATCAGGAATCTATGTGTGCACAGGACCCAGTCTGTGAGTGTGCAGAATGGGTCCTGCATAGTCGCACGCAAACCCTTAAATGCCTGATTGACAGTCAGAGGTATTTAAAGGATGGTGCGAGGACGGGAGCCGTTCCAGGAAACAGGGTGTGCATGTAACACCCCCTAATTAACTGCTGTTGATAATGTCCACTGGGTGTCTTACCAATATGACCAGGAGGGTCCCAGTATGGTATGGTTCTTCGGACGACTCTTTTCTGGATAGATTTACAGCGATCAACCCCCCACACAAAATATCAACCAATTGGTGCCAAACAGTGTTACCGTTTATTCAATATTAAGGTTAAGTAAGATTATGCAAAATACTGGTAACAAAAGCCTGCTTCAAACATTTCACACATAGCATACATATAACAATTTGTTCACTACAGGAAAGGGACACGGGTCCAATGAATAATTTATTTAACTGGACACAGGAAGCCTCCACAGCCGCTCCCCTGCAAAGTAAGCGGGTTAACCCAATGCACTGGACAGTTGATAACTTAATTGCATAAAGGTATAAATCAGGCAAATCAACAATAGCAATGTATTCTATCAATGCTTAAACCCTATATTCTATAAATAGCTGATCAGCTAACAGTACCGGTGGTGCACAATTGCTGCTGAGGGAATCTTAAAGTCCGCCAATGGGGTTTTTAAATGTAGAGCCTGGTGAGTCTGTGTTGTACAATCCTGGTCCTGCGCTGACAATTATAACAGAGGGCTCTGCAGTAACTATTAACTTAGTACATAAAAGTTTCAAAGCAATTAAACGAGTCCCTGCTGGCTTCCAATTACTGTCTATTGTAATCCAGAGTACAGAGGTTAAGGCTAATACTGCCTGGTGGAGAATGCGGCTATCAACCTATAAATCACTTATAACAGGAGCTAAGGCAGTCTTGGCTGCAATATAAGTAAATAAGCTGTGGTAACCTTTTGAAGAATCCAGAAAGTGGAATTCATACATCAGATAGTATTTTGCAACAATGTTATCCTTGTCCTGTTCTTCACTTTAATAGCCTGTTGGCTGAATTTCACTTCTAATCTCTGTATATTAAAACACTATAGGAGGTGTAAGAGCAAGTCTCAATCACTTTGCTTTAAGAGTTAATTTATACTCATGCTTTAAAGTTTCCCTACTGTCCGCTGTAGCGACACTTAGGGGTAACGAGCACAGATGTAATGGTGTGGGGAGATATTAGAACCCTTTGCTTCTGTGGCTAGCTGGGGGTTATGTTTGCAGAGCTGACAGCAGAGTAATATCGGAGTAATGCAGAGTCTGTGGCTAGCTGGGGGTTATGTTTGCAGAGCTGACAGCAGAGTAATATCGGAGTAATGCAGAGTCTGTGGCTAGCTGGGGGTTATGTTTGCAGAGCTGACAGCAGAGTAATATCGGAGTAATGCAGAGTCTGTGGCTAGCTGGGGGTTATGTTTGCAGAGCTGACAGCAGAGTAATATCGGAGTAATGCAGAGTCTGTGGCTAGCTGGGGGTTATGTTTGCAGAGCTGACAGCAGAGTAATATCGGAGTAATGCAGAGTCTGTGGCTAGCTGGGGGTTATGTTTGCAGAGCTGACAGCAGAGTAATATCGGAGTAATGCAGAGTCTGTGGCTAGCTGGGGGTTATGTTTGCAGAGCTGACAGCAGAGTAATATCGGAGTAATGCAGAGTCTGTGGCTAGCTGGGGGTTATGTTTGCAGAGCTGACAGCAGAGTAATATCGGAGTAATGCAGAGTCTGTGGCTAGCTGGGGGTTATGTTTGCAGAGCTGACAGCAGAGTAATATCGGAGTAATGCAGAGTCTGTGGCTAGCTGGGGGTTATGTTTGCAGAGCTGACAGCAGAGTAATATCGGAGTAATGCAGAGTCTGTGGCTAGCTGGGGGTTATGTTTGCAGAGCTGACAGCAGAGTAATATCGGAGTAATGCAGAGTCTGTGGCTAGCTGGGGGTTATGTTTGCAGAGCTGACAGCAGAGTAATATCGGAGTAATGCAGAGTCTGTGGCTAGCTGGGGGTTATGTTTGCAGAGCTGACAGCAGAGTAATATCGGAGTAATGCAGAGTCTGTGGCTAGCTGGGGGTTATGTTTGCAGAGCTGACAGCAGAGTAATATCGGAGTAATGCAGAGTCTGTGGCTAGCTGGGGGTTATGTTTGCAGAGCTGACAGCAGAGTAATATCAGAGTAATGCAGAGTCTGTGGCTAGCTGGGGGTTATGTTTGCAGAGCTGACAGCAGAGTAATATCGGAGTAATGAAGAGTCTGTGGCTAGCTGGGGGTTATGTTTGCAGAGCTGACAGCGGAGTAATATCGGAATAATGCAGAGTCTGTGGCTAGCTGGGGGTTATGTTTGCAGATCTGACAGCAGGGTAATATTGGAGTAATGCAGAGTCTGTGGCTAGCTGGGGGTTATGTTTGCAGAGCTGACAGCGGAGTAATATCGGAGTAATGCAGAGTCTGTGGCTAGCTGGGGGTTATGTTTGCAGAGCTGACAGCGGAGTAATATCGGAATAATGCAGAGTCTGTGGCTAGCTGGGGGTTATGTTTGCAGAGCTGACAGCGGAGTAATATCGGAACAATGCAGAGTCTGTGGCTAGCTGGGGGTTATGTTTGCAGAGCTGACAGCAGGGTAATATCGGAGTAATGCAGAGGTGATGCTTACTGTGTCTGCAGACCTCTCCTGCGAGCGCTCAGCTGGTGATGGGAGTTACTCTCGACAGAAGGATGGCCCCCGCCCATCTGCTCCTCCTTCCTCTGATCCCGCCTCCGGACCTCGTCAGTGCCGGAAGCCCGCCTCTCTTCCAAGCTCTCCCCGGACTTTCTGGCTACAAGAGGGGAGTTGGAGCCTGTCACAGCCCGGTCACCTCCGCGATCAGCGTCCCATACTACCGCCGGCCGTCCGCCGACATTCAGAAGGTAGGTGTGCAGGTCCAGCATTGACGCTATCACCTCAGGACTGCCCAACAGTCAGCCGGGCAGCCCTTTTAATACGTTCCACCTGGGGCTCCTACAAGCGCCGGCTCTCTTCCCGCCGGAGTCGTGTGCTACAGCTGATGGTGTTAACAGTAGCCAACCAGTCCTCCCTTGCTATATAGGGCTCCCCTTTACAGTTCCATGGGGGAGTCCTGCCTCATGCCCTCTCCTAACAGTCACAGTGCAAGTCAAAGAGGATGCACCATCATTCCTGGGGAAATAGGGCACATCACTTTTGCATCAAATAAGGAAGGATAATGACAGCCAGGGTACAGGCATTAAATACAAAACAGTGTAAAACATTACTAACGATTGTAACATATATCATGACCCTCACTTTTAATAATTCAGGGGGCTATCTTAACACCAGGGAGCCTCTAAGGCGGTACTCCCATAGCTTGGGGGTACCACATGCACACCATGTTTTCCGGGAGTGGCTAGCCCAGGATCTGCATTGATCAACACAGTGTCCTGGGTTCGCAAGCCAACCAGCCTGGTTATCCCAGCTTGCGACCTCCGTCGCAGTGGGATCGCAAATACAGCAGGGGGTATCATACAGGGGGTGTAATACAGGGGGTGTAATACAGGGTGTGTAATACACCTCATGCTGCTTTGCAATTGCGATCCTTGCTGAATCAGGGGATACCATCCTATGAAATCACAGTTTTTGGGATGTGCAGATTGTTTTACATTTATTTGATGATGTATTATAGGAGCATTGATGTGCATATTTTTATGTGCTATTATGCATAAATGTTTCTGATGATTCGTAAATTGCAATTACATATTTTTATAATAACATGTTGTAGCGGGTAAGTTCAGATGACCAATGGGAGACTGAGTTGTTGCAAACAAGTAAGCTTTTTAGTCCAGGCTTGAAAAGGCAGAGTCAGTGCAATGGTTTCTTACATAAGGCAAACACAGTACAGGAACAATAATACAGCTTACATGAGACAACAGTTCAAATGAGCAGAGTATTCCCAGCACGGTCATGGTACAGAGGATTTCATACAGAGCCGCTCGCAAAAAGTGAGCGCTTGCTCTGAATGAGGATGGCCATTTTTTTTTTAAACCGGTCTCCTGGCCGCTCGCTAAGCTGTGGGTGACCACCCACAGCTTTTGCGAGTGGCCAGGTGATGGTCGCGATGGTCGCGACCATCGGGCTTGCGATGAGACCCTTGTGGTAGGGTCTCATCTGCCGCAAGCCACAGTGAGAGCAGGAAGCTCACTACTGACATCACTGCTGATGTCAGTAGGGCCGCCCACAAACGGCAGGCGTTCCTTCAGGAATGCCTCCGTTTGTCCAGCCACCCCCCCTTCCCCCCTACAAAATGGGGCGAGCTGTCAACCAACATTGACAGTCGCCCCGTTTGTAGCGAACCCCGGAGTGACCCCCACCATCGACCCGCTTGCGAGCGCATAGCGCTCGCGAGCGGGTCTGAATCAAGCCCAGATTGTCCAGCATAGAGAGAGACTGCTAAAGGTGCAACCTCTCCCTCACATTTCCACTAACTAAAGCTGGCCACACATCTAAAGATTATCTGCCCAACCAGTCAACTGGTTGATTGGTTGGAATGAAAATCTGGTAAGGTATGGGAGTAAATGATGATCAGCAATTTGCTCCTAAATGCCAGAAAACAGATGAAAATGGCCGTCAGATAAGTTTGTTAAATGTTTGATCTAAACAATTTGTTCAAACAACAGTTTTTGTCCATTTTCCGGCGTTTGGGAGCAAATTGCTGATTGTCATTTGCTTTCATACCTTACCAGATTTTCATTCCGACCAATCAACCAGTTGACTGGTTGGGCAGATAATCTTTAGATCTGTGGCCATCTTAACTGAACTTACCAGATTTCTATACCTTAACTCAGTGGTTCTCAAACTTGGTTCTCATCAGGCAGGTACACAGGTGTATTCATTACTCACTGACATTTTAAAATACCGACAGGTGAAGCTAATTATTTCACTTGTGATTCTGTGAGGAGACTTGGAAAACATGCACTGTTTGGGGTCCTGAGGACCGAGTTTGAGAACCTGTGCCTTAGCTGGTCTTAATTGAGGTAAGTGTGTGGTTCCTCTCTACAGGGAGTGTAACCCTATTCCCAGTATGTGAGAGAGACCCGCTCTGTCACACATGTATATACTGTTGACTTGACTAACTTGTTCTTCCAATACAGGACCGGGTGTAATTTTGCCATTTGAAATCCAGTCACAGTCTCTGCAAGAAACGAGCCCATTTTGTGCATTTTTTTTAATTAGCTGATTTGCATATTAGTTTTTGACATACAGTATATGTCTGATGTTATGTTTAGAGACCATTTGATGAATCACTTTTGTAAAACCAAACCTTAGCTCAGAGATTACTAGTGCTATTCACTGTATTAACACAATGAATTGATACACTGTGGGCCTGATTCAGACCTGGTTGCTAGCAAGCGATCGCTCGTTGCTGGCGATGTTTGCTAATGTGCGCATGTGTGTACATCGCAGTGTGCAAACTAGTACGAGCGATCGGGAAGTGCTTGCTCAGCATAGACTGCCCAGTGGAATGAGTGACAGGAGAGGCCATCTGTGGGTGGTAACAGGGGCAGGCCACTGGAAATGGGGGAGTGGAGTTGCGAACGTAGGCGTGCCTGAACATCTTAACGCTGTTTTAGAGGCATGCATAATTAACAGACAGCGTCATAGTACACGTCACCTGGTTGAATTATACACTGAAGTGCTCGCAGTGCTTGTGGTAGGGTACAGTCAACCACAAGTGCTGCGATTAGTTCCAATGGAGTTCCATGTACCGACATAGTGGGCGTGCTTATGCCTTGCTGTACGATCGCCTGCCTTGACATCACTTAGCTGAATTTGCATACGCTGGGAGCGAGCGCCTGCATCTTGCGAGCGGTTCTGAATCAGGCCCTGTGAACGACGTACTATACAGTAGGGGTGTGCACCGGCCACTTTTCGTGTTTTGTGTTTGGTTTTTGGATCTGGATCTTTCTTAGTGTTATGGATCTGGATTGGATTTGCAAAAACCACCCTTCTGTGTTTTGGGTTCTGGGTTTTGTGTTTTGGATCTGTATTTTTTTGAAAAAAAGCTTAAAAACAGCTAAAATCACAGAATTTGTAGGTTTTTCTGCCCCTATGCTATTATTAACCTCAATAACCTTAATTTCCACTCATTTCCAGTCTATTCTGAACACCTCACACCTCACAATAGTGTTTTTATGTCCAAAAGGTTGCACCGAGGTAGCTGGATGACTATGCTAAGCGACACGAGTGGGCGGCACAAACACGTGACCCATCTAGGCGTGATACTGCAGTGGCAGACAGGATGGCAGTTTGAAAAACTAGGCCCCAAACTGTACATAATGCAAAGAAAAAAAAGAGGTGCAAGATGGAATTGTCCTTGGGCCCTCCCACCCACCCTTATGTTGTATGAACAGGACATGCACACTTTAACAAACCAATCATTTCAGCGCCAGGGTCTGCCACACAACTGTGACTGAAATGATTGGTTCGTTTGGGCCCCCACAAAACAAGCTGGCAATTAATGTGTCCCTGCACAAACTCGCTCTACGGAGGCAAGATGTCATCCTCATCCTCCTCATCCACCGATTCCTCACCCTCTTCAGTGTGTACATCCTCATCCTCACAAAGTATTAACTCGTCCCCACTTCAATCCACCACCACAGGTCCCTCTGTACGTTCTGGAGGCTGGTCTCCCTGGAAGAGCTGATAATTCATTTTGATGAACATCATCTTCTCCACATTCTGTGGAAGCAACCTCCTACGCCTTTCGCTGACAAGGTTCCCGGCTGCACTAAACACTCTTTCGGAGTACACACTGGAGGGGGGGCAACTCAGGTAAAATAGAGCCAGTTTGTACAGGGGCCTCCAAATTGCCTCTTTTTCCTGCCAGTACAGGTATGGACTGTCTGACTACTTGGATGCTGTCACCGATGTAATCCTCCACCATTCTGTCAATGGTGACAGTATCATATGCAGTGACAGTAGACATGTCAGAAATTGTTGCCAGGTCCTTCAGTCCGGACCAGATGTCCAAACTTGGTCCTGCCTGCCCTGCATCACCACCAGCGGGTTGCTTAGGATACCTAAGTTTTTTCCTGGCAGCCCCAGTTGCGGGAGAAAATGAAGAAGGAGCTGTTGACGTGTCACGTTCCGCTTCAGCTGACAGTGTGTTCACCAGCAGGTCTTTGCACCTCTGCAGGCTTGTGTCGGCCGGAAAGAGAGACACCACAGGATCGAGCATGGTGGCCAAAATGTAGTGGTCTGATTTCAACAGATTGACCACCCTGGAATCCTGGCAAAGCGAATGAAGGGCTTCATCCACAAGTCCCACATGCCGAGCGGAATCGCTCTGTCTTAGCTCCTCCTTCACTTTCTCCAGCTGCTTCTGCAAAAGCCTTATGAGGGGAATGACCTGACTCAAGCTGGCAGTGTCTGAACAGACTTCACGTGTGGCAAGTTCGAAGGGCTGGAGAACCTTGCACAACACGGAAATCATTCTCCACTGCGCTTGAGTCAGGTGCATACCCCCTCCTTTGCCTATGTCATAGGTGGATGTATAGGCTTGTATGGCCTTTTGCTGCTCCTCCATCCTCTGAAGCATATAGAGGGTTGAGTTCCACCGCGTCACAACCTCTTGCTTCACGTGATGGCGGGGCAGGTTCAAGAGTGTTTGCTGGCGCTCCAGTCTTCGGCACGCAGTCGCTGAATGGCAAAAGTGGCCAGAAATTTTTCGGGCCACCCAAAGCGTCTCCTGCATGCCCCTGTCGCTTTTCAGAAAATTCTGCACCACCAAGTTTATTGTGTGAGCAAAACATGGGACGTGCTGGAATTTGCCCAGATGTAATGCCCGCACAATATTGGTGGCATTGTCAGATATCACAAATCCCCAGGAGAGTCTAAGTGGGGTAAGCCACTGGGCGATGATTTCCCTCAGTTTCTCTAAGAGGTTGTCGGCGGTGTGCCTCTTACTGAAACCGGTGATACACAGCGTAGCCTGCCTTGTAACGAGCTGGCGTTTCTGAGATGCTGCTACTGGTGACGCTGCTGCTGTTGCTGCGTAAGGTGATACATCTACCCAGTGGGCTGTCACAGTCATATAGTCCTTAGTCTGCCCTGTTCCACTTGTCCACATGTCCGTGGTTAAGTGGACATTGTGTACAACGGCATTTTTCAGGACACTGAGGACACTTTTTCTGACGTTTCTGTACAGTCTCGGTATCGCCTGCCTAGTGAAGTGGAATCTAGACGGGATTTGGAACCGGGGACACACTACCTCCATCAATTGTCTAAATCCCACTGCACTAATGGCGGATACCGGACGCACGTCTAACACCAACATAGCAGTCAAGGCCTCAGTTATACGTTTTGCTTCAGGATGACTGCTGTCGTACTTCATCCTCCTCGATAAGGACTGTTGGAGGGTCAATTGTTTAGTAAAAGTAGTGGTGTTCCTACTTCCTCTCTGGGATGATGAACGACTCCCAATAGCGGAGCAGCCTCCGGAGGAATCCCGGATAGGAGAGTCAGTCATGCCAGTGACATTGCCTGCAGGACTACTTCCGATCCTGACTAAGGAGGAAATTGACGAGGACGGAGTTGACGGTGTGGTTTGCAGGCGCTTGGATACAACAGGACAACGGGATTTAGGTGTCCCTGGACTGCTTACGGTCTTAGCCAAAGTTTCTGAACTTGACAGTAACTTTTTATGAACGCGCTGCAGGTGCCGTATAAGGGAGGATGTTCCTAGGTGGTTGACGTCCCTACCCCTACTTATTTCACCTTTACATATGGTACATATGGCAAGACAGTTGTTGTCCGGATTTGGATAGAAATATTGCCAGACCAAAGAGGTGGAATGTTTGGTCTTCTGCCCAGGCATGACCGTGATGGGCTTTTTCATCCCACGGACAACAACTGTCTCCCCCGGAGCCTGATTTAAACAAACCACATCACCATCAGAATCCTCCTCGCCAACTTCCTCCTCAGCGCCAGCTACACCAGTATCCTCATCCTGTTGTACTTCAACAGTGACATCTTCAATTTGCATATCAGCAAGTGGACTGTGGGTGCTTCTTTCAGCACTTGCAGGGGGCGTGCAAATGGTGGAAAGAGCCACCTCTTCCCGTCCAGTGCTGGGAAGGTCAGGCATCGCAACCACCACCACACTTGGACTCTCCTTGGGGATTTGTGATATCTTCTTAGAAAGCACAGTTCTTCGCTGTGCTTTTGCCAGCTTAACTCTTTTGATTTTTTTAGTGGGAGGAGGGCTTCCATCGTCATGTGAAGCTGAACCACTAGTCATGAACATACTAGGGATCGACCTTAGCCATTCCTTGCCACTCCGTGTTGTAAATGGCATATTGGCAAGTTTACGTTTCTCTTCAGCTGATTTAAATGTCTTTTTCAAGGTCATTTTCCTGAACTTTGTCATTTGGGATTGTATGTGCCCTCTATTATGACATTGGGCATCGGCCTTGGCAGACGACGTTGATGGCATGTTATCGTCTATGTCATGACTAGTGGCAGCAGCTTCAGCACTAGGAGGAAGTGGTTCTTGATCTTTCTCTATTTTATTTTTATCTGAGAAAGTTTGGTCCTCCATTTATGTTATATCGATTTGATATATACGTGCGGCTAAACACAGAAAATATTTCTTTATTTTTGCTGGAGAGTAGTGCACTTTGTGGGTTACACCAGCCTTTAAGAAATGAGCCAGCCGGCTCTCTACTTATGGGACACAGGCGCACGCTTGGCGCTGCTCCTTTGTTGATGCATGTGCGGCTACTGCGCACACAATTCACAAACACAGAAAATATTTTTTTTTTGGTTTGGACTGGAGTGTACTTTGGGGGTTACAGCACCCTTTAACGGTCAAGCCAGCCGGCCCTTTACTTATGACACAGGCGCACGCTTGGCACTGCTTTGTTGATGCACGTGCGGCTACTGCTCACACAATTCACAAACACAGAAAATATATATTTTTTTGGTTTGAACTGGAGTGTACTTTGGGGGTTACAGCACCCTTTAATGGTCAAGCCAGCCGGCCCTTTACTTATGACACAGGCGCACGCTTGGCACTACTTTGTTGATGCACGTGCGGCTACTGCGCACACAATTCACAAACACAGAAAATAATTTTTTTTTTGGTTTGGACTGGAGTGTACTTTCGGGGGTTACAGCACCCTTTAACGGTCAAGCCAGCCGGCCCTTTACTTATGACACAGGTGCACGCTTGGCACTACTTTGTTGATGCACGTGCGGCTACTGCGCACACAATTCACAAACACAGAAAATATTTTTTTTTTGGTTTGGACTGGAGTGTACTTTTGGGGTTACAGCACCCTTTAACGGTCAAGCCAGCCGGCCCTTTACTTATGACACAGGCGCACGCTTGGCACTACTTTGTTGATGCACGTGCGGCTACTGCGCACACAATTCACAAACACAGAAAATATATTATTTTTTTAGCACTTGGGGGGAGCACCCCTGATGGACAGAGCACCCCCTGGACAACACTACAGCACCCCTTTAGGACTGGGACACTGCACAGGACTTTGGAGTGGACACAGCCCCTATGGAGAACTGACTGCACAACACAGTCCAGCCAGCCCCTATGAACTTTGAAGTAGTGGACACAGCCCCTATTAACAACAGCAGCACAGCACAACACAGCCAGCCCCTATGGACTTTGAAGTAGTGGACAACAGCAGCACTACACTACACTACACTACACTATACAGCCCTAACTCCCACCCTCCCTCTTCACTGTCCACAGCCGAGTGAGAAAATGGCGCCGACGCGGGTACCTTATATAGGATCCAAAACCCGCGAGACTCGGAAGGCGGGATGATGACGTTTTGCCTCGATTTCAGATCCGAGTCAGTCGGGAAAAGTCGAGCCTGACTCGGATCGGACTCGGATCGGGGGGGCTCGGGGGGGTTCGGATTTCAGAAATCCGAACCCGCTCACCCCTACTATACAGTATGTGATCTTTTCACACATCTTCCCATATTTATGATTTTTAGGTTATTTGCGTTGTGATCTGTGCCGAGAAGCTTCTCACACTATGGGTCTATTGATGATAACTGATGAGTGTACAACAGAGGTTTCCAAACGCGGTCCTCAAGGCTCCCCAACAGTTCAGGTGTTAGAGATATCCATGGTTGAGAACAGGTTGTTAAATCAAGTTGACTGAGGTACTAATAAAGTCACCTGTGCTCAACCATGTATATCTCCAAAACCTGAACTGTTGGGGAGCCTTGAGGACCGTGTTTGGGAACCTCTGGTGTACACAATAAGTTTCTATTGAGAACCTTTTTTATATTTAAATTAATATTTTCACTTTCAGACAATTACTCTGTTTGGACTAATTTTTCCTAGTATACATCAGCTTAATGTGCAACTGCATTGATTTATAGATTTGACCCTTGCAACCTTTGTGTTAATTTTTGCAAACATGGGGCCTTATTCAGAGATGGACAGATTGCAGAGACGCACACAAGCGGCTGTTCAAATCCTTCCATCTCAGATCCAAATTCAGAAGGAGGTGTCACCTCCTTGCTACATTTGCGATCCCAGCACTGTGACTGACGTCGCAGGCTGGGATCACAATCGGAACCATGGTCGCAATGGTTGCTCCTTCGGTCAGACTGTGGGAGCTGAAGCTTCCAGCAGCTTGGCCAGTGCTTGGTCACACAAGAGTCCAGGAATCTGCGTCTATGCCTCCATTTCTGGGAACAGCAACCAGGCACACCCACGCTCCACCCAACAAATGCTCCAGCAGGTCAATTATGCTGCGGCTTGGGGGGTCTGTGAGCGAGATCACAGGAGACGTTCTGCACATGCATAGAATGGTTCCTGAGCAGGTGCAGACAACTAAATGGGAAGTAGTTAAATTGCCGGCAGAGAGGATGTTGGCTGCCAAATTATCGACGCCGGATTCCCAGCGCCCAGCAAAATGCCGATGCAAATATCCTGAAGGAGATTAGGATACGGGCGTCGGCATCCCGAACGCTGGAATCCTGAACATCCGGACCCCGGTAAGTATTGCAGTTTCCCCGGGGATGATTGGATTAGGTTTAGGCTCTCCTGGCGGGAGATTAGATTTAGGGACCCTTTGGGGAGGGTTAGCTTTAGATTTCGGTAAGGGGGGGTTAGGGTTAGGCACCACTGGTGGGAGGTTAGGGTTAGGCTATGGGGAGGGGGGGTTAGGATTAGGCACCCCAGGGGGAGGTTAGGGTTAGGCCCTAGAGGAAGTGGACATGGGGGCTTGCAAAACAACATGGGTGGGGCAAAGCTGTGGAGCCATACATTGGGAAAGGGACAGGAAAAGTTGGGCAAGATAAAAGAAATGGAAACAATGAAGGGAGAGAAAAGCTCTTTCTGGGGCCTGAGAAAAACGTGTGTATAGGCACCAGATGTGATCGGCGATGATACCTTGCGTCTCTGCACTACACACTATATCATCCTGAATTGGATTTATTACCGGGTGAAGGTACATGCGAGTCATTCATTGTGCTTTCCCCATACTACACATCATCTGTGTTAAACAAGGGATAGTGAATATTGATAATATTGTCTGATAACTGAAATAAGAACAGAAAAAGATTGACAGTCACTTATAAATAGTGTCACATATTTTATTGGCATAAGAGAGGCTAAGACGGGATCTTGGATGTTTGTTTGTATAAGCGTATGGTGCTTATCTGATACAATTGATGTGATATATGCAACCAATTTTCTTGCTTGATTTATGGATTAATTATTTACCAGCAGAAACTGTCTAAATTAATATAATCAATAAAGAGAACACAAATTTTTGTGGAATAATTTAAAATTTGTATAAGTCACAATATAGACCCATTTGGTTATTATAAACCCTCAGATGAGAATTTATACATCTGATTGCTTTATTTTTGTCTGTTATATACTTATACCCCTTTTCCACTGCAGGTTATTGCGGCTCAGTGGAAAAGGGTCCCTGAAAAATAACCTGGGTCAAGTAACCTCGGAATCCAACCCAGGTAGCTACCAAGGTTGGACCTGAGATTGACCTGGGTAATTGAGCAGTGTAAATGGTGCAACCCGGGTCATGCCTAAAATTAGCTGATTGGTGGCTGTGGAGCAGTCACCTCCTACTTTTTATGACCTCACAAGTTTAGCAGGGCAGACCCGGGTCCAGTGTGAACAGGGCAGACCCATGAATAACCCAGATCAAAGTGCAGTGTAAACGATGTCTGACCTGGGTTGGAACCATGGAGCTAATTCAGACCTCATCGCAAGATATGGCCGCTCGCTAGCAAAAAGGGACCGGATATTTAAATGAAGTGCTCGCACTGCATCGCGTAAGGACGCCCTCTATGTCTTAGCGAGCTATGGCCAAGTGTGCTCGCAAGTTTATAATGATGCCCCCTTGCCACTTGCAACACACGTCATCTCCAGGAACTGTAGGATTAATCGTTAATATCGAGAGCCATCGGAGCTGCCTTTCCCAGCCGCGAGCACTGCGATCAGTGCTGGCTGAAATACATGCAGGTGACGTGTACAATGACGCTACTTTGCTAATTATACACACCCTTTAAACAGCGTTTTGGCGGCCTGACATGCCTGTGTCCGCAACACCACTCCCCTGTTTACAAGCACCTTCCCCTGTTGCCACTGACAAACGGCGCTATCTGTCACTCAAAGTAGTGACCTGATAGTGGCTTTCGAGCAACCAAAATCAGATCGCATAGACTGGCTTGCGCACACGCACTGCGAATTATATGCATGCGCAGGTGGGTGAAAATCGCTCACAGCGAGCGAGCACACCTTAGCGACCGGGTCTGAATAAGGTCCCATGTCTGAAAACCAAGGTCACCTTGATTTTGGTGGAAAATGGGTATTTTTCAAGTGTGCTCCAAAAAGAGTTTCTCTGTCCCTTCTTTCTTTCCAGTGCTGACTCTAGGGAGCAACACTGACATGCATTGATTTTCCTAAGGGGTATAAAACATATATATTATTGGTTTTATAACATCACTTTGTCTTACTTTCTATAAAACTCTCAGGGCCTGATTCAGACCCGCTCGCAAATGGGTCGATGGCCGGGCACTGCACGTGCGCGAGTCCTGGAGCAAGTGAGAAATCACTCGCTCCAGGGCTCGCTACAAGATGGGGTGGCTGTCGATGTTGATCGACAGCTCATCCCGTTTTGTAGGCGGGTTGGGGGGGTGGCTGCACAAACGGAGGCGTTCTCTTAGGAACGCCTGCCATTTGTGGGCGGCCCTACTGATATCACACGTGATGTTAGTAGTGAACTTCCTGCTCTATTGGAGCAGCAAGTTCACTGGGGCTTGCGATGGACGAGACCCTACCACAAGGGTCTTGTCGCTAGCCCGATGGTCGCGACCATCGCCAGGCGTCCCGCTAAAGCTGTGGGTGGTCACCCACAGCTTAGAGAGCGGCCTGGAGGCCAGTGTTAAAAAAAAAAATGTCCCGCCCTGATTCAGAGCGAGCGCTCGCAAATAGCGAGCGCCTCTGAATCAGGGCCTCAGTGCAGAGTTACCTCTGCACTCTGGGCCTGATTCAGAGCCGGACCGCTCGCATAGCTGTGGGTGACCACCCACAGCTATAGCGAGCGGCCAGGTTGATGGTCGCGATGGTCAAGACCATCGCGACCATCGGGTTTGTGACAAGACCCTTGTGGTAGGGTCTCGTGGCCGCAAGCCCCAGGGAGCTTTCGGGTCTAATAGAGCTGGAAGCTCTCCCACTGACATCACTGGTGATGTCAGTGGTGGCCGCCCACAAATGCTTGGGAATGCCACCGTTTGTGAAGCCACGCCTACAAAATGGGGCGAGCTGTCGATCAACATCGTCAGCCTTCCCTTTTGTAGTGAGTTTGTAGTGAGTTCTCTCTCGCTCCGGGGCTTGCGCACGCGCAGTGCGGCCGCTGCAGATGCGCAGAGCCCACCATCGACCCGGTGCGAGCGCTCAAGCGCTTGTGAGTGGGTCTGCATCAGGCCCTGTGTACGCAGTAGATTTCTATCCAAAACAGATGTCATGTCCATAAGCTTTTAAAGAAGGGAGAGATTCCAGGGGTTATACATGTCCTAGAATATATTATTATGGCAATACAGTAATTATTAATTTACATCTAAGATGAGCTCATTAGCACAATGTCCTGCTCCCTGAGGTCCACTGCTGCCAGTGTTCTTTCTGTCAGATTCTCATGTGTCATGTCATAGTGGTGGGTGTCTACATATGTACTGGACACCGATGCCAGGGAAGCAGCATTCAGTACTGAAGCTCTAATAGAACTGCCGTAATAGGACGCTCAATGTCTTGTCAATGGCTACACAGTCTCTCAAAGGGCTGCAGTACAAAACATTGACACCAGAATGTCGACTTTTTTGACATGTCGATTTGCACACTGTTGACATGGTCATCATGTTGAGATACATTTTTTAGGGTATTTGAGCCATAACCCTACCCTAGTCCTAACCTTAACTGTAGCCCAGCTATATTATCAACTGTCTGAGTGACAAGATAATGACTGTCTACCCTCTCACGGCATAGCTTTCCTCATTCTATGCTCTCTCTTTATGTATAGTTCTTCTGTCCCACTTCTTCTACATACTTCTCTATCTGCCTCCATTCTGTACTGTCCATCTTATTCCACGTTTTTACACTTATTTCTTTTGTTTTATCATTTCCACCCTTATATACTGCTCTACACTTCCTCATGTGTCTACATCCCTGCTCTTATCACTTTATCTGTCCCTGGCTCTCTTGCTTTATTGTCATCGGCCTCTGATAAGATCAGTGTCCATGACCACAGATCCTCGCTCACCAGCCAAGTCTCACATTATATGATGGCTCAGTGAGCCAAGCCAAGTGAACAGCATAAATAAAATCCATAGGGTGTGATTAAATATGTCAACATTGATAATAACAACATTCTCAATGTCTACATGAGAACGTCGACATGGTCATAATGTAGCATTGGCCATGTTGACATTTACGATGTAGATACTGATGAATTGTCAACATGTTAGAATTTCAATGGTGACTTACCTGCTCCTGATGGCTGCAGCAGCTCTAGCATGGCTACCTGGTCCTGGTGGTCAAGTGACCTCACTTCCAAGTCAGACCGGTGATCCTCCTGTGTTCCAGTAAGTATTGTTCTGCTATCCCTAACCCTAAACCGTACCCCTGACCCCCCTCTAGTGCCTAACCCTTACTTTCCCCCTTAGTCTAACCTCCACCCCAGCCTAACCCTTCTGCCCACAGCCTAACCTGATTGTTGACAGAGGTATCCAGTCAGGTAATCGACAGCTGATAGTCAGAATGTCAACATGGATGATAGGTCAACAACCAATATGCTGTCATGCAATTAGGTTGACACGGTTAAAATGTTGACATGTACATAATGTCAGCATATTTTTTTATTTTTAGGGTTTGGTTAGGTTTAGGGTTATACTAAAATAAGCAAAAAATATGTCGACATTCTGGTGCCAACGTGTTATATGTCGACATTCTAAATATGCTGACATCTTAACTATGCCAACCTAATTGTATGTTGCCATATTGGCTGTCAGCCTATTGTAAATGTCAATATTCAGAACCTGATGACATTCTGGTGTCCACATTCTGACTGTTGACTTTGTGAATGTCGACAAGTCATAACAAACCCTTGACATTCTGACAATGGCAACATTTCACATGTCGACATTGGAGACTGTCGACACGTTGCCTTTGACATTGTGACAATGTTGACATCATGACTTTCTCCATATACACATTTGCATTAACAAAACTCTTAGCAAAGTTCATACCTGACGAATAATTATCAATTCTGTGGTAGTCCCTCATTAGAATTATATTGGTATGAAATTGTAGTGTTGACAGAACATGAAAATATAAAAGTTAAGTGATAATATTTAAAGCTCATACATAATGTGATACCAAAAACCCATAAACAATTGTACAGCATGCATTATACAGGTGCATTTCCCAACCTTATTACGTCCTGTGAGAACCAACTCAGGGCCTGATTCAGAGCCGGACGCTATTTGCGGATGCTCGTTCAGAAAAAGGGGCCGGCTATTTAAATTGAGCGCTCGCTCTTTGCGGTCTGTTGACGCCTCTATGTCTGAGCGAGCGAACGAAACATGCGCTCGCTATTTGTAAAGACGCCCCTTGGCCGCTCGCATCATACATCATCTCCGCTATTTATTAGATTAATCGAGTACTTCGAAAGGCGTATGAACTGCTCGCTATTCTTGTGGTAGCATTTTCCTACCGCAATCATGTGAGCAGTTCAGGCTAAAAGACAACCAAGTGACGTGGTCGATGACGCTGCTTTGTTAATTATGCACACCCTTAAAATGCCCGTTTAGACCGTTAGGCACGCCTGCGTTCTGATCTCCACTCCCCGTTTTCAAGCACCTTCCCCTGTTACCACCCACATACGCCTCATCTGTCACTCAAATTAGCAGGCATTCGCTATTTTGCGAGCACATGATTTCCGACCGCACTGACTGGTTGGTGCATGCGCATTACAACCCATACACATGCGCAGATGTGCGAACATCGCTCGGAGCGAACGAGCGGCCGCTTACGAGCGGCTCTGAATCAGGCCCTCAAAGCGGTTACACTTCATCCAGTGAGATCAGAACAGAAACATCCGCCCTCATTACCATGGACTCTGAACGGCTTCACTAACAGCCTCACAGCAGCCTTAAGGCCCCCATACACCTACACGATTTCTGGACGATTACACGATTTTCAAGCAATCATAAGATGGATCTTGTGAAAATCGTGTCTTCTGATCATATGTGAGGCACATCTTGCCCGTCGTATCCGTATGAGGATCGTGCCATTTATTTTGTTCATGCGATCCATCGTGTGGCATTTCAAGCCATTTCAATGACTGTTTCTCTGATGAGCTCCTGATGAGCCCGTGAGACAAAGGATCGATCTTACAACTGATCCTGTGATAGAAAAACAACAAACATGTTGCAGGGACTGCCAGGGAGCTCCGGGAGAATCGTAGGGAAAACGTATCATTCATCTGATCTTATGCTGGTCGTTTAGGTGTATGGGCCCTATTACAATCCACCTGCGGACTTACCACTTGAGATTTTCTGAATTCTTCCAGCTACACGGAACCTCCAGAGCGGCTTCCTACATCACCAACAGTGAGCTCCCCGTAAGTCTGGTTGAGCATCGGAGCCAGCCATCCGTGGTTGCAGTCTGACATCAACGTATTGATGGATTCCCGTTCAGCTTATTACGGGACATTTCTACCTGAGTTGCAGGTAAAGCCTATACCGCTACAAAATGATCACACAATACGTGTCCATCTAAAATATTGCCGATCAAGTGCATGTACCTCCATTAACTTATCTTTAACATGGAACTCTTTCCATTCAGGACCAATTTACTATTGCTCATTTGCTACAGTGGTTCAGATTGCGGGACTTCTTAATGACTGTATTTTCATTATATGCCGCATTGCCTTTTACCTGTTGCAGCTTTTTAATACGGCTGCTATTTTTAGTCCGATATACAGTATGTGTTATTGAACATTCCTTTTCATTAAACTTTTCATTATATGTAACTGATATGAGTGTATTAACTTATCACCGCAGACTCTGTTGTTGCTTTTTTGTTTCTAATTGTTTCTACTATTAGTGACGGTGACTTCCTCATACAACTACATTGAATAGAGGAGTCCATCATATTTATGCAATATTGCATGTTGATATATTGAATAAATAATGTGCAGCATGTTAAACACATCATTACACGGTATTGCAATACACCTATCTGATTAGATAGCACAACACGAGATACAGTAATATATACTTTCATTAATTGTGAACTATCACTTTATATGGGCTTATAATGTCCTTGTACAGTAGATCTATGTTTTCAAAGTCAAGTAACTGAAGTGCAAACAAGAAAAAAAAAGAAATAATCCATATGGTTGGTTTAGCTGAAAGCATATAACGTTCTCTGACCCAACACTTGGCACAGGAAAATATAAAACAAGTAGATGCTCTGTACCACTGGGGTATAAATTAGCAAACAAGATGTAGAGAAAACGTATTTCACCATATGTAATGCAAACTGTTAATTCTATACAGGCACGCTCCCTAGGTACCCTAGCATTTATACAGTGCAAAACCCCTGACGTGACGCAGAACGTCAGAGAGGAGCAGCATACCGTACTTTTCTTAAATGTTGCATCTTATTTGCATCACAGAGGCAGTGAAACGCCATTCACAGTATACCGGAGGCGCTGGGCTGCAACTTTAAATGCACGGGAATTGCTTTCAAACACGTACAAAGTCACAGATGAAGTGCAATGGAACTTGGCGTGAGAAAAACCCGCGGTTTCTGCTTCGTATACGGATTCATACTAAATCGCACTTACTGTAAATTTACAAATGTTGTACATGAAATTGATCAGTGTAATCTAAAGGGGCCTATCCATTACCCGACTTTGTGAACAATCTGACCAAAACTTCCTGGTGTCGGGATTTCAGCGCCGACACTGTGAGCGCCGGAATCCCCATGGTCGGGATATTGACCGCATTGCCATTTATACACAAAGCGCAGCATGTCCTGAAAGCAAGGAATCAGCCCAATATCACCTAAGATGCCACGTAAAGAGAAAAGTCTTATATTAATGAGGAAAAGGAATATTGTAGGTCAGGGATGGGGAACCTCCGGCCCGGGGGCCGTATAAGGCCAGCGGAGTCATTTGGTCTGGCCATCAGAGCTTTCTGCTATCCTCATCTGGCTATCAGGGTTCCTAGAATGGCGCACTACAGCCAGAATCTATGCAGCAGTGCCACATGGAGCGTCCTTAGGACACTTCAGACAGTTACAACGCTGCCCTCACAGCTCCCCGGAGTATCCTCAGGATCCTTCAGGCTTTACTGTAATCACCGGCGATTGTGGCCCCGTCCCGTGTGACAGCACACGGAGGGGGTGTGGCCTGCACCGGGCCCGCAAATAATGTTATATATATTAAAATGGCCCTCGGCAGAAAAAAGGTTCCCCACCCCTGTTGCAGGTAGTGTGTGTAAATACATAAATGCAATTTAGGGATGGTAATCAAGACTTGAAAACCAATGTTCTTGTTATAAGAATTCATTGTAAAAGATGGACAGTAAACCATTGGCTAGGGAAGTTATTGTATGAACTTTGGCCTCTTCTGGTAGGGGAACATCATTTCAACAAGTCAGTGATTTCAGAGTGGATTTCATTCCAAAGCACAAGACATGAGTGATGTCTGCAAACAGTATACATTAAATCAGTCTAAAGCCGAGAGTTACATCCACTTAAACAAAATGTCCTTTGAGATTTTTTTTTTTAGTGGGATTGATGAAAGTGTAATCAATTAGGATTGCTCTGCTAAAGCGCAGAACAGAAATAGCACGGCGTGGCTCTGCCGAGAGATGTATGCATCAACACAAATGTGGAAAGTAATTGGAATAACCTTTAGCACTGTGTGACAACTTGCAATCTGCCTTTGGTAAATAGCTTATTGTATTTGTCTTCACACTGACAAACAGAGACATCATCTTCCAAATGTCACAATTATTCACATGCTAAAACTTGTACTGATTTGAGTAAAACTGAAAATGCATGGGTAGTTAATAATAATACTAATAAAACTAATAATCCTAATAATAATAATAATAATAATAATAATAATAATAATAAATCATTATAACATTCCAGGCATTTGCGAGAACGGCCATGCTGACTCCTCTATAGCATTCATTGAGATATATATGGATATATATATATATATATATATTCTCAAGTTAGATTTGCTTCATCTATCGCGTAAGAACCATTCTTGTTCTGTGACTTCCACCTACACATCACTAAGAATTTCAAGAACTAGAATGTAAGAGAGTCAGGAATAAAAGATTTTTGGCCTGTTTTTTTGTAGTTGGATGCAGTGTCGATGTCGCATGTGGCCGATGTTTTAAGTCTACGCATCCCTCCCGATTGTCACCGCTCAGAGATGCAGTTCAGAATCTGAGGAGGGAACCAGTCACAGAGGAGGCCATTACTCAGACAGAGAAGCTGCACCTACATAATACTGGTGAAAGTTGGTGTGAGAGAGTGATAAATTAATATGAAGCAGGTGCCAGTACATCATTCCTGGGAGGGAACCAGTCACAGAGGAGACCATTACTCAGACAGAGAAGTTACACCTGACATAGGACTGGTGAAAGTTGGTGCGAGAGAGAGGTAAATTAATATGAAGCAGGTGCCAGTACATTATTCCTGTTAGGGAACCAGTCACAGAGGAGACCATTACTCAGACAGAGAAGTTACACCAGACATAAGACTGGTGAAAGTTGGTGAGAGAAAGATAAATTAATATGAAGCAGGTGCCAGTACATCATTCCTGGGAGGGAACCAGGCACAGAGGAGACCATTACTCAGACAGAGAAGCTGCACCTACATAAGACTGGTGAAAGTTGGTGCGAGAGTGAGATAAATTAATATGAAGCAGGTGCCAGTACATTATTCCTGGGAGGGAACCAGTCACAGAGGAGACCATTACTCAGACAGAGAAGCTACACCTACATAAGACTGGTGAAAGTTGGTGCGAGCTAGAGGTAAATTAATATGAAGCAGGTGCCAGTACATTATTCCTGGGAGGGAACCAGTCACAGAGGAGACCATTACTCAGACAGAGCAGCTGCACCTGACATAAGACTGGTGAAAGTTGGTGCGAGAGAGAGATAAATTAATATGATGCAGGTGCCAGTACATCATTCCTGGGAGGGAACCAGTCACAGAGGAGACCATTACTCAGACAGAGAAGCTGCACCTGACATAGGACTGGTGAAAGTTGGTGCGAGAGAGAGATAAATTAATATGAAGCAGGTGCCAGTACATCATTCCTGGGAGGGAACCAGGCACAGAGGAAGCCATTACTCAGACAGAGAAGTCTGAGAAATTGCCGGCAATGGGGACTGCTTCACTCTCACCATCTAAAGGGAGTGATGCTGGGTCATACAGTGGTAATCTTAGATTACCCCAGTTTATTGAATAAAGAAAGGATGACATAACCCCTTGAGCGAGCACTAAAGGGGTTATGCATTTTGATAGATCGGGTCCTGAGATTGAGTTTTCACATTAGATACATGAAAACAAATTGACCTGAGAAGGGAGAGGCGACATTGTACAGTAGCAGTATTATATGTTTTTAATTTGTAATTGCCATTTACATATATAGTACTGTACAAACCTGTCGGGCTCTGTAAGTCTTCTGTGATTGTGCGATCTGGACCAGACCAGACATTTTTTTTTTTTTTTGCAAAGTAAAATTGAAAATTTGTTCTTTATTTAATTTATCACTGCTACAGGACTGACACTCTGATTTGAAGGTATGAAACTTTATCAAATAATACACCACACAGTATGCTTCGATTAACGGTAACAAAGTTATTTGATACAATCAACAGTAACGTAATTCACTGATTTAGTAATTAAACATGTACTTAGCGTCAGTTTTCTCAGTATATTAACAAAACAAATGGATTTCTCCTTATTCACCAATCCTATGTGCGCCATATGCATGACGTGATGCTTAGCCACAGGTACTGATATGCGGACTTTCACACCTATATTTTAATTTAGCGTTTTTGTCGCCTCGCAGCTTATAGTATACTGGGTGCTTCGAATTTGTCTTGTTGCAATGTAGTTGGAATAAAGGGCCCTGCTTCAGAGGTGAATGAAGTGTTGATGTTTGCGCAATTGAGTGATTTTTTTGGCTGCTGCGCATGTACGAAAAAGCCCATAAAACACATCCTTGTACCACTGTTATCCAGGTGTCAGTGCCAAATACAGTATGAATCCAATGGCTGCAATGATGATACACAATAATTATGCAGTATAACTCACCAGCTCTAGATGTAGGAGAACGCTGGTGACGCTGCACCTGCAGCAGGATTTGTCCAATCAGAACAGCCGTGCACAAGCCTGGAGTTGGCACTGTAGATCACCAACTTTTTCTTTTCTTCTTTTAATATACCCCTTTTTCTGTATTACTATATATCTGCAAAATCAATAAAAATGATTAAATAAAGAAAAAAAAGAAAGAGCGCTACTTTGCCGCAAAAATCAGCAGCAGGGAGATAAATATATGTACCCTGTGTTGGCAGCTAAACTCACCAACAAAAATTGTGGGTTCCATGTGTAAGGTGTCTGACTGTCATGTGAGAGGTGATAGGTTTGAGTCCCGGGTATGACAGTATTTTGAAATGTGTGTGTTAAATTAAAGAATATGTGACTGAAAGTGATTGGGGTGGTGGCCAGATGGAGGGGGAGTTGGCCAGGGAGGAGATAGGAGCGGCCAGGAGACACCGGGGATAAAAGAAGAGGAAGCTACAAATGAGAATTGCTATAGACAGAAAATTGACAGGGCCCAAACTGCGCCCCCTGTCCTGCGGTGCCCTGGCACATTTCGCAGCACCCTAGTTATGTCCCTGTAGATAGATAGATAGATAGATAGATATTAGATAGATAGATACGGTAGATACTTATGAGATAGATAGATAGATAGATAGACAGATAGATAGATAGAGAATATACAGATAGTGAATAGATAGAAAGATAAATAGATTGATAGATAGATATGAGAGAGATTTGATATAGATCGATAGATAGATTGATAGTGAATATACAGATAGTAAATAAATAGATCGATATGAGGTAGATAGATGAATAGATATGATACAGATAGATAGATAGATAGATAGATAGATATGAGATAGATAAATAGATAGATACATATGAGATAGATAGATAGATAGATAGATAGATAGATAGATAGATAGATAGATAGACACATACATACATACATACATACATACATACATATGAGATAGATAGATAGATAGATAGATAGATAGATACATATGATATAAATAGATACATACATACATACATACATACATACATACATACATACATACGAGATAGATAGATAGATAGATAGATAGATAGATAGATAGATATGAGATAGACAGATAGATAGGTAGATAGATAGACAGACAGACAGACAGACAAATAGATAGATAGATAGATAGATAGATAGATAGATAGATAGATAGATAGATGGATAGATAGATGTTTGAAATCTTTTTTTTTGTAAAGCACTATTTTTTCTATATATACATTTCTTTAGATTTATGTTTGTGGGTTTTTTTGTGCACACAAATCATTTGCTTTAAGCTGGAATGGAATATATATATTTTTCCGCTTGCTCAGAAAGTTGTCGCATCTGTCACCGGTATCTTTTATCTCTGTCTCTCTGCTCCCTCTCTCTCCGCCATGCTGCCGGATTGCAGACCTGAATATTCTCGATGCATTTGTTCATACATTAAGGTAGTCATTGGTTATATAAAGTAGGAGTCTAATGTCTCTAGTGTGTTATTGTTATAAATAGAACCTGAAAAGTAGGTTAGATGGTTTATCTTTGACAATTCTTTCATGTATTCAGATGCTCTCTGCTGACAGTAGTCCTATTAAGAAGGGAAGGATCTCATGCACTGAAAGCCATTGTTGGGCCATACTTAAAAATGCAAATGGTATCTCTATCCTCATGTAATTACTCTCGCACAAAACAATAGAAGATGTGTAAATTTGGGCCAGCGATTAGAGTGGGAGTTTGCCAGAGCTAATAACTGCTCCTCAATATCTACAATATTGAGCTCAGGCAAAGTATTCAAATGAATATATCAGTGCGGAACGGAGTCTGTATACAAAGCACTATGGAACTTGGTATGTTAAAAAGCTGCAGCCACTGCGTCATAGCACTTCGTATAAATCTTCAGGGTAAAATTTACTAAGATTCGTTTTTGTTTAAGTTTTGCCGTTTTTAAACTCGATTTGACTCTGGGGATTTTTGGCTTCTGAAAAACTCAAATTTACCAAGAATCGTGTTTGGCTGAGAGTGTGTTTTCTGATGGTGTATTAGATCGAGATTGCGCACCCAAGTTTCAAGTTTAGATAGAGATTTCTCACCCGAGTTTGCAGTGTCTTCTCTCTGCCATACTCTCCTGAACAAGCAGCCTGCACATACTGTACCAGTGAGATATGTGAAGGCTGCTTGTGTGATATACCTGTAAAAAAAGGGTTAACATTAAAAAAATTACATAAGGTCCCCCCCAAAAAAGCATAACCAGCCCCGAGCTGCTCAGCCAGTCCTGGTTCCAAAAATACAAGGGAAAAAATGAGTAGGGTTCCCCCGTATTTAAGGAACTAGTTGCTCACCAGTACTGGTTTTAAAAATAGGGGGAAAAAAATTGTGTAGTGGTCCATCTCTTATTAAAAACAGCACCAGACTCCTCTGCCAAAGCATTAACACCCCAAGCCAATCAGCCCAAGCTGGGGATCTCAAGTAAGGTAGGGACCCCCCAATCAGAGCCTTAACTAGACTTTTTGGTGCCCTGTGCCAGAAAGAGCATTGGCACCCCCCCATTTTTCAAAGGGACATAATGCACCCAAAAAACATGTCTTCATGGGGAAGGGCCAGGGAAGAGATAGGAGAGGCCAGGATATGCTGGGGATGAACTAAGAGGAAGCTACAAGCAAGAATGATAATAAACAGAAATTTGACAGGCCCAAACAGCGCCCCCTGACCTGTGATGCCCTGTCCGATGGCACCGGCTGCACTACCCTAGCTACGGTCCTGCCCCCAATAAAGGGATCACCCCTCTCCCGAGCAGCCCAGGCTTATTCTGAAGCCTGGGGCTCTTTCCCGCATCCCTGGACCGGTGGGTGTGGGGGTAATAGTTGTGTTAAAAAATAGAAACTATAATTTTTTACCATGGAACTGCAGGTGCCAGCGTGCCTGCCCTATTGCACTTGTGGAACTACATACACCTCTACCCCCTGCTTCCACCTCTCTATTTCCCCCTTGTTAACTCCACCGCCTCATCTCTCCCCTCCTCTGCTTGTGTTCCTCTCCCCTGCTTCCCTCTCCTGCCGCTCCTTGTTTTTTCACTTCTCCCCAACCATGGTGCTGCTGCCCCACCACAAAGCCTGCTCCCTCCTTCCTCTCCCTGTCACCTCACCTCACATCCTTCCACATCACACTATGCTCATCCCTGCCCACAACCTGCAGTTCCCCACACTACAGCAGCCCTCATAATCGTATTCATATCTATCCTACATAGAGATGAGTGGTTTGGATTCTGTGGAATCCGATCCGCTCCAAACACCGAGAATCTGAGTCCAACCAAGCCGCGGCTCGGGTGTTCCCGCCTTACTCAGATCCCACTTCGAGACCGAACGTCATCCTCCCGACGTCGGATTCTTGCAAGACTTGGATGACATTCGACCTCTATATAAGGTGCCGTGCGGCCGTGACTCGGCGCCATTTGTTAGTCGGACTCACTCTACATACACGCTGCACAGACCTCTGCAAGGAAGTTGGTTGTGTCCAGACTCCAGACTAGTGTGCTGTTAAGTGACAGTAGGGGGCATACTGCAAGCTGATGCTGCGCTACTCTGCTAATTAAAGTGACTCCTTGGGCAGTGCAGTAGCCCTCTGTGTATACAGGAACTGTGACTCCTTGGGCAGTCGCCCTCTTTGTGTATAAGCACAGTGACTCCTTGGGCAATAGCCATCTGTGTGTATTAGCACAGTGACTCCTTGGGCAGTAGCCCTCTGTGTCTATAAGCACAGTGACTCCTTGGGTAATAGCCCTCTGTGTGTATTAGCATCGTGACTCCTTGGCCAATAACCCTCTGTATGTATAAGCACCGTGATTCTTTGGGCAATAGCCATCTGTGTGTATAAGCACTGTGACTCCTTGGGCAATAGCCCTCTGTGTGTATAAGCACCGTGACTCTGCTTATTAAAGTGACTCCTTGTGCAGTGCAGTAGCCCTCTCTGTATACAAGCACTGTGATTCCTTGGGTCATAGCCCTCTGCGTATACAAGCACTATGACTCCTTGGGCCTTAGCACTCTGTGTGTCTATAACACACAAGTACTATGACTCAGTAGTGAGTGGCAGTGAGTGGCAATGTTTCATAGATGTGCTTTAAAGTGTGATGTCTGTGCCGCTGCTCTGTCACATATTAACCAGACTACTCACTGCAGCCTTTGACCAATAATGGTGAAAACAATATTGTGAGCTGTGAGGTGGTCTAAATTGACTGGAAATGACTGGAAGTTAATGTTATTGTTGTTAATAATACTCAAGGAACAAAAAGAGCCCAAATTATGTGATTTTTAGCTTTTTTTGTCAAATTTTGTAAAAATATCCAAATTCAAATCCAAATCCAAAGCCAGATGATGAATCAGAACGAAATTCAAATCCAGCAAAAATGGTCTGGCGCACATCTCTAATCCAACACTCTCTGTCCCTCTCTCCTGTGCCTTCTGGAATGCCAGATCTGTCTGTAATAAACTGGTCCCAACCCATTACCATTCATCTCCAACTCCTTGAATCTCCTAGCCATTACTGAGACCTGGATCTCACCCTCTTACACAGGGCCGGATTAAGGTCTGGGGGGCCCCTGTGCAACAATGGGGGGGCCCCTAACTGGGGGTATGCGCAATGGGGACCTTATACAGAGGTCAGTGCCCACAGTGGTAGTACTCCGTATCCAGTGCACCCAGCAGTAGTGCCCCCTATACAATGCTCCCATTAGTAGTGCCCCCTGTAGTAATGCCCTCAGTATAAATGCCCCCAGTAGTAATATCCCTGTAGTTGTGCCCCAAATAGTAATGCCCCCAGTAGTCATGCCCCCTGCATGTGCCCAATAGTAATGCCCCCTGTATAAATCCCCCTGTAGTAATACCCCTGTAGTTGTGGCCCCCAATAGTAATGCCCCCAGTAATTATGACCCCTGTAGTAGAGACCCAGAAGTAATGCCCCTCTATTAGTGCCCCCAATACTAATGCTCCCTCTGTAGTAGAGCCCCCAATAGTAATGTCCCCTGATTAATGCCCTCAGTAGTAATGCATCCCCATCCGAGTAATTCCCCCTCCCCAGTAATAATGCCCCCAGTATTAATGCCTCCCCCCTCCCAGAGTAATGGCCCAGTAGTAATTCCTCCCCCCCAAGTAGTACCCCCTGTAGTAATGCCTCCCCCCCATGAATAATGCCCCAGTAGTAATGCCTCCCCCCCAAGTAATGCACTCTATACTAATGCCTCCCCCCCACGAATAATGCCCCAGTAGTAATGCCTCCCCCCAGAGTAATGCAACCTATAGTAATGCCTCCCCCCCACAAATAATGCCCCAGTAGTAATGTGCCCCCCCCCGAGTAATGCTCTCAGTAAGCCGCTTGCACTAAAAAAAAATATATATATATAAAGCTCATACTTACCTTAAGCTAAGCCCTGCATCCACTGCAATCCACTCGGCTGCTCCTCTGCACTATGGGAGAGACATCATCATGACGTCTCTCCCATAGTGCACTGCGTGAGCCGGAGGTCGGAGCTCATCAGTGAACTGGTTCCGTCTCCTCCGGTCCACTTTAACCCCAATAGGTGTGGGGGCCCTTAACGTGTGGGGGCCCAGGGTCGATCACCCCTGTCACCCCCCCGTTAATCCGGCCCTGCTCTTACACCACTTCTGATGCTGCTCTCTCCTCTTGGGGCCTCACATTCTCTCACACTCCTTAGCCTGGTGGTTGACATGGTGTTAGTGTTGGGGTCCTTCTATCCTCTGGTTACACCTACAAATTTTAATTCAATCTGAACCATCACTCACATTCTCTACATTTGAGGTTCATGCTTTATGCCTCTTCCAACCTGTTCACCTTCAAGTTGCTGTCATTTACCATACCCCTGACTCCCTCACTTCCTCTCTTCAGCTTTTCTCTCCATTATCTTAGGTGACTTCAATATTCCTATTGATATCCCCACAGAATCCTCTGCTTCTAAACTCTTTACCCTCACATCATCATTTGGTCTCTCCCAATGGACCTCCTCGCCCTCCCATGTGAGTGGGCACTCACTCAATCTGGTTTTCACTCACCATTGTTATGTCTCTGATTAACAAATTCCCCAATCCCCCTCTCTGACCATCACCATCTTTCTTTTCACTTATCCCTCTCACCATCTCCACCTCTGCCTCCTAAGGCCACTATCACAAATTAAAATATTGAGGCTATTGACACCGCTTCCTTATCCTCCCTGCTTGGCTCGCTTTTATTATTATTATTATTATTATTATTATTATTATTATTCATAATTATTATCCTTTATTTATATGGTGCCTAAATGGTTCTGCAGCACCTCACAAAGTACATAAACAAATGAACAAACAAGAAAACAGAAACTTACAGTAAAAACAATACAGGACAAGGACATAGTAGAAACACTGCTGCAATAGTGATCATAATACTCAAAAAACAGCAGGGCGTTAGCAACCAAGTGTTAGGTGCTCTTGTGGGGAGTTTGGAGTAGATGATCATATGAATAAGGGAAGAAGAAGCACATGAGCAGGGGCAGAACTATGAGAGATAATGGAGGCACCTGCCGTTGGGTGCCAGCACTGAAGGGGCACCTCCTCCATTGCCCATAATATATTCACCTTGATTAAGGCTATTTTATATTAGTGTTTTTGTGCATATGTAATACATAGATAGATAGGTATGAGATAGATAGATAGATAGATAGATAGATAGATAGATAGATAGATAGATACAGTATGAGATAGATAGATAGATAGATAGATAGATAGATAGATAGATAGATATGCACAATATACTGTATATTCCCTTTTTTTAGGGGGGCAGCAAATTAAAACTTACCTTCGGGCATCTGGGATGAACTTATGCCACTACACATGAGGGAAGGGGGCCCTGGTCATGAGAGTTTACATTCTAAAGGGGAGGGGCAGACAGATAGGGGTGACATAGATGGGATAGACAGTGAGGAAGAAGCATGGAGCAGAAGGTTAGGATTGGAGCTGGAAGGCTTTGATTAAGTAGGGAGTAGCAAGGGCAAAATGTTGGAGGCAGTGTGGGAGGAAGTAATCAGTTGGCAGAAGAGGCGGCATGCATTTGTTGAGCATAGTGGGCGGGCAGGAGTGTAAAGTGGGACGAGATCTGAGGAGAGAATGTGATAGGTGGATCATTATCTCTTCCGTGTCCATCTTCAGGGGGAGGTGTGGTGAATAGGCCCTCCCAATATATTATATTTTCTAAATGCATAACTGGTCAAAGTCTATTCTGTATGATGTTCTGTCATTTTATAGTCTGTATGAATATGGTATCTTCAAGATGTGTGTCAATTGCTATCCTGTGTCCATCTTTAGGGGGGAGGTGTAGCAAATAAACCCAGAATAATCACCAGAAATTATATTTCTTGGATGATGTGTGATGAAGCAGCTGCATTTGATCCCTGTAGCTGACTTATGTTTGTGTCGCAGAGGGGCTGATGGGTACGCTGTGGTTCATGACCTGTGAATCCTTTGAAGCCAGCCACACCAGGAAGAGGGTTTGATAACCATTTAGGTCTATTCTTGTGATTTGAGGAATGTTTATATAACTGTGTCTTATCTCCTAAACAGACAGTTATGGGACCCTTTGACCAGTTTAGTATCAGTGACCAGTTTAAAATGTGAAAAACTGACCTGTGTCATTTTAAGAGAAGAATGTGTGTAAGTCACAGGATTTAGAAACAGCTGGCACTGGGAGAGTTAACCAAAAAGGTGGGGGCTATGAGGGACCCTGCACAAACATAAGAGTGCAGATCTCCCTACCCAGCTTGTTCATTCATTGCTGAGCAGACGAAAGTGCTGTGAATGTGCCAGGACATTCTTATGGGTGAAACCCCCCCACCCAAAAGCAGAAATTTGTTGAAAGTTGTCTTAGAAACTCTGAATTATTTCTCTTTATGTTTAGAAAATATTTGCATATATAATCTGTGTGTCATTTTATTAATATTTTTGTAACTAAGCCTTAAAAATATTCTTTGGATTAAACACATTTAATGTAGCGTACTTCTCTGTGATTCTTATTGAACTTGTAAGCCTCTGAGGCCCATTCTACATTCCTGTGTGTAACTGAAGTTGATTTATTAATAATTTGTTCAGAGATCGCAAGACTCCAGAAGTAAACTGGCCATTGCGACCATCAAGCTTGCGACAAGACCCTTGTGGTAGGGTCTCGTTGCCGCAAGCCCCAGGGAGATTTCGGCTCTAACAGAGCCGAAATCTCTCCCACTGACATCACTCGTTTGGGCAGCCACTCCCCCGACCCGCCCACCAAAGGGGGGGTGCTGTCACTCAACAACGACAGCACGCCCCCTTTGGTATGAGACCCGGAGTGACGGAGTGCCTGTCGCTATCCGGATCTCGCGCATGCGCACGACGGAGCCGGCTCTGTCGTGCGCATGCCCACTGGCCTACCATCTACCTGGTTGCGAGGGCACAGCGCTTGCGACTGGGTCTGAATCAGGCCCACTGTGTACAAACACACACATATATATGTATATATATATATATTATATATATATAGATATATATATATATATATATATATATATATATTAGCAATGTCCATACTGTAGGTTACAGTTCAAGTTGGGTCTAAGGGCCTGATTCAGAGCCGCTCGTAAGCGGCTGCTCGTTTGCTCCGAGCGATGTTCGCACATCTGCGCATGCGTATGGGTTGTAATACGCATGCGCGAACCAGTCAGTGCGGTCGGAAATCGTGTGCTCGCAAAATAGTGAATGCCTGCTAATTTGAGTGACAGGATGAGGCGTTTGTGGGTGGTAACAGGGGAAGGTGCTTGAAAACAGGGAGTGGAGATCCGAACGCAGGCGTGCTTAAAGGTCATAACGGGCGTTTTAAGGGTGTGCATAATTAACAAAGAAGCGTCATCGACCACGTCACTTGGTTGTCTTTTAGTCTGAACTGCTCGCATAATTGCGTTAGGAAAATGCTACCACAAGAATAGCGAGCAGTTCATACGCCTTTCGATGTACTCGATTAATCTAATAAATAGCGGAGATGACGTATGATGCGAGCGGCCAGGGGGCGTTTTTTCAAAATAGCGAGCGCATGTTTTGTTCGCTCGTTCAGACATAGAGGCGTCAACAGACCGGAAAGAGTGAGTGCTTAATTTAAATATCCGGCCCCTTTTTCAGAACGACCGTCCGCAAATAGCGTCTGGCTCTGAATCAGGCCCTAAGTATATACACCTGGAGGCTGATTCTGAATTTGGAGCAAATAAAAAAAAACACTAGTATCCTACTATCTTTGCACCATGGTAAAACCAGGCTGCACTGCCGGTGGGGCATATGTAACATGTGCAGAAACAGTGCTGATTTCCCACTAGGGACGCCACTGGCTGGGGTGGCACTGGCTGGGAGGTGGCACTGGGGGGGTCACTGGCTGTGGGGGCAGTGGTGGTGGGTGGCACTGGCAGGGGGCAGTGCTGGTGGGAGGCACTGGCTGTAGGTGGCACTGGTTGGGGGTGGTGCTGGTGGGGGCAGTGGTGGTGGGTGGCACTGGCAGGGGGCAGTGGCGGTGGGGGGCACTGGCTGTGGGTCGCACTGGAGGGGTCATTAGCTAGGACTGGCACTGGCTGGGGGTCGCATATCAGTCCTCCTGCATCCGAGCTTTCTAGTGCTTGCTTTATTCCAGGTGAAAGTGACTTACTTTCTCTTCTTTGCTCTCACCTCAGGACCAGCCTCCTAATGTATAAATTAGGGATGAGCGGGTTCGGATTTCTGAAATCCGAACCCCCCCGAGCCCCCCCGATCCGAGTCGTATCCGAGTCAGGCTCGACTTTTCCCATCTGACTCAGATCTGAAATCGAGGCAAAACGTCATCATCCCGCCTTCCGGATCTCGCGGGTTTTGGATTCTATAAAAGGTCCCCGCGTCAGTGCCATTTCTCACTCCGGCTGTGGACAGTGAAGAGGGAGGGTGGGCGCTAGGGCTGGCTTGGCTGTGTTGTGCTGCTATTGTCCATAGGGGCTGTGTCCACTCAGTCCATAGGGGCTGGCTGGGCAGTGTTGTGCTGCTGTCATAGGGGCTGGCTGGGCTGTGTTTTGCAGTCAGTTGTCCATAGGGGCTGTGTACACTCCAAAGTCTATAGGGGCTGGCTGGATTGTGTTGTGCAGTGTCCCATAAAGGCTGTAGTCCTAGAGGGGTGCTGTAATGTTGTCCAGGGGGTGATCTGTCCATCAGGGGTACTCCCCCAAAGTGCACTCCCAAAAAAAATTATTATTTTATTTTTACTGTGTTTGTGAATTGTGGGCCTAATTCAGACCCGCTTGCGAGTGCTGAGTGCTCGCAAGTGGGTCCATGTTGGCCCAGTGCACATGTGCACGAGGGAGCCAGCTCCGTCGTGCGCATGCGCAAGACCCGGATAGCGACGGCCAAGCCGTCGCTATGGGTCTCGCTGCAAAGGGGGCATGCTGTCGATGGTGAGTGAGGCGTTCCCATGGGAACACCTACTGTCTGGGGCTGGCCCCACTGACATCACAAGTGATGTCAGTGGGAGTGCTCTCGGCTCTGACAGAGACTAAAGCACTCCAAGGCTTGCGGCAATGAGACCCTACCACAAGGGTCTCGTCGCAAGCCCAATGGTCGCAATGGTCTTGACCATCGCGACCATCTTTTTGGCCGCTCGCTATAGCTGTGGGTGGTCACCCACAGCTATGCGAGCGGCCAGGAGGCTGCTCTAAAATTAGGAAGGACGGCCCTGATTCAGAGCGAGCGCTCTGTCAGAGCGTCCAGCTCTGAATCAGGGCCTGTGTACGCAGTAGCCGCACGTGCATCAACAAAGTAGCGCCAAGCATGTGCCTGTGTCATAAATCAAGGGCCGGTTGGCTTGTCCATTAAAGGGTGCTGTAACCCCCAAAGTGCACTACAAAAAAAATATATATATATATTTTCTGTGTTTGTGAACTGTGTGCACTGTGGCTGCACGTGCATCAACAAAGGAGCAGCGCCAAGCATGCGCCTGTGTCCCATAAGAAAAGGGCCAGCTGTGGTAGGGTCTTGTGGCCGCAAGCCCTGGAGTGCTTTTGGCTCTATTAGTGGGGCCTGCACCAGACGCTAGGCATTCCCATGGGAACGCCTCGGTCTGGGCAGCCACGCCCCTGGCACGCCCACCAAAGGGGGCGTGCTATCACTCACCATCAACAGCATGCCCCCTTTGGTGCGAGACCCGTAACAACGGCTTGGCCATCGTTAATCGGGTCTCGCGCATGCACATGATGGAGCCGCCTCCGTCGTGTGCATGCGAACTTGGGCAACATCGACCCGCTTGCGAGCGCTCGTGAGCGGGTCTGAATCAGGCCCTGTGTGCGCAGTAGCCGCACGTGCATCAACAAAGTAGCGGCAAGCGTGCGCCTGTGTCATAAGTAAAGGGCCGGCTGGCTCATCTGTTAAAGGGTGGTGTAACCCCCAAAGTGCACGCCAAACAAAATAAAAAATTAATTTCTGTGTTTGTGAATTGTGTGCTTTGTGGCTGCATGTGCATCAACAAAGGAGCAGCACCAAGCTTGCGCCTGTGTCCCCTAAGTAAAGGGCCGGCTTGTCCGTTAAAGGGTGCTGTAACCCCCAAAGTGCACTCCAAAAAAATATATATATATTTTCTGTGTTTATGAATTGTGTGCACTGTAGCCGCACGTCCATCAACAAAGGAGCAGCGCCAAGCGTGCGCCTGTGTCCCATAAGTAAAGGGCCGGCTGGCTCATCTCTTAAAGGGTGATGTAACCCCCAAAGTGCACTCCAACAAAAATAAAACATTTTCTTCTGTGTTTGTGAATTGTGTGCACTGTACGTGCATCCTCACAGCAGCTGTGCCAAGCGTGCACCTGTCTGTTAAAGGGTGGTGTAACCCCCAAAGTGCACTCCAACAAAAATAAAACATTTTCTTCTGTGTTTGTGAATTGTGTGTACTGTACGTGCATCCTCAAAGCAGCAGCACCAAGCGTGCGTCTGTCTGTTAAAGGGTGGTGTAACCCCCAAAGTGCGCTCCACAAAAAATAAAAAATTCTTCCTTTTTTTCTCTTTGTGAATTGTGTGCACTGTAGCTGCACGTTCATCAACAAAGGAGCAGCGCCAAGCATGCGCCTGTGTCCCATAAGTAAAGGGCCGGTTGGCTAAAGGGTGGTGTAACCCCCAATGTTCTCTCCACAAAAAATAAACAATTCTTCTTTTTTTGCTGTGTTTGTGTGTGAACGTATGCGCAGTAGCCGCACGTGCATCAACAAAGGAGCAGCGCCAAGCGTGCTCCTGTGTCCCATAAGTCTGTTAAAGGGTGGTGTAACCCCCAAAGTGCGTTCCACAAAAAATAAACAATTATTTTTTTTCTGTGTTTGTGTGTGAACATATGCGCAGTAGCCGCATGTGCATCAACAAAGGAGCAATGCCAAGCATGCGCCTGTGTCCCATAAGTCTGTTAAAGGGTGGTGTAACCTCAAAGTGCTCCAAAGAATAAAAAACAATTTTTTTTCTGTGTTTGTGACTTGTGTGTGCTGTAGCCACACGTGCATCAACACAGTAGCAGCGCCAATCGTGCGCCTGTGTCATAAGTCAAGGGCCGGTTTGGACATCTGGTCCGGACTGAAGGATGTGCCAACAATTTCTGACATGTTTACTGTCACTGTATATGATACTGTCACCACTGACAGAATGGTGGAGGATTACATTGGTGACAGCATCCAAGTAGGGATGTCAGACAGTCCGTACCTGTACTGGCAGGAAAAAGAGGCAATTTGGAGGACCCTGTACAAACTGGCTCTATTTTACCTGAGTTGCCCCCCTCCAGTGTGTACTCCGAAAGAGTGTTTAGTGCAGCCGGGAACCATGTCAGCGAAAGGCGTAGGAGGTTGCTTCCACAAAATGTGGAGAAGATGATGTTCATAAAAATGAATTATCAACTCTTCCAGGGAGACCAGCCTCCTGAACGTACAGAGGGACCTGTGGTGGTAGATTCCAGCGGGGACGAATTAATACTCTGTGAGGATGAGAATGTACCCAACACTGAAGAGGGTGAAGAATCGGTGGATGAGGAGGATGAGGACGACATCTTGCCTCCGTAGAGCCAGTTTGTGCAGGGACAGATTAATTGCCAGCTTGTTTTGTGGGGGCCCAAATGAACCAATCATTTCAGCCACAATCGTGTGGCAGACCCTGGTACTGAAATGATTGGTTTGTTAAAGTGTGCATGTCCTGTTTATACAACATAAGGGTGGGTGGGAGGGCCCAAGGACAATTCCATCTTGCACCTCTTTTTGTTCTTTGCATTATGTACTGTTTGGGGCCTAGTTTTTCAAACTGCCATCCTGTCTGCCACTGCAGTGTCACTCATAGATGGGCCACGTGTTTGTGCCACCCACTCGTGACGCTTAGCATAGTCATCCAGCTACCTCGGTGCAACCTTTTGGACTAAAAACACTATTGTGAGGTGTGAGGTGTTAAGAATAGACTGGAAATGAGTCCAAATTAATGTTATTGAGGTTAATAATAGCATAGGAGCAGAAAAACCCTCAAATTATGTGTTTTTAGCTGTCTTTATGCTTTTTTAAAAAAAAATACAGATCCAAAACACAAAACCCAGAACCCAAAACACGGAAGGGTGGTTTTTTTCAAAACCAATCCAGATCCAAAACACGAAGAAAGATCCAGATCCAAAACTAAAACATGAAAAGTGGCCGGTGCACACTCTTAGTATAAATAGTGTATTTTGAATCAGATATGTGCCACTAAATGCACAAAGGACCAACGGCAATATTTTCACTTTACAGTACCTGGAATTTGCTTTTAAACCTAAGGGGTAAATTTGCTAAGTTTCAAAATTGTCCTGATTTTCTAAGAGATTAATCTCGCTGTACCTCGCCAGAACTTGGATGATTTTTTCACTTTTTATCTCTCAAATTTTCCAACAGGCGATTTGTTCCTAATCGAGTAGCATGTTTTGTAGGAGATTACTCACCCGAGATTGCAGAGTTTTTTCTCTGCCTAACTCTCCCGAGCAAGCAGTGTGCACATATCAGTGAGATATGTGTAAGCTGCTTCTATCTTGTACCTGTAAAAATGGGATAAATAAAAAAAAAAGACGTAGGGCACCTCCCCAAAAGCATATCCAGCCCTGGACTTGTCAGCCAGTCCTGGTTCCAAAAATTACGGGGAACAAAACAAGTAGGATTCCACCGTAATTTAGGAACCAAGCACCAGGCTGCAGGGCCAGTCCTGATTTAAATATAGGGGGGAAAAAATTGCGTAGGGGTCCCCCTATATTTAAAACCAGCAATGGACCCAAACCAACCGGGGTGTAATGCTACAGCCAGGAGACCCTATTAGCGGTTCTCCAGGGCCAAAGATTCCCAGCCAATCAGCGGACGCTTTACATGTAGTGGCCGGAACCAGCCACTGAGTGACCGCTACATGTAAAGTGGCCACTGATTGGCTAGCAGCCCTTGAGAAATAACAGATGATTTTGCTCATCTGTCATTTCGCGAGGTGTAAGTATATGTAACAGCATATACTTACACATGTTCGGCATGGTTCGGGTAAGGCGGTTTGTTGTTTTAACAAGACCCTGGATGCTACAGAGAGCAGCGCCAGGATATAGGTGAGTATAGGATTTTTTTTGCAGGTCATTCCACATGAATTTCTACATTGGAGAAGAGGACAGACCGGCTGGTACAGGTAAATATGAGTGATTGAGGTATGTGTGTTATAAATTTATAATATCCACGGTGTGTGTGTTGTGTCTTTAGTTAACTACTTATTTTACAGTGGAGGTACGGGTGCCAGCCGCCTGCTGGCACTTGTAGTTCCACAAGTTGCAAAGGGCAGACATACTGGCACTTGTAGTTCCACTGTAAATTACAATAGTTTACTTAGATTTTACACTTTATTACCTCCCTACCTACAGCCCAGGGTTGTGGGGTAGAGACCCGGGCTTCAGACCAAGCCTGGGGTTTCAGGAGAGGGGGGACCCCTTTTTTTCAGGGGTCCCCAACTCCCCTGAGATCCCCGGCTTGGCCTGACCGGCTTGGGGTGAGAATGCTTCGGCCCTGGAGACCTGGTAATAGGGTCTCCTGGCTGTGTCATTACACCCCAGTCGGTTTGGATCCAGTGCTGGTTTTAATATAGGGGGACCCCTACGCAATTTTTTCCCCCTATATTTAAAACCAGGACTGGCCCTGCAGCCTGGTGCTGGTTCCTAAATTACGGTGTAACCCTACTCATTTCGTTCCCTGGAATTTTTGGAACCAAGACTGGCTGAGAAATCCGGGGCTGGTTATGCTTTAGGGGAGGGGGGGACCCTACATAATTTTTTTTTTTTAATTAACCCTATTTTAACTATTTACAGCCAGGAACAGACACAAATCACAAAGATTTGTGTATGTTTCTGCCAAACTCGCAGCTCAGAAGGTAGAGAGTTTGAAAAGTCAGTTTAGCAGAGAGTTTGCTCCAATTTCACCTGAGCTTGTCATCCCAAATCTTAGTTAATTTGAGATATGTATCTTTTAGGTGAAAAGTACTTCCGAGTTGTCACGATGGAGAGTTGATTCGAGTTTGCTATCTCACCTGAGTTTTACGAGTGAGAAGAGAGAAATCTCTCTCTAACTCACCCGACTTTGCCTTTAGTAAATTTGCAAGATCAAAATGAGTCCTAAACTCACCCGAGATTGGCATCTCGACCAATCTCGAATCTTAGTAAATTTACCCCTCAGTTGTTTATTTACTAAGCATCATGCTCTAAAATCCAGCTCTTTTGATCATGTTTAAAAGAGAAATGATTTTACTAACAAAACACGGCTAGTAAAATCATTGTCCTTTTAAATTTCGGGAATAAGCACGATCGGAAGCGCCAGGTGTTAGAGCCAGATGCTTAGCAAATAAACCCCTGAATGATGCCCTGTTTGTGCCAATGGACTCCTGAGTTCTGAGACTGAAAATACATCTGAGGTGCATTCTGTTATTATAATTATTAAAACTACATTTTATAAAACAATTATTTTAGAAATAAAACCTTTATATTACAATTTTGTTATGGATTTTTTTTTCAGTACACTTGAAAACTGATTTCTGTAAAAGTAGTGATATTGGGAATTGTGGACCTCATTCAGAGCTGGACGCTATTTGTGCTTGCTCGTTCAGAAAAAAGGGGTGGCTATTCAAATGAACCGTTCGCTCTTTGTGGTCTGTTCACGCCTCTAGGTCTGAACGAGCGTACAAAGCATGCGGTCGTTTTTTGGAAAACTACGGCCCCTGGCCGCTCGCATCATACGTCATGTCCGCTATTTATTAGATTACTCGAGTACATCGACCAGCATATGAACTGCTCGCTATTCTTGTGGTTGGTTTTTCCTACCGCAATCTTGCGAGCAGTTCTAACTATAAAATAACTAGGGGTGAGCGGGTTCGGATTTCTGAAATCCGAACCCCCCCGATCCGAGGCCGATCCGAGTCAGGCTCGACTTTTCCCGAATGACTCGGATCTGAAATCGAGGCAAAACGTCATCATCCCACCTTCCGGGTCTTGCGGCTTTTGGATCCTATATAAGTTACCCGCGTCGGCACCATTTTCTCACTCGGCTGTGGACAGTGAAAAGGGAGGGTGGGAGTTAGGGCTGGCTGGGCTGTGTAGTGTAGTGTAGTGCAGAGTAGTGTTGTGCTGTGCTGTGCTGCGCTGTGATGCTGTTGTCCATAGGGGCTGTGTCCACTACTTCAAAGTCCATAGGGGCTGGCTGTGTTGTGCTGTGCTGCTGTTGTCCATAGGGGCTGTGTCCACTCCAAAGTCCTGTGCAGTGTCCAAGTCCTAAAGGGGTGCTGTAGTGTTGTCCAGGGGGTGCTCCCCCCATGTGCAAACAAAAAAATAAAAATGTTTGTGTTTGTGAATTGTGTGCGCAGTAGCCGCACGTGCATCAACAAACTAGTGCCAAGCGTGCGCCTGTATCCCATAAATAAAGGGCCAGCTGGATTGACCGCTAAAGGGTGCTGTAACCCCCAAAGGGCATTCCAAACAAAATAAAAAAAAATTTCTGTGTTTGTGAATTGTGTGCATTGTGGCTGCACGTGGATCAACAAAGGAGCAGCGCCAAGCGTGCGCCTGTGTCCCATAAGTAAAAGGCCAGCTGGCTTGTCCATTAAAGGGTGCTGTAACCCCCAAAGGGCACTCCAAACAAAATAAAAAAATATATATATTTTTGTGTTTGTGAATTGTGTGCGCAGTAGCTGCACGTGCATCAACAAAGTAGTGCCAAGCGTGCGCCTGTGTCCCATAAATAAAGGGCCAGCTGGATTGACCGCTAAAGGGTGCCAAAGGGCACTCCAAACAAAATTAAAAAAAAATTCTGTGTTTGTGAATTGTGTGCACTGTGGCTGCACGTGCATCAACAAAGGAGCAGCGCCAAGCGTGCGCCTGTGTCCCATAAGTAAAAGGCCGGCTGGCTTGTCCATTAAAGGGTGCTGTAACCCCCAAAGGGCACTCCAAACAAAATTAAAAAATATATTTTTTTGTGTTTGTGAATTGTGTGCGCAGTAGCCGCATGTGCATCAACAAAGTAGTGCCAAGCGTGTGCCTGTATCCCATAAATAAAGGGCCGGCTGGATTTCCGTGTTGTGCAAGGTTCTCCAGCCCTTCGAACTTGCCACACGTGAAGTCAGTTCAGACACTGCCAGCTTGAGTCAGGTCATTCCCCTCATCAGGCTTTTGCAGAAGCAGCTGGAGAAAGTGAAGGAGGAGCTAAAATGGAGCGATTCCGCTTGGCATGTTGGACTTGTGGAAGAAGCCCTTCCTTCGCTTTGCCAGGATTCCAGGGTGGTCAATCTGTTGACATCAGACCACTACATTTTGGCCACGATCCTAGGTTTAAAGCCTATGTGGTGTCTCTCTTTCCGGCCGACACAAGCCTGCAGAGGTGCAAAGACCTGCTGGTGGAAACACTGTCAGCTGAAGCGGAACGTGACACGTTAATAGCTCCTTCTTCATTTTCTCCCACAACTGGGGCTGCCAGGAAAAAACTTAGGTATCCTAAGCAACCCGCTGGCGGTGATGCAGGGCAGGCAGGACCAAGTTTGGACCTGGCAACAATTTCTGACATGTCTACTGTCAGTGTATATGATACTGTCACCATTGACAGAATGGTGGAGGATTACATTGTCACAGCATCCAAGTAGGCATGTCAGACAGTCCGTACCTGTACTGGCAGGAAAAAGAGGCAATTTGGAGGCCCCTGTACAAACTGGCTCTATTTTACCTGAGTTGCCCCCCCTCCAGTGTATACTCCGAAAGAGTGTTTAGTGCAGCCGGGAACCTTGTCAGCAAAAGGCGTAGGAGGTTGCTTCCACAAAATGTGGAGAAGATGATGTTCATAAAAATGAATTATCAACTCTTCCAGGGAGACCAGCCGCCATAACTTCCAGAGGGACCTGTGGTGGTGGATTCCAGTGGGGATGAATTAATACTCTGTGAGGATGAGGATGTACACAACACTGAAGAGGGTGAGGAATCGGTGGATGAGGAGGATGACATCTTGCCTCCGTAGAGCCAGTTTGTGCAGTGCCAGAATAATTGCCAGCTTGTTTTGTGGGGGCCCAAACGAACCAATCATTTCAGCCACAGTCGTGTGGCAGACCCTGGCGCTGAAATGATTGGTTTGTTAAAGTGTGCATGTCCTGTTTATACAACATAAGGGTGGGTGGGAGGGCCCAAGGACAATTCCATCTTGCACCTCTTATTTTTCTTTGCATTATGTACTGTTTGGGGCCTAGTTTTTCAAACTGCCGTCCTGTCTGCCACTGTAGTGTCACTCCTAGATGGGCCACGTGTTTGTGCTGCCCACTTGTATCACTTAGCATAGTCATCCAGCTACCTTGGTGCAACCTTTTGGACATAAAAACACTATTGTGAGGTGTGAGGTGTTCAGAATAGACTGGAAATGAGTGGAAATTAAGGTTATTGAGGTTAATAATAGCATAGGAGCAGAAAAACCCACAAATTCTGTGATTTTAGGTGTTTTTATGCTTTTTTAAAAAAAAATACAGATCCAAAACACAAAACCCTGAACCCAAAACACGGAAGGGTGGTTTTGGCAAAACTAATCCAGATCCAAAACACGAAGATAGATCCAGACCCAAAACCAAAACACAAAACACGAAAAGTGGCCGGTGCACACCCCTAAATATAACCCAGTGACGTGGTCAATGACGCTGCTGTATTAATTATGCACACCCATAAACGCCCGTTTTAACCTTTAAGCACGCCTGCTTTCAGATCTCCACTCCCTGTTTCCAAGCACCTTCCCCTGTTACCACCCACATACGCCTCCTCCTGTCACTCAAAATAGCAGGCATTCGCTATTTAGTGAACAAACGATTTTCGACCGCACTGACTGGTTCGCGCATGCGTATTACGATCCGTACACATGCGCAGTTGTGCAAACATCGCTCGGCACGAACGAGCGGCCGCTTACGAGCGGCTCTGAATCAGGCCCAGTGCACACACCTTATCCTTGTCTCATCTTAAGATTAATAATACCACTTTCAGAAAGAAAAACATCAAAAACCTGGCTTTTACCCGGCATTTGCGTGCTGGGTCGTTTTGCTGGTCCCAGCCTCAACTTCCGTTCAGACAGAAAAGCAAATTGCCTGGTCAATTATTTCCACCCGGTAATTTGCTTATTAAAAACGGGTATTTCTTCTGTCTGAAAGGGTCAACCTGGGTCCTAAGTCCTGGGTCTCCGACCCTGGAAAATTCCTGGGTCGAAGTCACGGGAATATAGACCTGTGTTGACCCTTTTATACTGCTTTTATACTTAAATTCCTGGTCGGACCCACAGGTTGGAACAGGGAGCCCGATTCAGACCAGGTCGCTAGGATGCCGATGTCTGCATTCTGCACTTGCGTATGCATCACAGTGGGCATGCGCGAACCAGTCCATTCGATGGTGAAGCGCTCACTCGCTGCCCATAGCCACCTCTCTAGAATGAGTGACATGAGAAGCCATCTGTGGGTGGTGACAAGGGTTGGTCGAAGTAAACAGGGGAGTGGTGGTGCGAACACAGGTGTGCCTGAGCATCTCAACGCAGTTTCAGAGGCATGCATAATTAAGATGCGGCATCATAGTACACAGCACTTGGTTGAATTTTACACTGAAGCGCTCGCAGTGCTTGCGGTAGGGTATGGTCAACCACAAGTGCAGCGTATGCATCCAATATTACCTATGGTTACATAAACTTCCTGGCGATGATGTGCATTAGTGGGCATCTTAAGACAGGCTGGTGGGCATCTGCATACACTGCACGATTGCACACCAAGACATAATGGGCATGCTAATGCTTTGCCATGTGATCGTGGATTTACATACTTTTACTGCATGTGAATGCATCTAGCGAGCGGATCTGAATTGAGCCCAGGGTTCCAAACTGGATCACATACAGAATTTAGTCGGGGCCAATCACATCGGAACCAGGTCTGCAGTTACCCGGATTTTCTGGCATTGAAGTGGACGCTTGGAGATGATGTAATCTCCAAGCACCACTGAAGCCGGCCAATTGGCAGGCATGAGGCACAATCCAGGTCACCGTGACCCAGATCACGCCGTTTACACTGCAGGGTTTCATGGGTTATTCCCGTGTTAAACCCTGCAAGTTACCTGGGTTGGATTGCCGGGGTCACTCCACCTTGGATTCCAACCCTGTCCCCTTTTACACCAGGGAGCTGCCGGGTTAACCCTACAATATCCCTGGTTTTAGCTCTGGTGTAAAAGGGGTATTAGACAGAAAAAAGATCGTGTTGATCAGCAAATTACCTGGTAGAAATGTTTGACCCGGTAATTGGCTTTTCTATCTGGAAGGGGTATTACAGACCTAAGTGGATTTATATTTGCACAAATTCACCTTTCAGCTCAATGATTAAATATTTTATCATTAAATAATTGTTACATCCCTGATAGAAGGAATAAATCCACAACATTAACAATACCTACAGTCAAAACATGTCCAGGTTGAGGATTGTTGATTTCTTTTTTTTACTACAATACATTTTAAGATGTCATTGTGTTAAATGTCACTGTTTATCACACAAGTTTAACCTTTTTTTAAATAGTACATTACCTTCTAGTGGCACAACATTTCTAGTTACTCTTTAGAGATGTATGCATGATATAATTAATGTAAACTAAATCAGAGAGAGCTTTTGACTGCAGGAAAAAATTACTCAAAGCAAATTACCCATTCTGACTATTAAATCAGATACTCATAGCAGGTGTAACATAAATTGCTGTAAGGAAAATCAAAGCAGGTGCTTCAAAACCACCAGGTAAATTATACATATGACATATTTTAATTTGAAAATGTCAGTCTGTTATAAGTCAGGTTATCATCTTGATAAGTTTAGATTATTTTGAAAACGTGGCATATATAAATAAATTAATTTGGTGTCAGGAATCACTGGTACTTACTCGCCCAATTCAATCATCAATGGCAAACTCAGGGACGTATCTATAATGGGTACAGGGTCTGCAGGCCACACGGGCCCCTGGGTTCAGGGGGGCCCACATCGTGCACAATGCACCCATATTTTTCATACTTACTACTCCACCTTCGGAGTAGTAAGTAGGTGCGAGTGTCAGCGCTGTCAAAGTCGTCTGAAGAATGGCCACCACAGTCATTTCCCGCCATTTTGAACACGCTCTGTAGACTCTAGGCGCACTCTAGTGCCCAGAGTCTACCGATGCGGTGCTGCATTCAGAGGAGGGGGCCCCGGACAGAAACTGCAGCAAAGATGTGTAAGGACACATCTGTATGTCTAAAGCATTTATTTTAGAAGGATATTACTCCTTATGTCTTACTCCTGTCCAGTCATTAAACCAGCTTTACATGTGTGGAGAAGGGGAAGGGAAATGTAAGTCTGGATTTCATCTTCTCCATTCCGGAGACACTGCTCTGACTAAAGTCACCAATGACCTTCTTGCTGCCAAATCCAAGGGCCATTGCTCTCTGCTGTTTCTTAACCACTCTTCCTCTTTTTACACAGTGGACCACCCTTAACTCCTACAAATCCTTCATTCCATTAGTCCATGTAACACTGCCCTCTACTGGCTGTCCTTCTACTGTACCTTTATGACCCCTCATTGTCTCTTCTCAAAGCTCAACTTCTCCCCCTCTTTCACCATCAGTTGGTGTCCCCCAAGTTTGTGATCTTAGTTCCAGAATATTCTCCCTCTATACTTCCTCCTAGCATGAGTTTATCAGCTCTTTTGGTCCCCAGTATAATCTGTATTCTGTTGAAACTCAGATATACATCTCCTCTCCTGACCTTTCCTCCACTCTTCTGTGTGTTTACAGCTGATTCTTTGCTATTTCCTCTTAGATATCCCACTGCTCCCTTAAGCTTATAATGTCTAACACTGGCAGGAATATCATCTGTTTAATTGATTGGCCAATATATCTAGTGCCCATCGGCCATTGTGTACCAGAGGTATGTCTGTGAATGACGTTGATCACAGACTTATCGCATTGGCTGTGCTGCACAGCCGATGCCCAATATATCTGAAGATACTGTGTGAACTGGCAGTTAGCTGACCACCTGTATACTTGCAGTGGAGGCCACCGGGAGGGGGTCACGGGTGTGTACCCAGCTTAAGACTGAGATGATCATCTTCCCAACCTACCAAGTCCCCTCATCTTCCTCACTATCTATTGACAACCTCACTATCTCTTTTATCTTGCTAGTCCGCTGTCTTGAAGTTATCCTCTACTCTGCCCTCTCCTTCAAACCCCACATTTACTCCCTTTCCTAGTCATTTCCACCTTCATAATATCTCTAGGCTCAGACCCTTTCTAATCCTGGAGGCAATGAAGACCCTCATCCACTCATTGGTCATCACTAGACTGGACTACTGTAACTGCCTTTATCTGGTTTCCTTCACCCCTGCCTATGGCCACTCCAATCTGTCCTCAGCGCTGCTATTTGGCTAATCTTCCTTTCCAAACATACTGCTTTACACTTTGTAGTAAGGTTAACTACCACCTACCTCCATTGGTAGGGGTCATCATTTTTTAGGAAGCTCATTATTCTTAAAGTGGAGTCCTGTGAAAAGGGTTTAACATTGTACCTCGTTGTTATTCAATATAGTGTTGTTTAAACTGGAGTGTAAGATTATATCATCTATATTGGGGGGCAGAGTCCCCTAATCTTCCCTGTACAGCTTAAAGGATCATGTCGTTCATGTTTTCTGCAAACAGAGTTTGCATGGCTATTGGCGGGTGTATAGAATAATGAGTCGTTTTAATAATTAGCATAAACTGCATTTTTGCAGAAACTACTGAATGTCTGGTTGGAGTGAGCATCAGCACATAAATGAGAAGAGCACAGTTTGATATATGTTATTTTAATAGGGAACAGATTTAGTTGCAAACATTTGTTTCTTCCCTTTGGGCTTTGAATATGTAATTTCTTTGCTGTAAACTGTTAAAAACTTGAAAGTTTTCAACATACTGTATTATGGATTAAGAAGTCTGTGGAACATTTTAATAACTATATGTCAGTGATTAAAATTAAATTAAGTTTCACCATAATTATCTTTCCCTGATTAAATAGAAGATTGACATCTAATGCTAATCTAATACTTCCTAAAATATTTAATATGTGAAGCAAGATCATACTTACTTTGTATGAGAAGTTTGCAGAGTGTGCCATGCCTCCAGGGCCGCCATCAGGTGGGGGTTGGGGGTGGCAGCCAGTACTCCTGTACTGTGCCCGGACAACTGAGGGGCCCGACTGCCGGCAGAGTAATTGCTAATTCATCACCCTCACACAGGACACAGAGAGAGTTTTATGAATGAGGCACCACACACAGGACACAGCTGAGCTGTGTGTAATGAGTCATTCATTAATTAAATCTCCGGCCAGCGCTATATGATCAGCACATACCTACCCGGCACCAATGTCCGGCTTCTGATACTATGATTCAGGAGCAACTGCAGGAGGACCATCTTATAATAAAGTTAGGAGCACTGGGCCCCCTCTTACAAGTAGGTCCCCCTCTCAGGACCCCATCAAATAAGTATCACCCTCCCTCCATACTAGTTGCTCCACCCTCAGCTCTCCTCTCCCCTGCTCTCATTGGCCAGATACTGTGTGCACTGAAATAAATGTGAGAGAGTAACTGCGGTGCACACATAGAGGTGCCCCCTCGCCCCCCCTATACCATCTATATCTGTCCCACTGTCCCCTTTACTATTCCTGAATCCTGCCTCTGCCCCCTCCCCCTTCTATACAATCTGCCCACTGTCCCCTTTACTATGCCTGAATCCTGTCTCTGTCTCCCCCCCCAATATCTCCATCTCTGTACTCTCCCCATATGTACCTTTGCTCCCCCATATCTGTGCCCCTGTTGCCACATATCTCAGCCTTTGCCCCCTTTCCATATCTCTGCCTCTGCCAGCCTCCCATTTTTGACTCTGTTCCCTTCCTATCTGTGTCTTTGTGTCCTTTTTACCAAAGTGTGCCTCTCCCTATATGCACCACTGCCCCTTTTACCAAAGTGTGCCTCACCCCATGTTTGCCTCTGCCCCCTTGCCATGTCCGTGCCATGTTCAATACCACGTACAGTAACTGAACCTCCCTATGGCCGGTAAGAACAGTTTTCTGTTGTAAATCATTAGGGTTTTCTCACTTTAAAAAGGAATAAAGTATTTTTTATTAATCTTTAAAGGCAAATATCTTCCATTATTTTAAATCTACTATGTAACTGTTTATTTTTGTTATGTGTAATGTGTGTAGAATATATATAGTCCATATAACAAAGAGTCCATCCACAAACATAGAATACAGACACACACACACACGTATGTCATGCAGGCAGGTATGCTGAGGAGTATGTGGGACACATCAGTACTGTGGTGAAATTTCATTGCATGCACTTGATCCAGGTGCCAAACCTCAACCTCGCATCACTGTGTCCACCAAGCCTTTAGGGTGAGGTACCAAGGAAGTGGGGGTCCCTGTTTTGTTTTCATTTGTACCAGGCCCCACGATTTCTGATGGCAGTCCTGCATGGCTCTAAAGTTCTTACATCACACTAACTAAACTTTAGCCATGGGGGAATGGGGGAGGTTTAGGGAGTGTAGTGAGGTTGGGGTTAGGTTTTGGGGAGGAAGTAAGACTTAGCCACCCCTAAGTGGAAGGGTTAGGGTTAGGCACCCCCGGGGGAGGTTAGGGTTAGGCACTCCCTGGGTGGGTTAGGTATAGGGTGCAGAAAGGGGGGGTTAGGTAGCCCCGGGGGGGAGTTTAAGGTTAGACACTAGGGGAGGAGGTTAAGGTTAGGCACAACTAAGGGAGGGTTAGGGGCGGAGAAGGGTATGGATAGGGTACTTACCTGCCCTGTCAGAATCTTCTCCCTTTGGGCTGCTGGCGTCGGGATATGAATCTATTCAGAAGCCGGGACTTCATACCCCTTCGTTACAAATGGACATTTTATGTGGAAGAAGTTTGTTTCTAACATAATGAAAAGTAGACTGTGAATTCAATGAATGTCACATACCCAATAATTGATGATTGAAAGTGCATTCACGATCATCTATTATGTTTTGGTATTGTGTGGCTGAATGATACTTCAAAGAGGTGTGATGCCAAGGATTGCATTACTAATTAACATAGAAGAGTGTCATCTTAATTAGCCAATCAACTCACTCCAGCAACTAAGGAAGACATGCACCACCTCTCGCTGGTTTGTGAAAAAGGTATCACCAATCCTTTCCATGTCTGGGCTACGTGAAGATTTCTGTGTTGAGTAAAATGAAGCTGTAGGACACACGTTTAATGATGACCTTCTGTTCATTCCCTTATATATCACTTTGCAACAATAATCATGTTGGAATCTAAATACAGTATTTTGGTTTTACAAAAGTTGCTTGTGAGATCATGTAATGGCACCAGATTACTCATATGCATTGTTTATGGTCAGAACTGTGACATATTCTAATCTCAAACTTTTGTTTTGGATGAATGAATACAGCAGTGGTCATTGCTTTTCATTTACTTTGTTTTCAGCTGATTCAAGAATTTTAGTAAGATTAATTAATAAGATTAATGGCTACCCCTCTTGATCATGGTGTCAGGGCTTGAAATTAGTTCTTGCTGACTGTGGACTAATTGCAAAATAATACTGCAATCAGAGCTGGTGCTGTGTCTGTCTTGGACATCAGCTGTTACATAAATCCAGACATTACACAACAGTTACACAATTGCACCTTTTTAGGGGAATTCAATATGGAGCGAAAACTCAGTTTTTGCGTTAATATCGCACCTATGACATCATTATCGCAGGTTTTAGTTTTACACCGTATTCAATTTCAAAGACTTTTCGCAGGTTCGAAAAGTCTTTGATAAAAAACGGGGATAACTTTTCACCATTGAATAGGTGTCGAAAAAAAGTGCAGAATTTGGGTTTAGGGGTGCAGGCTTAAAAAAAATAGCCTGCACCCCTGGGAATGTCATTTAAAAAAAAACTGTTTCAAAAAAAGTTTAAAAAAAAATAGGGACACCACAAAAAATGAATTAAAAAATTGGGGTGAAAAAAAAAAAATGGGAAAAAATTGTTTAACAATAGGGAAATAGGTTCAGGGCTATTCTGCATGTATGCGGCAGGTGTTTTCTAGAATAGATTATTAGCGGCAGGTGTATTATAGAATAGATTATTAGCAGCAGGTGTATTCTAGAATAGATTAATAGCGGCAGGTGTATTCTAGAATAGGCTATTAGCGGCAGGTGTATTATAGAATAGATTATTAGCGGCAGGTGTATTCTAGAATAGATTAATAGCGGCAGGTGTTTTCTAGAATAGATTATTAGCGGCAGGTGTATTATAGAATAGATTATTAGCAGCAGGTGTATTCTAGAATAGATTAATAGCGGCAGGTGTATTCTAGAATAGGCTATTAGCGGCAGGTGTATTCTAGAATAGATTAATAGCGGCAGGTGTATTCTAGAATAGGTTATTAGCGGCAGGTGTTTTCTAGAATAGGCTATTAGCGGCAGGTGTATTCTAGAATAGGCTATTAGCGGCAGGTGTATTCTAGAATAGATTAATAGCGGCAGGTGTATTCTAGAATAGATTATTAGTGGCAGGTGTATTCTAGAATAGATTATTAGCGGCAGGTGTTTTCTAGCATAGATTATTAGCGGCAGGTGTTTTCTAGAATAGATTATTAGCGGCAGGTGTATTATAGAATAGATTATTAGCAGCAGGTGTATTCTAGAATAGATTAATAGCGGCAGGTGTATTCTAGAATAGGCTATTAGCGGCAGGTGTATTCTAGAATAGATTAATAGCGGCAGGTGTATTCTAGAATAGGTTATTAGCGGCAGGTGTTTTCTAGAATAGGCTATTAGCGGCAGGTGTATTCTAGAATAGGCTATTAGCGGCAGGTGTATTCTAGAATAGATTAATAGCGGCAGGTGTATTCTAGAATAGATTATTAGCGGCAGGTGTATTCTAGAATAGATTATTAGCGGCAGGTGTTTTCTAGAATAGATTATTAGCGGCAGGTGTTTTCTAGAATAGATTATTAGCGGCAGATGTATTCTAGAATAGATTTATAGCGGCAGGTGTATTATAGAATAGATTAATAGCGGCAGGTGTATTCTAGAATAGGCTATTAGCGGCAGGTGTATTATAGAATAGATTATTAGCGGCAGGTGTATTATAGAATAGATTATTAGCAGCAGGTGTATTCTAGAATAGATTAATAGCGGCAGGTGTATTCTAGAATAGATTATTAGCGGCAGGTGTATTCTAGAATAGATTATTAGCGGCAGGTGTATTATAGAATAGATTATTAGCGGCAGGTGTTTTCTAGAATAGATTATTAGCGGCAGGTGTATTCTAGAATAGATTATTAGCGGCAGGTGTTTTCTAGAATAGATTATTAGCGGCAGGTGTTTTCTAGAATAGATTATTAGCGGCAGATGTATTCTAGAATAGATTTATAGCGGCAGGTGTATTATAGAATAGATTATTAGCGACAGGTGCACTATTGCAGAATTTTTAAAAACTTACTTTAGGGACATCAAAATATGCTAGTACCCATTTTCATGTACCCAAATTTGATGGGACCACTTAAAAAAAAGTAAAAAATAACCTAAGTGCTCTTCTGCATCACTTCTTCAATGTCGGGAAAAAAGCACCTGCTGCGGCTATTTAAATCCCCGACTTTCATTTGCAGGCCAAAACGGGGGGACCCATAGTGATCCCCCATGTTTTTACAACTTTAGGGGGGTCCTACAATTTTTTCAAGGACAATTTCGTTTTTTTACGCAAATCCCACTTTGCCAGGTCCCGTTTTTGGAGGTTTTATATTGAATACGGGGATCAAGCAGGCGCGCGCCCGATACTTTATCCCTGAAAATTCTCCGATGTGGAGCAAAAAGTCCAGCACGGACTTTTCGCTCCCATATTAAATACCCCTCTTTGTCTGGTCTTTAATTTTCTGACTCTCAAATCGGTATGTAGGCTGGAGGCGACACTCACTGCGCCTCATTCTGAGTCAGATGTAGTGTCGATGTCGCAGGCAGTTCAGAAGGGGATGCGCTCAAAATGCCGATGGCCGGAAAGCCATCTGACTAAATCCAGGTATCTAAATCCCGACGTGGGACTAAAGGCAGGCGTCCTGACACAGGAATCTAGACAGACAGCTTCCCGAATGAAGGTAAGCCGGGCACTGTTAGCACTTAGCCACGGGGGGAGGCGGGGTGTGGTTAGCTTTAGGCACCCACGGGGGGACTTAGGGTCAGGCATCACCCGAGGAGGGTTAGGTTAGGGTGTGGAGAGGGAGGATTAGGTTTAGGGTGCGGAGAGGGAGGGTAAGGTTTAGGCACCACCGGGGGGGGAGTGAAAAACAAAAACAAACCACGCTGTCTGTTCAACATCAATGTTTGGTGTAATTTTATATATATATATCTGTGGCTGCTCTTAACTATCTCTGTTACACTGTACTCTTCTTACTATGGCGATGCCCTGGGGCAACTTAGTTGGGCCAGTGTGTGGGGGGGGGGTCCTGCGCTCTGGATTTGAACCCTAGTATGTTAGGGACCTACCCGAAAGAGGTTACCTGGATATGGTGGGTAGGCCCATAACCTTGGCCATGATTATGCTAAAAACCTCTATTGACTGCAAAATGTTATTGCATTTATATATATTATTAATAATTTGGAGTTGTGCACCTGAGATTTATCTGTTTCTGTGCCTGCAATTAGTCTCATCAGGTAGCACCTCCCATTATATATATTTAGATTGTGCAGTCCAGGAACCTTTCCCATATATATATATATTTGATTTAATCAGAGGTTACCTGAAAACCAATGGTTAGCATATATAATAAAATTAGAACTGCGCAAAGTAAAATTGTGTGTATATAGAATCACTGCACTGGAATATATATAAGTATGTCAGTTTAATATCATTTCCTAACTACCAAACAGTTATAAAATTTTGAGTATACATTAAAATACAATTAAAAAATAAAAGAAAATAAATAGACACATCAATTGTATCACTAATAATATGTTGAATAAAGTGCAATAGTGGATATATGGAGTTTATTGACTTGATATAGAAAAGTAAAGTCCCGGCATCAAAAAATATTATATTGGTATCGGAAGTCACTGGTGGAATGTTTAAACCTAACCTGCAGGTAGGTGGAAGTATTTGCCGTGTCCACAGAATAAGAGTCCCGACCAAACAGCCTGCAGATTCTCTGGGTGATATATTCCCCGCAGCTCTGTGCAGTCCCGCTTGGGGTGATTCCTGAGTTCCTGTGTTTTTGGAAATGGGCTCAATAGGACTGGACACAAGTTCACTTGATGATGGTGAATGTAAACCACTGTAATCCTGTATAGATGTCCGGGCTCTATATGGAGGGGATGCAGTCAGAAAGCCGATGGTCGAAATGCCGAACGCCGGCTTCCAGACTGTGCAATCCCAGTGTAGGTAAAATGACAGGCATCAGGAATTCGACGCCTGTCATTTTACCTACGCCGGGAGCTCGACGCCCGGCATACCGAACGAAGGTAAGCCGGGCACTGGGTGCGGACAGCCGCAGGGGGGCAGGTTAGGTTAGGAGCTCCTGGGGTGAACTTAAGGTTAGGCACCCCCCCAGGAGGGTTAGGGTTAGGCTAGGTGAAGGGGGGGTTAGGGTTAGGCACCCCCGAGGGGAGGTTAGAGTTAGGCACCCCCCCGGGAGACTTAGGTTTAGGCTGCGGGAAAGGGGGGGTTAGATTTAGGCACTTACAGGGGGGGTTAGGGTTAGGCACTTGGGGGGAAGTTAAGGTTAGGCACCCCTAAGCGAGGGTTAGGGGGGGATTAGGTTAGTAATAATTAAAAAACTTACCTGTCGGGATCTTCTCTTGCCGGTCTTCCGGCGTTGGGATTTGAATACTGATTTCTCTGTTACCTATAGCATTTCTCGTTACTTATAGCATCGTTAGATAGTTAGGGTCAGGGGGGTAGAGGGGAGGGTTAGGGTACTTACCAGCCCCAGTCGGGATCTTCAGCATTCGGGCTTGTGGCATTGTTATTTAGTCAGACGGCTTCCCAAACATCAGCATTTCATACCCAACCCTTTAGAGGGTCTGTTTCAGCATTACACTCTAATGCCCTGCTGAACGCAGATTCCCGACAGGCGTCTGACTCTATCTGCACATGTGCAGAACGGGTCTGCGAAGATTAGCAGCAGACTGTCTCTGATTGACAGTCTGCTGCCGTTTGTGTGTGGGGAGGGGGTGGTGACAGCTTCCCATTCCCGAAACAGAGGCATATTGCCACCGTTGGGGGGGGAGCGAAGAGGCCAGGATCTCCATCGGCTGATGGAGATTTCCTGGCCTCTTTCTCTCATCTGCGGTGGCCGGCTTGCGTGACCCTATGGGTCACTTAGCCTGGCCGATGTTCACGCAGATTATCTGATGCTGCGTTGTACAATGCAGCTTGGATAAGTAATGCATATAAGAGGCGTGATGCCTCCTGCTGCATTACCACAATTGCAAGGATAGAATTGCAAAGCTGCTTGTGTCCAAGTTTCAATGGTGCGAACGACTGTTGCAACCAAACAAGCACTAAGTGGTACAGTATTTGAGCATTTAAAGATATTCAAAGTGGGAGTATTCAGGCCTTGCACATTCAGATGCACACTTGTACACCAGGGATTGGTTCGTAGTGGAATTTGCATAAAGTCGCAGAAACGATATCAGCAAAAGATGCACATATGGATTCTGCAGTGTCTGATTTAGAGTCAAGCTCATTATGTCACCAGTTAGTATGTCGCCCTTAAAGTGTCGGGATACTGACGTGTGTAATGCTATTTACAGAATTTTTCTATGTGTGGGTGATAGAACTTTAAACACGCTACATACCGGCATGTGCGAAGTTAGAAGACCCGCATGGGTAAAATGCTCTATGTTGCATTACACCCATTGCGGGATCCCAGCATTGTGAGGATGACATACTGTATGTGCTGGTGACATAGTGAGTGTCGATACTGTGTGTCAAGATTCTTATTTCAAAGCTCTGGGGTTTTTTTTTTTGCCTGAATAAGCACAAGTGAAACGTGCATTGTCAGAGTGTCCCTCGTACTAAATGCAGCTCCTAAAATAATAGAACATGAGAAAAATGTGTTAAGTTGTTGGATCCGTAAACCGGTGACATTGGATTAACATATTGAATGTGTAGCTGATTGTGATGTTAATTGCGGCACACTGTTATCCTGTGATAACTTATACCCCTTTTACACTGACATACTGTATTGATGCGCATCAACCCGGGATTTTTGTCAGTATAAATGGATCCACCCGGGTCTAGGGACCCAGGGATCCAACTCAGGTAATTTGCAGGGTTGGCCACGGGTCGTTCCCGTGGCACCCTGCAGTGTAAATGGCGCAATCCGGGTCACGATGACTCGGATCGTGCCACATGTTACCCAATTGGGTGATATCAGTGGTGCTTGGAGATGACATCATCTTCAAGCGTCCACAACAACGCCAGAAGAGCCGGGTCACTACTCCGGTGTGAATGGCGCCGACTTGGGAATATCCTGGGTCGGCACCGGGTTCTATTCCAACCCAGATCAGACACGGCACTTTGGTGTGAAAATTGTATTACTGATTAGGCAGACCCGGAACAATGCGGCATCTGCACACACTCTGGCTTACTGTTACATATCATCCAGATAGATCTGCAATATATTTATATATATATATATATATATATTATATATATATATATAAATATATATATATATATATATATATATATATATATATATTAGTGATGAGCGGTTCGGATTCTGAGGAATCCGAACCTCTCCGAACAGGTGGAATCCGAGTCCACCCGAACGCAAGTTCGGGTGTTCCCGCCTGACTCGGATTCCACCTCGAGGCCGAACGTCACCCGTCCGGCGTCGGATTCTCGCGAGAGCCGAGTGACGTTCGGCCTCAATAAAAGGCGCAGCGCCCGGCAGTCGGCGCCATTTCTCGCGTGACGCGTAGTTAGGTAGTTAGCTAGTGCGCTGTCTGTTCTAGTGTTAGATAGATTAGAGTAGGCAGTGCTCTGTGACTTTACTGGGCATAAGCCCTTGTGTGTGCTCCGTGACTGGGCATAATAAGCCCACTGTGTGTATGTGTACTCTACTACTCACTGTATTATACAAGCTCCATGACAACTGACAGGGCATAGCCCACTGAGTGTATTATACAAGCTCCGTGACAGGGCATAGCCCACTGAGTATTATACAAGCTCCTTGACAGGGCATAGCCCACTGTGACTATTATACAAGCTCTGTGACAGGGCATAGCCCACTGTGTCTATTATACAAGCTCCGTGACAGGGCATAAGCCCACTGAGTGTATTATACAAGCTCCGTGACAGGGCATAAGCCCACTGAGTATTATACAAGCTCCGTGACAGGGCATAGCCCACTCAGTGTATTATACAAGCTCCGTGACAGGGCATAGCCCACTGAGTATTATACAAGCTTCTTGACAGGGCATAGCCCACTGTGTCTATTATACAAGCTCTGTGACAGGGCATAGCCCACTGTGTCTATTATACAAGCTCCGTGACAGGGCATAGCCCACTGAGTGTATTATACAAGCTCCGTGACAGGGCATATGCCCACTGAGTATTATACAAGCTCCGTGACAGGGCATAGCCCACTGAGTGTATTATACAAGCTCCGTGACAGGGCATAGCCCACTGTGTCTATTATACAAGCTCCGTGACAGGGCATAGCCCACTGTGTCTATTATACAAGCTCCGTGACAGGGCATAGCCCACTGGGTCTATTATACAAGCTCCGTGACAGGGCATAGCCCACTGAGTGTATTATACAAGCTCCGTGACAGGGCATAGCCCACTGTGTCTATTATACAAGCTCCGTGACAGGGCATAGCCCACTGAGTGTATTATACAAGCTCCGTGACAGGGCATAGCCCACTGTGTCTATTATACAAGCTCCGTGACAGGGCATAAACCCACTGAGTATTATACAAGCTCCGTGACAGGGCATAGCCTACTGTGTCTATTATACAAGCTCCGTGACAGGGCATAGCCCACTGAGTGTATTATACAAGCTCCGTGACAGGGCATAGCCCACTGTGTCTATTATACAAGCTCCGTGACAGGGCATAAGCCCACTGAGTATTATACAAGCTCCGTGACAGGGCATAGCCCACTGTGTCTATTATACAAGCTCCGTGACAGGGCATAGCCCACTGGGTCTATTATACAAGCTCCGTGACAGGGCATAGCCCACTGAGTGTATTATACAAGCTCCGTGACAGGGCATAGCCCACTGGGTCTATTATACAAGCTCCGTGACAGGGCATAGCCCACTGTGTCTATTATACAAGCTCCGTGACAGGTCATAGCCCACTGAGTGTATTATACAAGCTCCGTGACAGGGCATAGCCCACTGTGTCTATTATACAAGCTCCGTGACAGGGCATAAACCCACTGAGTATTATACAAGCTCCGTGACAGGGCATAGCCTACTGTGTCTATTATACAAGCTCCGTGACAGGGCATAGCCCACTGAGTGTATTATACAAGCTCCGTGACAGGGCATAAGCCCACTGAGTATTATACAAGCTCCGTGACAGGGCATAAGCCCACTGAGTATTATACAAGCTCCGTGACAGGGCATAGCCCACTGTGTCTATTATACAAGCTCCGTGACAGGGCATAGCCCACTGAGTGTATTATACAAGCTCCGTGACAGGGCATAAGCCCACTGAGTATTATACAAGCTCCGTGACAGGGCATAAGCCCACTGTGTCTATTATACAAGCTCTGTGACAGGGCATAAGCCCACTGTGTCTATTATACAAGCTTCGTGACAGGGCATAGCCCACTGAGTCTATTATACAAGCTCCGTGACAGGGCATAAGCCCACTGAGTATTATACAAGCTTCGTGACAGGGCATAGCCCACTGAGTGTATTATACAAGCTCCGTGACAGGGCATAGCCCACTGTGTCTATTATACAAGCTCCGTGACAGGGCATAAGCCCACTGAGTATTATACAAGCTCCGTGACAGGGCATAAGCCCACTGTGTCTATTATACAAACTCTGTGACAGGGCATAAGCCCACTGTGTCTATTATACAAGCTCCGTGACAGGGCATAGCCCACTGAGTCTATTATACAAGCTCCGTGATAGGGCATAAGCCCACTGAGTATTATACAAGCTTCGTGACAGGGCATAGCCCACTGAGTGTATTATACAAGCTCCGTGACAGGGCATAGCCCACTGTGTCTATTATACAAGCTCCGTGACAGGGCATAGCCCACTGTGTCTATTATACAAGCTCCGTGACAGGGCATAGCCCACTGAGTGTATTATACAAGCTCCGTGACAGGGCATAGCCCACTGTGTCTATTATACAAGCTCCGTGAAAGGGCATAGCCCACTGTGTGTATACAAGCTCTGTGACTCCAGTTCATAGTGATAAAGTAATATGGATCACGAGAATGAACTGAGAGTAGAGCAGAATCAACATGTAAATGCTAGCATTGCAGCGGCTGGAAGTCCATCACTTTTATCTAAAGCTGATGCTCAAGGGCGTAGAGGCTTTAAAACCTTAGGGAACCTGAAATCAAAAAATTTAGATTTTACAGGGGTAAAGACAAAAAAAAAACCTCTAAAGACTACTACTTTTGCAGAGAAACAGAAAATTGGCAACATACCATTCACCACACGTAGCGGCAAGGAAAGACTCAGGCTTTGCCCTTTATTTCTGAGTGGTGGTTCTGCAGCTGTCAGTGAGGCATTTTGTGCCTCTCGTGATGATAAAAGACCTTTTCAATCAGACTATAGAAGTGTGAAAAAATTTAAAACCAATAAGGCAGTCGAACAAACTGTGTTTTTTGAAACACAAATGTCAGAAATCCCTGAGGAGAGTCTAAGTGGGTCCACAAGTGGCATTTCTATGTGTAAGCCTGACCTTTCAGAGAAGCCGCCCTCCACAGTTTCTTTTCCATCTGTAGTTGTGGGGATGAGCAGTATTGCCGAGGACATAGAAATTGAGGATGCCACCGTGGAATTGCAAGAGGATGAGAGGAATATATGTGCAGCTGATGCTGGCACTAATGAGGATGTTGAGGATGAGGATATTATTTGTATAAGTCAGGCACCAGTGGAAGCAGCTCTTGGCCAAGATAAGAAGGCCATTGCCATGCCTGGGCATAGAACCAAGAAATCCACATCTTTTGTGTGGAATTACTTTTACCCAAACCCTGACAACGTTTGTCAAGCCATTTGTAGCCTCTGTGAGACCACAGTTAGTAGAGGTAGGGACGTTAAACATCTAGGAACCTCTACGCTATTACGTCATCTGCAGCGAGCTCATGACAGGTGTTTGATAACAGAAACTACTGCAAAAAAAATAACAACAAGCAGTCCAGCATTAGCTAGATGCCTTCTCTCTACTAAATCCCAGCACCTGCAATTTCCACCGACAACACCTTCCTCCTCAATATCCTCAGGAATTATCAGTGGTAGTACAACATCCAATTTATTAGTGCTAAGTCACGGTGACTCCTCCAATTTCCAGGACACCTCAGAAGAAACTGAATCTTTGAGCGCTAGGCCTGCTGCTGCTGCTGCTGGTGGATCTTCATCCCAGAAGTGGACAAAGAAGACTACTAGTAGTATACCAAAAAAACAATTGACTGTTAAAGAATCTCTTGCAAGGGGAAGCAAGTATGACAGCTCTCACCCTGTCGCACAGCGGATCACTGACGCCATGACAGCTATGCTAATATTAGATCTGCGTCCAATATCCTCAATTAATGCAGTGGGATTTACACAGCTAGTTGAGGTCATGTGTCCCCGGTACCAAATTCCATCTCGGTTTCATTTTACCCGAAAAGCCATTCCTCGGCTGTACCAGGACGTTAAACAGAACCTAATTATTGGTCTGCAAAATGCTATTGTACCCACTGTCCACTTAACCACAGATATGTGGACAAGCGGTAGTGGACAAACTAAAGATTACATGACTGTGACAGCCCACTGGGTGGGTGAATCGCCTTCAGCAGCAGCAGTATCTAACAAACAACACCAGCTCATTCAGAGGCAGGCAACTCTGTGCATCACCGGATTCAATAAGAGGCATACCGCTGACAACCTCTTAGAAAAACTAAGAGATGTCATAGAAACATGGCTTACCCCACTTGGACTCTCCTCAGGATTTGTGATTTCTGACAATGCTACAAATATAGTGAAAGCATTACAGCTGGGTGAATTCCAACACATCCCCTGTTTTGCTCACACAATAAACTTAGTGGTGCAGGGTTTTTTAAAAAACGACAGGGGCGTTCAGGAGATGCTGTCTGTGGCCCGAAAAATTTCGGGACATTTTCGGCATTCAGCAACAGCGTGCAGGAGATTGCAGCACCTGCAAGAGCAGTTTAATTTGCCCTGCCATCAACTGAAGCAAGAAGTGGTAACGAGGTGGAACTCAACCCTGTATATGCTTCAGCGGATGGAGGAGCAGCAAAAAGCCATCCATAGCTATACGACAAGCCATGACATTGGGAGAGGAGGGGGAATGTACCTTACCCCAGCACAGTGGAGAGTACTTTCTGTCTTGTGCAAGGTGCTCAAACCATTTGAAGTTGCCACTTGTGAAGTGAGTGCTGACACTGCTAGCTTGAGTAAGGTGATTCCCCTGATTTCGCTTTTGGAAAAGCAGCTGGAGAAATTGAAGGATGATATTAAACAAAGTGATTCCGCAAAGTATGCTGGACTGATAGATCAAGTCCTTTGTTCGCTTCGCCAGGATCCACGGGTGGCCAAGATCTTGAAATCTGATCATTATATTTTAGCAACCATTCTTGATCCTAGGTTCAAGTCATATGCTGTGTCTTTCTTTACAACTGACCCAGATCTTAAAAGAACCAAAGCGCTCCTGGTGAGCAAGTTGGCAGCTGAAGTGACACATCGCACTACGATGACGTCTCCTCCTTCGGTTTCTGCAGCAGCAGCCAGAAAAAAATGCACCTTTTCCAAAAGACCCAGTGGTGATGCAGATAAGTCAAGTCAACATTTTGACATCTGGTCGGGTCTAAAAGATTTGCCCAACACCAGTGACACCTCTACCGCAACTCCATCTAATACGATTACCATCCAAAGAATGGTGGAGGATTATTTTCAGGACACCATACACGTAGACATGTCACAGAGTCCCTTCGAATATTGGAAGAAAAAAAAGGCAATTTGGAGACCCTTGTATAAACTGGCTTTGCATTATTTAAGCTGCCCACCCTCCAGTGTGTACTCGGAGAGAGTTTTCAGTACAGCCGGGAACCTTGTGAGTGAACGACGAAGGAGGCTACTTCCACAAAATGTAGAAAAAATGATGTTCATTAAAATGAACTGGAAATTTCACGAGGAAAACCTTTCCCACCAATCACGTCACAGTACAGATACTTCTGTAATGGTAGATTCCAGCGGGGATGAACTGATATTGTGTGAGGAATCGGATGATGTACACACTGATGAGGGTGAGGATGGCAATGATGGTGACATCATGCCACTGTAGACCTGTTGCCTTTAGTAGATTGGAAGATTTTTTTGTGGGGGCCCAAACAAACCAAGCACTTCAGCCACAAAGTGGCAGTACCTGTCGCTGAAATGCTTTGTTTGTTAAAGTGTGCATGTCCTTTTTAAGATCCAACATAAAGGGTGGGTGGGAGGGCCCAAGGACAATTCCATCTAGCACTACCTTTCATTTCTGCCACTGCTGTGTGGCATAGTTTCATAGATGTGCTTTAAACTGTGGTGTCTGTGCCACTGCGCCGCTGCTCTGACGCTTGGTCACCAGTCAGCTCACTGCAACCTTTGGCCAATAATGGTGAAACGAATAATTTAAGCTGTGAGGTGGTCTAAATTGACTGTAAATGACTGGAAATTAATGTTATTGAGGTAAATAACACTCTAGGAAGAAAAAAAAGCCCAATTTATGTAATTTTAGCTTTTTTTGCCAATTTTGGCAAAAAATCCAAATCCAAATCCAAATCCAAATCCAAAGCCAGTCACCGCAGTTTGGCAAATCCAAATCCAAATCCAAAGCCGGATGACGAATTAGAACCAAATCCAAATCCAAATCCGCCAAAAATGGTCCGGCGCACATCCCTAATATATATATATATATACATATAATGATACACTGTGGCTACTTACATACTCCTGTATAAAGTATAGATTACTCGGTGAATATCATATGATAGAATGATCTCCTGGAGCGATGGAATCACTGAGACCATTGCCATTGCATACACTCTGATTACACAATAATAGATATCTCTATGTGCAACACAAAGCTAATAACAGACATATAATAGCTGTATGAGTCATAATAACATCTGCAGTATCAGGATCGGTTGGTGGAATTGTAGCAGATGCTTTTGAAGATCATATAAATCATATGATATACATAGATCTAGAACACAGAGGGTCTCATTCAGACCCGCTCGCAAGCGCCTATGCGCTCACAAGCAGGTTGATGTTGAGGCCCTGCGCACAAGCGCAGTGGCCGCACTGCATGTGCGCACACCCCGTAGAGAAAGAAAAATTATTTCGCTTCGGGGCTCACTACAAAAGGGGCGGCTGTCGATGGTGATCGACAGCTCGACCCATTTTGTAGGCGGGGTGTCTGGTCAAACGGCCCCACTGACATCACTCTATTAGAGCCAAAAGCTCACTGGGGCTTGTGGCAGATGAGACCCTACCACAAGGGTCTCGTCACAAGCCCCGATGGTCACGATGGTCTTGACCATCGTGACCATCAACCTAGCTGCTCGATAAAGCTGTGGGTGGTCACCCACAGCTTAGCAAGCAGCCAGGAGGCTGGGTCAGAAAATAGATGCGGCCGCCCTCATTCAGAGCGAGCACTCGCATTTTTAAATAAGTGGTACTGTTGTTATGCAGTCTGTCCAACGGGATGCAGTTATTATGCCGGCGGACAGGATGTCGGCAGTCGAAATACCGATGCCGCGATCCTGCCGATGGTGATATCCAGTTGGACATCAGGATACCGGCATCGGCATCCTGACCGCCTGCATCCCAAACGTCTGGACGACGGGTAAGTATGCGCTGTTAGCCGGTGATGTGGTGGTTAGGATTGGGCACCCCCAGGGGGATTTAGGGTTAGGTACCCCCCTGGGAGTGTTAGTATTATCGTGTGGGGAGGGGAGTTTAGGATTAGACACCCCCAGGGGGAGGTTAGGGTTAGGCACCCCCCTGGGAGACAGGTTTAGGGCGCCGGGAGGGGGGGAGGGTTAGGGTTAGGCACCACTGGGGGGGATTTAGGGTTAGACACTCCCCCCTTGGGGAGGTTACGGTTAGGCACCACTAAGGTTGGGTTAGGGTTTGGGGGGAAAGGAGAGGGTTAGATTACTTACCTCATCTCATCGGGATCTCATTCTGTCAGGCTTCCGGGGTTGGTATTTGAATCGGCGGCTAAAGAGCCAACGGTATTTCAGTAACATTCCCATATTTCCCAAGACTGTCCTAGAAAATGTGGAATTATAAAGTGAACCATCTCAAACCATCTATAATAAGAATGTATACAACATACTGGGAACACCCAGGTATGATATAAAGAGTTTGTGGATAGACCCCTTACCAAATTATACATAAACAAAGTCTCCCATTGAATCTATAAATTCTCACTGTGAATGGTAATGAAACATATATTGAGATGGAGAAGTAGAGTAGAATTAAAACCACAGAGCTCTGCAATAAGAACGATGATACATACGGGCATATTCAATTGGGTGCGAGAATAGAAAAAAAAACGCACCTGTGAGGTTTTTCCTGCAGCTGCGGGTTTTTTGCTATTCAATTAGGTGTTTTTTTTTTTTTTTCTTGCTGGGAGGTTTTTGTCACGCACCTCCAGAGCAAGCGTGATTTTTACTAAAACTGTTATTTTTAGGAAAAATCAGTGGGACTTGCCCTGGCACCCCAGCGGCACCCCCCTTAGGACTAATTAAGCAATTGGAAGTTTACAATTAGCTTAGTTAGTCCTTAATTACTCACCTTTCAAAGTGCTGTATTCTGCACCCAGCATCAGGAGCCGGCTCTTCTGCAGCAGGCGGTGAGTATGTCAGTGTGTATGAGTGACTATGTGTGTGTGTTTGTGTGTGACCCCCGGTGTATATGTGGCCCACCCGGAATGGGCTGCTGGAAGAACTACATCTCCCAGCAGCCCTTGCCCCTCCCACCAGCCCCTGGAGCCTCCCAGGAGCCCCTAGGACTCCCAGCAGCCCCCTCTCCAGTAAGTAGAGAGAGGGGAGGCCACCGGGAGCCATAGAGACCACCAGAGTCCCCTGGGCAGGTTAGTGATGATTTTTATTTTTATTTATTTACGTGGCGCAGGGTTTTCAGAACGGAAAACCCCACGACCACTATTTTTTAAAATGAATACCACGGGTAGCGAGAGCGCGCATACCCATGGTATTTCTAAATTGGGTGCATGGTTTGTACTCGCTTAACCTTGCGCCCAATTGTATATACCCCATAGTATCTAACAATAAAGATACACAGTGTGAATTACAAACACTGAATATTGGGCCTGATTCAGCAAGAAACGCAAGTGAGAGAATGCAGGCACCCAGACCCTGAGAAAATATGTAATCAGTGCATACGCACGGCTACCGCAGCACAAGATGCAGACGCCCAGCAGTATATAATGCTGGCCCACCTCCCTTTATACACAGCCTGAGTAGTCTGCAAGACAGCGGAAACATCGGTAACATCAAGAACCATCTAACACATTAGCATAAAAGTGGTTGACATAACCTCACTCAGGATTTGTGAGCAGTGAGAGCTCGGGCAGCGTAGGACCTCACAATGGCTAATTTATGCACACCCTGCAACGACGTTCAAATGCACTGGCACATCTGCGTTCGGCCGACCACCCCCTGTTACCACCCACAAACTGCACTTCCTGTCAATCAATATTGGAATGGTCTGTGTACAAACTGTGTGTAGTTTGCATACCCTTACCCGTTCGCACTGGCGAGTTCACGCACACACAGTGCGATGCATGCGCATGTGCAGTGCAAAAACATCGGCCGAGTTCGTGTGTTCTCTCACTTGCATTCCTTGCTGAATCAGGCCCATAGTAACTCAGGGCCGGATTCAGTACGGATCGCTATTGCAATCGCAGTTGCAATTACACACGCAGAACCACTGCGAAAATATGCTAATGTTCGCAATCGCAATGTCATCGCAGCCTAACATAAGGACGCCCACATCCCCTTACTCATATCCATAATAATTAGCAAAATAGTGAAACCATCGGTAACATGGAGTACCATCGCAGCCTCACGCACACTTGTACAAGGTCTGACCTTACTCAGAAAGTGCTAACTTCAGCGCACGCAGTGAAAGTCCACTGCTTATGGCATCACAGTGGCTAATTTATGCACGCCCATGTAATGGCGTTCAAGCGCACTGGCATGCCTGCATTTCTCCGACCACCCCCCTGTCACCACCCCCAAATGCTCACTTCCTGTCAATCACTCCGTGATAGGTCTGCGTAGTCACTGCGATCACAGGCCCTCATTCAGAGGCGGTCGCAAGAAGCGATCGCTCTCTCTGAATGAGGGCGGCTGCTTCCTTTTTTTTAGTGTGGCCTCCTGGTCGCTAGCTAAGCTGTTACCACCCACAGCTTAGCGACCGACCAGGTTGATGGTCACGATGGTGAACACCTTCGCGACCATCGGGGCTTACGATGAGACCCTAAGGTTGGGTCTCGGCAACCGCAAGCCCCAGGGAGCTTCCTGCTCTGATCGAGCAGGAAGCTCCCCACTGATATCACTGATGATGTCAGGCGGCCGCCCACAAAACGGCAGGTGTTCCTTAAGGAACGCCTCCATTTGTGAAACCACCCCCCCTGCCCCGCCTACAAAACGGGGCGAGCTGTCGATAAACATCGACAGGCGCCCCTTTTGTAGAGAGCTCCGGAGCGAGATAATTTCTCTCTCGCTCCGGGGCTTGCGCACGCGCAGTGTGGCCGCTGCACGTGCGCAGGGCTAACCATCGACCCGGTTTCGAGCACATCGGCGCTTGCGACCGGGTCTGAATGAGACCCACAGTCAGATTTCTGTGAAACCTTCGCTCATGTGCACTGCGATGTATATGCATGTGCAGAATGCAACAAATGGCCGTTTGCGTGCCTATTTGCAGTTGCGATCGGTAATGAATCAGCCCCTCAGTACTGTACATGACCTAATACAACTGGGACTTAATTAAAACCATAATCTTTGAAATAAGCATCTTCAAACACAGGGCCTGATTCAGCAAGGATCGCTGATGTGATCGCGGCAGCAAGCACGTTCGCAGTTCTACTGCTAAAGTATGTAAATGAGTGTAATTGCAATGCCACCGCCGCAGCACAACATATAGACGCCCACTTCCCTTTACTCACATCCGTAATACCTTGCAAGTCTGCAAAAACATCGGTACCATCGGAGCCTCACGCAGGTCAGGCTGCATATGCCAACGCAGGGGCTAAATTATGCATGCCCCTGTAACGGCGCTCCAACGCACTGACACGCCTGCGTTCGCTCGACCACACTCCCGGCACCACCCACAAACTCAGCTTCCTGTCAATCACTGTGCCATGGGTCTGCGTACACACTGCGATCTCATTCCCGATCACAATGCCTAGTTCTCGCACTGCGATACATACTCATGCGCAGATCGCGAAAATCGTCCGACTGCGTGCGTCTTAGCACTTGCGATCTTTGGTGGTTCCCGCCCACAGTGTCTAACAATAAAGATACATGGTATCAATGACAAATATGGATATACAGAGATTCAACATTGCAAACGATTTAATACAACCAGGACACAAATTCTTTTAATAGTATAGATTGATTCAAAATACTGTTAAAGACAACTCAGAATACCAGCTACAAGTATAAATAGCACTAAATAATATTGATGTATTAAATGGCAACATAGCCGCTTAACAATATATCCAATGCCACTCGAACTAAAGGACAATAGATAAAACCAATTAAAAGTGAACAGATAGTTATAGGAAGAGATCACTAAATGATCACTAAACGGATCCAGACCTTCATGTACAGTAATTAACATAATACTGTAAATAAGATTTCTAACACATAGAATAAATTAATATATTCCTCATACAGTGATTAGAACAGTAATAATTTCATATTGGAGTTTGAATAAGAAATTAAGGGCCTTATTCAGCATGGATCTCTATTGCGCAGTACGCAGATGGCCGATTGCTGCATAATGCGCATGTGTGTGTGCACGAGTTAGCTTTGCAATCGCTCTATATTCACCTGCGCAGATACAAAGCCATCGCAGCAGGCGATGCGTAATAAATCAGGCCCTAAGTACGGTATTTAAACCACTACTTCCAGCTAAATGCACTATTAAGGTGCACACACTCACAACAATTTTTTGAACGATTATCAATAACAATATTGTTTATCGTTCAATCATTGAAAAAATCGTTCACTTTCTGAGTAAAAACGATGAACGATTATCGTTCTTACCCGTTCACGTTTGTAGTTCAGTCAGACTGACCAACTCAACGATTTTCAGTAAGGGAATATGCCGAAATCGTTTGTAGTTCAAAAAAATCGTTCATTACATTTAGTAAATGAATGATTTTAGTAAATGATTTTCGTTCATTTTTCCCTTGAAAAAATTACCGAAAATCGTTTACTAAAATCATTCATTTACTAAATCGTTGTGTGTATGTACCTTTACTTTTCTTTCTTTTATACATATATTTCGCTGCTATTAATAAATAATATATTTTAGGAGAACAAATTAATAAAAGTTACGTTTTAATTGGGTCAATCAATACAAAGAATAGACTACCACTGTATGTCATTTAGGGGTAAGTGTACTGAATAAGGAAACCCCTTCCCTTTTTCTTTTCTTTGAATCAGTATAAGGGGTATCAGTAACACTCCTGTCTAATTGATGGGATTTGGTTGAAGAAAAATTGACATCAGATATATAGAATAAATATATAATACAAATACCCCATATAATACCACGTTTGTAAATAAACATTAATTAGTGGTCAGCTAGTGCAGAAATAATTTTCTTTCTTTCCTTTTTTGAAACTGTTAAAAGTGTGCAATTGTGAGTTCCTGATGCTTGGTTGTCCATTAGCTATCCAATTTTCCCAAAAATCCTGCTACACAATGCAAACTTGAGTCCCTGACACCCTTTTCCCAGTTTGCAATCATAAGTTCCTGGCACTATACATTATTTGTGCAATCATGAGTTCCTGACACTCTGCTTCCTAAGTGCAATTCTGTTTTCCTGACTCCTTTATTTCAGTGTCCTTTCATGAGTTCTTCCATTCTACTACATATGTACAGTCCTCAGCTACTAAAACTACTATTTGTGTGCTCTTGACAATCTGCAGTTACTACACTCTGCTACCCATGTGCAATTATGAATTCCTGGCACCTTGCTACCTGAGAGCAAGCCTGAGTTACTTACACTCTACTACACATTTGCAATTCCGAGTTCCTAACATGCAATTACCCTAATGTAATCTTGAGTTCCGGATACTGTTCTACCCATGTGCTATTCTGAATACTAAACAATTCTAATATATATATATTAGGCATATAGAACTTCTAAACTATTGTCAATATTGATATGGTTTCAAGTTTAATAAAGATGTCTTCATTTTCACAAGATCTCTGAGTCCACTTATGACATCATTGTGGCCCCAGTTCTGAAAAAACAACAATGAAATAGAACAAAGTTCTATTTTAACTAACTGAATCATTCAGACATCTGGTTGAATTTTGAACAAATTCATTTTTTAAAAGTAATTGCTTAAAGCCCCCATGACATTGAGTAATGAACATTGGGGAGGCACCACAGGGAAGAGTCGCAAGATCCAATTATAAATGTTTCAACTGCAGTAACTTTCATTCAGCAATTTATATTTTAAATATACCATATTCCCATAAATTACCCTTGCAATACAAAATATTTATAGCACATTTTTTTTATAAATCCAAAATAACCTTGAGAAATTGTCAAGAAATCTTTTTAGAAAAAAATAAAAATGAACTTACAAATACAGTACATATAGATAGCCCATTTGTGTTTGCCTCTGTTTTTAGGAACGAAGAAGGGCTATTTGTTGAGGGTTATGAGGAAGTTGATTTAATGTTTTATAAAATGATAATATAAAATCATAAGCTTAGCATTTTCTTAGTGAGATAAGGGAGGATAGATCTGTGCTCTGTGGGGTGTTTTATATGGTGGGAGCTGCTGGCACTTGGAGTTGTTCGGGCTCTATATTGTACAGGATAAGCAGTGAGTTGTGTCAGTGTTGCCCCTAGGGGTATAAGGTTGGGTGGGTGAAATAAAAACTACAGATAATGGGCCTAATTATGAGATTTACATTAATGCAAACGCAACTGCTTTCTCTCACGGAACGCAGTTGCTAAAATATGCTAATGACTTCCAAAGATTAGCCGAGCATCGGGGCGGGATGCAGTCAGGAAGCCAACGGTCTAAATGCTGACCGCATACATAGAGCGATCGCTCACTAAGACATAGTGGGCGTGCTCATGTCTTCTCCTGTTATCGCTTGCTGAAATTCGCATATGCATCTGTAGTGTGAACGCAACTTGCGAGCGGGTCTGAATCGAGCCCCAGGCCAAGTGTGGTGGTATTTATGGTTTATTAACTTTAGATGGAATAGCTGATAAGGTGTATATCAGGGAAACTCTTTCAGGGTACCCCCTTTATTGCTTAATTGGTATTGTAGTAGAAGACTGCTCTACCTCCCACTTTGTAGATATGTATTGCCATTGACGAGTATGAGGAGTCCCTTTATAAAGTATAGATCTGGAACTACAGCACATTATGGATGTAGGATGTTTCTGTGGTCCAGTCGGAATGCACAATATGAGGACTTGTAAGTCAAAATGTATGCTGTGTCCCACAATGTGTTCTTACCGGTAAGTCTCAGTGTTCAGCAGCCTGTGGATAACGACTTTAAGACTTCTGCATTCCTCTCTGGTTTGCAGACACCTCTGCTTCTCCCACATTGGTGCATGAAAACCCCTTGCTATGGGTGTAGCAGTCTTGATCCTTTGGATGCTGGTAATCAATGTTGGTTCAGCTCCTTTGCTTAGACAGGCATGTCTGTACCGATGGCTTGACTCAGAGGCGCACACAAATTCTGTCATGGCTGCGATTCCATATGCAGCGGATGTTCAAAAATATGCAAATGTCGCAGCTGCAGGAATTTGTGCTGAGACACCCACTTGTGCTTATAATGATGCACATCGGTCACACATCAGTTACACCAACGATCTTCTGAGCACCCTATGGTGGCTCAGAATGTCAGTCGCGAGTAAGCCACTACATATGAATTTTCAATCAGGGCCTGAGACATTCCACAAAACGATCTTTATGCACCTGCATTTGCCTCCCCCTCCCCCCGTAACTTCCCACAAACACTCACTGACTAGCAATCACGATGCGTCCAAGCCTTCACTATTATCCCCGTTGGTATATAACTTGGCGCATGCTTACACTCCACTGTATCAAGCCCAGAGTGAGACAGTGCTGTGGAAGTTTCCTGTCACGTTGGCTGGTAGATAGTCAGCAGTGATCTCCAATGTGTTTTAAGTTTTTAAACTTTTGTGAAAGTTCTGGGTAAAGTGTCACCATGTGTAGGTCATCCCAAGTTCCTCTGCCCTGTAGCATCCAATGTGTTTTGAGCATCTATATCAGTGTTGGCTAACCTTGACACTCCAGCTGTTGTGGAACTATATATCCCAGCATGCCCTGCCACAGTTTTAGCATGCCCTAATAGCAAAACTGTAGCAGTGCATGCTGGGTTATGTAGTTCCATAACAGCTGGAGTGTCAAGGTTAGCCAACACTGATCTATATGATCTTCTATATGCTCTTCCAGTTGTGGCTGGACTTATTTTTACATGATAAGACTGAAGTTCTTCCAGGTAGTAGGGTGATCCTGGAAGTGTTTATAAAAGTCCAATATACATATCTAATGGAGTTAAAATGGTACTTTGTTCTAATATTTATCGAAGCCATAGGTTTTCTGGTTACAAAGGAGGTCTTATTATAGCTATAGATGACCTGTGTAAAACAGCATCGAGTGAGACACGGACGTGATCCCCAGATGTCGCAGAGTGTTTTAGATGCAGTTACACTTTGGAACGCATCTTGCATCTTACTGAGACTCAAATGTACTGCAGCCAAAATTGGTTAAGACAGTTGGAACACACACTGCGTTCTAGTATGTGTGCTCCTCTAATTATTGCCCTGGAAAACCAAAGTCAAATGAGGAGCACAATATAAGTCCCACTTCATCCATGTTGGTGCATACTGTGCATAAGTGAGACATTATAGAACAGTATATAAAACGTACAGAAATGCAATAAATGCAGCCAAACAGATCTAGAAAAAAAAGCAAAATAAAAATGTCCAATAAAAGTTTGGCCTGAAAGTATTTGTATTTATTTATTATAGATACTAGCCAGTTATTTGTGGGGCTATACAGGATTACATTGGGGAAGTAGTTTGAAGCAGCATGTAAACACTTTTGTGTAGGTAGAATTTATTTGTTTTGTTTTTAGATAAGTTTTAAAAGAAACAATGGAAAGTTTAAATCCCACAATCTTACTTTGTAGCATGTGGTACGTCTGTCAGTCTGTCATTTTAAAAAGATTTTATACAAAACTTTTTCTGAAGAGACTTCACTGTTCTGATTTTTTTAATGCATTCACTTTTTATTTTTATTTTTGTTATTTTTTTTAAATATACTTGCCACCCCTTGTCTGACATCAATAGCACAAGTTTTGCTTTTCATTGACATCCCCCTAATCAGATGCCGCACTTACATTAAATTTGTAGCTGGTGTATTTGATACTGTGACTCCCACTGTCGGTAAAACTACCAGGATATCAGCACCTGAGTTCTAAGGCAAACGTCCACCAGCTGTATACAATGATAGGATATATTACACTGTTCTTAGCAAAAGCTGTGGATTGGATTTTCAAGTAGAAGTATCTATAACTGGGACATTTTCTGTTCCCAAGATTGTCTGCCGTATATACACTTAGCTTAGCACTTTTCTACAGAATGGTATTGAAATACCGAAGGCTCTTTAGCAGCTGGTTCAAATACCGCCTCCGGAAGCCCGACAGTAGCAGAACCCGATGCGACTAGGCTAGTGGTGCCTAAACCTAACCTCCCTGGGGGTTGCCTAACCCTAAGTCCCCCCCAGTGGTGCCTAACCCTAACCCCTACTCCCGGGACCCAAAACCCAAGTCTCCTGGGGGGTGCCTAACCTGCCCCCGGGAGTGCCTAACCCTAACCCCCCCCTCTCCGTACGCTTACACTAACACTCCCGGGGGGGGGGGGCTAACCCATGACTCCACCTGGGGGTGCCTAATCCTAACCACCCTCATCCCAGGCTTACCTTCATACTTATCCTTGCCTTCATACTTTCTGGATGTTCGGGATTCTGGTGGTCAGGATGCTGACGCCGGTTTCCTGATGTCCATCGGGATATGGGCATCGGCATTATGCCCGCACAGCGGGATTGCGGCATCGGTATTTCGACTGTCGGAAACCCGTCCACCGGCATAATAACTGCATCCCCTTTCCTACAAATGTGCCACTGTGCAGTTGAATTTTCTATAAATACTTTAAACTCATTTTTGGAGGACAAATCCTTCTTGATATAATAATACTTGAACTATAACACCTGCCTTGTTGCCATCTAATGTATGCTAAACACAGTATACAAAATATAAGCAATATTAGCACGTGTTTACTTTAATATCAATCCTAGCCACTTTAGTGCCTGAGATGCAGCACAAGCATGCACAGAGTCACAGCTCCACCTAGGGGGGAAGACACAGATTACAGCTACCTATTTATTAGTAATGTGTATTGCCAAAGTAGAGCTGTACCAGAGCCGTAACTAGACTTTTTGGTGCCCTTTGCCAGAAAGAGCATTGGCGCTCCCCCCTCATTTTTCAAAGGGACATAATGCACCCAAAAACTGCCATGGCTTCATGGGGAAGGGCCAGGGAAGAGATAGGAGAGGCCAGGAGGTTCTTGGGATGAAATAAGAGGAAGCTACAACCAAGAAAGATAATAAACAGAAATGTGACAGGCCCAAACAGAGCCCCCTGACCTGTGGTGCCCTGTGCGATGGCACCGGCCGCACTACCCTAGCTACGGCCCTGAGCTGTACTTCAGAACTTTGGGGTTCTGTGTCGAACCGAGTCCCAGCTCAAGTTTACTGTAAGTTTGAAACTCGAATTTAAAAAAACGGATCTCGGATTGTATGTAAACAGGGACCAACTTACATGATTTTAGCTGTTTGCATAAATAAAATAAAAAAACGAAAAACCATAACACGGTGGTCCAAGAAAATATCTTAAAGAAAGTATATATGTTTTTGCTTTTTTAATCTATAAACATTTAGTATTGAATGTTAGTCACAGCAGTATATTATTTACATTCTATACATATTGTTTGACAGTGGATTTTTGTTGATATAATATATATATATATTTTCATATAGCCTAATTTGTGCTTTATTAACTCTTTAGAGTTCTAATTTTTTGCAATATTTTCCTCTATGATTACCTTGCAATGTATTATATTAACTATGTATAGAAACCTTTTAGTATACTGTGTATTACCCCAACAGGTGTATTATAAGTGTAATGTGAGATTTTCTGATCTTACCAGATTGAAATGGTTTGCTTGATTCATCTTGGTTCAGAGATAATAAATTATTAATTTTGCAGGAACATTGGAATTTAGGCTGCAGCATGAATAAATGGTTCCACACAACACTCACTACTATGAAAACACAGTAACGCTTTACAACATAACAGTTTATTGTACAGGAATACTGGATCTGGTGCTATTGAATTTCAAATGTTAGTATCCCACAAAGACAGCTATTACAGTGACATATTACCTGTTCTGATACTGTCACATTTTACGTAAACAATTTGCAACATTTAATTCAGCTTTGTACCATCTATTCCTAGGTGTAACAGTAATTAGTCTGAACTCAGGGCCTGAATCAGACCCGCTCGCAAGCACATTGTGCTCGCAAGCAGGCCAATGGAGGCCCAGTGCGCACGCACAGTGTGTGCAATGCATGTGCGCGAGTCCCCTAGCGAGTGAGACCTTCACTCGCTCCGGAGCTCAAAGCAAAACGGAGCGGCTGTCGATGTTGATCAACAGCTCTCCCCGTTGTCTCCTCGAAATGCCGATGGTTGCAATAATCGCGTCCATCTCCGGCCTGCTGGCACTAGCTGTGGGTGGGCACCCACAGCTTAACAAGTGGACAGGAGTGATGTCAGTAGGGACGCCCACAAATGGCAGGCGTTCCTTCGGGAACACCTCCGTTTGTTCAGCCACCCCCCCTACCCACCTACAAAACGGGGCGAGCTGTCTATCAACTTCGACAGCCGCCCCGTTTTGCTGCGAGCTCTGGAGCGAGTGAAGGTCTCACTCGATATGGGTCTCGCGCATGTGCGTTGTGCACGCCACGCATGCGCACTGGGCCACCATCGACCCGCTTGCGATCGGGTCTGAATCAGGCCCTTAGTCTGGACATTACTAAATCCCCAATAGAGTCTATTCTTGTTGGCCAATGATGCTGTCATCGGTGCACATACAAGGAAGTCAGCAGACAAAAGTTCAGGGAGAATTTAGCTCAAATAAACTTTGTGTTGTTTGCAAAAGTTGTATCCTGACCTCTTTTCCTATCACGATCTGAGGGTTATTATGGGAATTATTATACATGTCTGTCCTGAGGTTACCCCTTATTAGGTCTTATAGGGCAGTCCTGGCTGGTCTCACTATGCTGAACTGGTTCTCCTTTCTATGTGAGTGCAGCTTGATAGGGTAATATGCTCTGCTACCCGTAGTGTGTGCAGGGTGTAAGCAGAGTACCGTATTTGGTGTACTCACTGTTCCCTTGGCAGACTCATTGGCAGTACAGTGCTCTGCAGGCTGACAGCTCCAGCTGTCAACCAGTGGCACTCCCCGGCTGGGAGGGAACAGCTTAGCCCCGTCACACTGGCCTCCTCTCCAGCAGGCTGGTCTCCACACCTTGTCACTGCTCTCCATTGCCTTCACAGCTCCGCCCCAGGACTATCTCGGGACTTCTCTCTCTATCTGCATTCACCGGAATGTGACACACACTGTGCAGTGCATGTTAGCAGCACGGTCTGCCTCCTCTGCTGTCTCAGATGAGTGTGCTGCGTCTCACCACTATCTTCACTCTCTCCTCAGTCGGCACCACGGTTAGGGAGTCTGTGGCGGTTCAACTGTCATCTCTGCTGCACATGCCGGCTCCTGCCCACCAGACCCAGGCATCCGGAAAGTTGCTATAAAGAGTTGTGCTGGCCACTGAAGTGGGGTGGGAATAAATTGTCCATTACCCCAAAACAATTAGCATAAGTGCAGAGGCCAATATTCTACATTAAATGCAAACAGTCCCCTTTTAAGACAATATGGCGGCGCTAGAGGTGAGCGGATTCGGTTCTACTCTGTTCCGTTCGGATTTAAAAACCGAATCTTATTGGCTATCCAAAACTCGTGACAGCTGATACCCAATAAGATTTGGTATTTAAATCCGAACGGAACCGAGTAGAACCGAATCCGCTCACCCTAAATACTTACATAGCTGCTTAAGACTACACAACAGACTAGTGAGGTACCACATACTGTATATGCCATTTAGTTATGTGTTTAGTTGTGTCATTCTGCACATGAACAGTTGCTTTATAATTCACAATATCAGTAAATCTTAATAAAATAATTTTGATACCTCTTCAATTGCAGTTAATGAAGTGGAGTGCCTCTTATTGTCCTGCACTAGGTATGGAGTGGAGTGCCTCTTATTGTCCTGCACTAGGTATGGAGTGGAGTGCCTCTTATTGTCCTGCACTAGCTATGGAGTGGAGTGCCTCTTATTGTCCTGCACTAGCAATGGAGTTGAGTGCCTCTTATTGTCCTGCACTAGCTATGGAGTGGAGTGCCTCTTATTGTCCTGCACTGGCTATGGAGTGAAGAACCTCTTATTGTCCTGCACTAGCTATAGAATGGAATGCCTCTTATTGTTCTGCACTAGGTATGGAGTGGAGTGCCTCTTATTGTCCTGCACTAGCTATGGAGTGGAGTGCCTCTTATTGTCCTGCACTAGCTATGGAGTGGAGTGCCTCTTATTGTCCTGCACTAGGTATGGAGTGGAGTGCCTCTTATTGCCCTGCACTATCTATGGAGTGGAGTGTCTCTTATTGTTCTGCACTAGCTATGGAGTGGAGTGCCTCTAATTGTCCTGCACTAGCTATGGAGTGAAGTGCCTCTAATTTTCCTGCACTAGCTAATGAATGGATTACCTCTTATTATTCTGCACTAGCTATGGAGTGGAGTGCCTCTTATTGTCCTGCACTAGATATGGAGTGGAGTTCCTCTTATTGTCCTGCACTAGGTATGGAGTGGAGTGCCTCTTATTGTCCTGCACTAGGTATGGAGTGGAGTGTCTCTTATTATTCTGCACTAGCTATGGAGTGGAGTGCCTCTAATTGTCCTGCACTAGCTATAGAATGGAATGCCTCTTATTGTTCTGCACTAGGTATGGAGTGGAGTGCCTCTTATTGTCCTGCACTAGCTATGGAGTGGAGTGCCTCTTATTGTCCTGCACTATATATGGAGTGGAGTGCCTCTTATTGTCCTGCACTAGGTATGGAGTGGAGTGCCTCTTATTGTCCTGCACTAGGTATGGAGTGGAGTGCCTCTTATTGTCCTGCACTAGGTATGGAGTGGAGTGCCTCTTATTGTCCTTCACTAGCTATGGAGTGGAGTGCCGGATAGGTAAGTTTAAAATAATATGGGTGCAGGGTGTGCGGTGTGGGGCCCCCTTGGACCTGGGGGCCCATGTGCCCATCCCACACTGCACCCATTATAGATACACCACTACTAAGTACAACAAATACAAACAACAGGGGATTGGCTTAAAGAAAAGTATTTACACATACATTGTAGGGAGCTATGGGAACTTGCCTCTCTGTCATACATAGAAATCCGAGGAGGAGGTTAACGGGAAAGATCAGAAGAGAACCCTAACCTATCACCTCCTGGTTCAACAAACCTGTACGAACCTCAATACTACGAGCATTGGTGAATATCATCCCCTTACATTTGAATTTCACCATAACCAAACTGATGCCTATACCTAGTTGTGAGCTGGAGATGCTGGTCTTTTCTGATCCATATTTTTTTTTTAAATGTTGATAACAAAGTTCTTACAATGAACCTGGCAGAATTACTCAAAACCATTCTGCCACCAAAGATACATAAAAACCAAACTGGATTTTTGTTATGTTAGAAACCCTAAATAATGTATAGAAAATTATTTATGTCATACAATGTTTTTCCACCTCTGGCGTATTTCTATCTTACATGTTGAAAAGACAAAGTGTAACTCGATTCCAAGTTTTTGGGAGCTGTTGGACTGCGCATGCGCGATTCCAAAAATGTCAGGGGGCGGGGCCTACGGGGAGACGTCATGACATCACGACACTTGATGCCATGTTACCTAAAGGCCGGCCACCGGGATTGTGGGTAGCGGTGGACGGCACTAGTCAGCAGTACGCACAAAGTGTGCTTGGGCACGACAGCGGCGGTGGACAGAGCCTGGTAGCAGCGCTGCACTGATCAGCAGCGCAAGTGTTGGGCACCTGTGAGCAGCCGCATGGAGACAGACCACACACCACAGTGTCTGTCTCCAGCGGCAGTGGCCATAGCAGCGGATCCCTCTCCTACCTGCACATGGGAGCTTGGTGGAGAGGCTGGAGGAGGAGAAGTGCCCGGTCCCAAGGTGAGTGCACTAACGTGTGTGTGTGTGTGTAGGGCATCTAGTAATGTGTGTGTGTGTGTGTGTGTGTGTGTGTGCAGGGCATCTAGTAATGTGTGTGTGTGTGCAGGGCATCTAGTAATGTGTGTGTGTGTGTGTGTGTGTGTGTGTGTAGGGCATCTAGTAATGTGTGTGTGTGTGTGTGTGTGTGTGTGTGTGTGTGTGTGTCTGTAGGGCATCTAGTAATGTGTGTGTGTATGGCATCTAGTAATGTGTGTGTGTAGGGCATATAGTAATGTGTGTGTGTGTGTGTGTGTAGGGCATCTAGTAATGTGTGTGTGTGTCATCTAGTAATGTGTGTGTGTGTAGGGCATCTAGTAATGTGTGTGTGTGTGTGTGTGTAGGGCATCTAGTAATGTGTGTGTGTGTAGGGCATTTAGTAATGTGAATGTGTGTGTATGTGTAGGGCATCTAGTAGTGTGTGTGTGTCATCTAATAATGTGTGTGTGTGTCATCTAGTAATGTGTGTTTGTGTGTGTGTGGCATCTAGTAATGTGTACGTGTGTGTGTGTGGCATCTAGTAATGTGTGTTTGTGTGTGTGTGGCATCTAGTAATGTGTGCGTGTGGCATCTAGTATTGTGTGTGTGTGTGTGGTGCAGCTAGTAATGTGTGTGTGTGTGGTATCTAGTAATGTGTGTGTGTGTGTGTGTGGCATCTAGTCGTGTGTGTGTGTGTGGCTTCTAGTAATGTGTGTGAGTGTGTGTGAGTGTGTGGCATCTAGTAATGTGTGTGTGGCATCTGATAATGTGTGCATGAGTGTAGGGCATCTAGTAATGTGTACGTGTGTGTGTGTGGCATCTAGTAATGTGTGTGTGTGACATCTAGTAATGTGTGCGTGTGTGTAGGGCATCTAGTAATGAGTGCGTGTGTGTAGGGCATCTAGTAATGTGTGCGTGTGTGTAAGGCATCTAGTAATGTGTACGTGTGTGTGTTGCATCTAGTAATGTGTGTGTGTGTGTAGGGCATCTAGTAATGTGTGCGTGTGTGTAGGGCATCTAGTAATGAGTGCGTGTGTGTAGGGCATCTAGTAATGTGTACGTGTGCGTGTGTGTAGGGCATCTAGTAATGAGTGCGTGTGTGTAGGGCATCTAGTAATGTGTGCGTGTGTGTAGGGCATCTAGTAATGTGTACGTGTGTGTGTGGCATCTAGTAATGTGTGTGTGTGTGTAGGGCATCTAGTAATGTGTGCGTGTGTGTAGGGCATCTAGTAATGAGTGCGTGTGTGTAGGGCATCTAGTAATGTGTACGTGTGTGTGTGACATCTAGTAATGAGTGCGTGTGTGTAGGGCATCTAGTAATGTGTGCGTGTGTGTAGGGCATCTAGTAATGAGTGCGTGTGTGTAGGGCATCTAGTAATGTGTGTGTGTGACATCTAGTAATGTGTGTGTGTGACATCTAGTAATGTGCGTGTAGGGCATCTAGTAATGTGCGTGTGTGTGGGTGTAGGGCATCTAGTAATGTGTGTGTGCGTGTTTGAAGGACATCTAGTAATGTGTGTGTGTGTGTATGGCAGCTAGTAATGTGTGTGTGTAGGGCATCTAGTAATGTGTGCGTGTGTGTAGGGCATCTAGTAATGTGTGCGTGTGTGTAGGTCATCTAGTAATGTGTGTGTGTATGGCATCAAGTAATGTGTGCGTGTGTGTAGGGCATCTAGTAATGTGTGTGTGTAGGCATCTAGTAATCTGAGTGTGTATTGCATCTAGTAATGTGTGCGTGTGTGTAGGACATCTAGTAATGTGTGTGTGTGTGGCATCTAGTAATGTGTGCGTGTGTGTGTAGGGTATCTAGTAATGCGTGCGTGTGTGTAGGGCATCTAGTAATGAGTGCGTGTGTGTATGGCATCTAGTAATGTGTGCGTGTGTGTGTATGGCATCTAGTAATGTGTGCGTGTGTGTAGGGCATCTAGTAATGAGTGCGTGTGTGTAGGGCATCTTGTAATGTGCGTGTGTGTGTGGCATCTAGTAATGTGTGCGTGTGTGTATGGCATCTAGTAATGTGTGCGTGTGTGTAGGGCATCTAGTAATGAGTGCGTGTGTGTAGGGCATCTTGTAATGTACGTGTGTGTGTGGCATCTAGTAATGTGAGTGTGTGTGTGACATCTAGTAATGTGTGCGTGTGTGTATGGCATCTAGTAATGTGTGTGTGTGTGTGTGTGTGTGTGTGTGTGTAGGGCATCTAGTAATGTGTGTGTGTGTATGGCATCTAGTAATGTGTGTGTGTAGGGCATCTAGTAATGTGTTTGTGTGTGTGTGTGTAGAGCATCTAGTAATGTGTGTAGGGCATCTAGTAATGTGTGTGTGTGTGTGTGTGTAGGGCATCTAGTAATGTGTGTGTAGGGCATCTAGTAATGTGTGTGTAGGTCATATAGTAATGTGTGTGTGTGTCATCTAGTAATGTGTGTGTGTGTGTAGGGCATCTAGTAATGTGTGTGTGTGTGTGTGTGTGTAGGGCATCTAGTAATGTGTGTGGGTGTGTCATCTAGTAATGTGTGTGTGTGTGTAGGGCATCTAGTAATGTGTGTGTGTGTGTGTGTAGGGCATCTAGTAATGTGTGTGTGTGTAGGGCATTTAGTAATGTGAATGTGTGTGTATGTGTAGGGCATCTAGTAGTGTGTGTGTGTGTGTCATCTAGTAATGTGTGTGTGTGTGGCATCTAGAAATGTGTATTTGTGTGTGTGTGGCATCTAGTAATGTGTACGTGTGTGTGTGTGGCATCTAGTAATGTGTGTTTGTGTGTGTGTGGCATCTTGTAATGTGTGCGTGTGGCATCTAGTATTGTGTGTGTGTGTGTGGTGCAGCTAGTAATGTGTGTGTGTGTGTGGCATCTAGTAATGTGTGTGTGTGTGTGTGGCATCTAGTCGTGTGTGTGTGTGGCATCTAGTACTGGGTCTGTGTGTGTGTATGTGGCATCTAGTAATGTGTGTGAGTGTGTGTGAGTGTGTGGCATCTAGTAATGTGTGTGTGGCATCTGATAATGTGTGCATGTGTGTAGGGCATCTAGTAATGTGTATGTGTGTGTGTGTGGCATCTAGTAATGTGTGCGTGTGTGTAGGGCATCTAGTAATGAGTGCGTGTGTGTAGGGCATCTAGTAATGTGTGCGTGTGTGTAAGGCATCTAGTAATGTGCACGTGTGTGTGTTGCATCTAGTAATGTGTGTGTGTGTGTAGGGCATCTAGTAATGTGTGCGTGTGTGTAGGGCATCTAGTAATGAGTGCGTGTGTGTAGGGCATCTAGTAATGTGTGCGTGTGTGTAGGGCATCTAGTAATGTGTGCGTGTGTGTAGGGCATCTAGTAATGTGTGCGTGTGTGTAGGGTATCTAGTAATGTGTGTGTGTGTGAAGGGCATCTAGTAATGTGTGCGTGTGTGTAGGGCATCTAGTAATGAGTGTGTGTGTGTAGGGCATCTAGTAATGTGTACGTGTGTGTGTGACATCTAGTAATGAGTGCGTGTGTGTAGGGCATCTAGTAATGTGTGCGTGTGTGTAGGGCATCTAGTAATGAGTGCGGGTGTGTAGGGCATCTAGTAATGTGTGTGTGTGACATCTAGTAATGTGCGTGTGTGACATCTAGTAATGTGCGTGTGTGTGTGTGTAGGGCATCTAGTAATGTGTGTGTGCTTGTTTGAAGGACATCTAGTAATGTGTGTGTGTGTGTAGGGCATCTAGTAATGTGTGTGTGTGTGTGTAGGGCATCTAGTAATGTGTGTGTGTGTATGGCATCTAGTAATGTGTGTGTGTAGGGCATCTAGTAATGTGTGTGTGTAGGGCATCTAGTAATGTGTGTGTGTGTGTAGGACATCTAGTAATGTGTGCGTGTGTGTGTAGGGTATCTAGTAATGTGTGTGTGTGTATGGCATCTAGTAATTTGTGCGTGTGTGTGTAGGGTATCTAGTAATGTGTGTGTGTGTATGGCATCTAGTAATGTGTGCGTGTGTGTGTAGGGCATCTAGTAATGTGTGTGTGTGTGTGTGTGTAGGGCATCTAGTAATGTGTGTGTGTGTATGGCATCTAGTAATGTGTGTGTGTAGGGCATCTAGTAATGTGAATGTGTGTATGTGTGTAGGGCATCTAGTAATGTGTGCGTGTGTGTAGGACATCTAGTAATGTGTGTGTGTGTGGCATCTAGTAATGTGTGCGTGTGTGTGTAGGGTATCTAGTAATGCGTGCGTGTGTGTAGGGCATCTAGTAATGAGTGAGTGTGTGTATGGCATCTAGTAATGTGTGCGTGTGTGTATGGTATCTAGTAAAGTGTGCGTGTGTGTAGGGCATCTAGTAATGAGTGCGTGTGTGTAGGGCATCTTGTAATGTGCGTGTGTGTGTGGCATCTAGTAATGTGTGCGTGTGTGTATGGCATCTAGTAATGTGTGCGTGTGTGTAGGGCATCTAGTAATGAGTGCGTGTGTGTAGGGCATCTTGTAATGTGCGTGTGTGTGTGGCATCTAGTAATGTGTGTGTGTGTGTGACATCTAGTAATGTGTGCGTGTGTGTATGGCATCTAGTAATGTGTGTGTGTGTGTGTGTGTGTGTGTGTGTGTAGGGCATCTAGTAATGTGTGTGTGTGTGTATGGCATCTAGTAATGTGTTTGTGTGTGTGTGTGTAGAGCATCTAGTAATGTGTGTAGGGCATCTAGTAATGTGTGTGTGTGTGTGTAGGGCATCTAGTAATGTGTGTGTGTAGGGCATCTAGTAATGTGTGTGTAGGTCATATAGTAATGTGTGTGTGTGTCATCTAGTAATGTGTGTGTGTGTGTGTGTAGGGCATCTAGTAATGTGTGTGTGTGTGTGTGTGTGTAGGGCATCTAGTAATGTGTGTGTGTGTGTCATCTAGTAATGTGTGTGTGTGTGTGTGTAGGGCATCTAGTAATGTGTGTGTGTGTGTGTGTAGGGCATCTAGTAATGTGTGTGTGTGTGTAGGGCATTTAGTAATGTGAATGTGTGTGTATGTGTAGGGCATCTAGTAGTGTGTGTGTGTGTGTCATCTAGTAATGTGTGTGTGTGTGTGGCATCTAGTAATGTGTATTTGTGTGTGTGTGGCATCTAGTAATGTGTACGTGTGTGTGTGTGGCATCTAGTAATGTGTGTTTGTGTGTGTGTGGCATCTTGTAATGTGTGCGTGTGGCATCTAGTATTGTGTGTGTGTGTGTGTGGTGCAGCTAGTAATGTGTGTGTGTGTGGCATCTAGTAATGTGTGTGTGTGTGTGTGTGTGTGGCATCTAGTCATGTGTGTGTGTGTGGCATCTAGTACTGTGTCTGTGTGTGTGTATGTGGCATCTAGTAATGTGTGTGAGTGTGTGTGAGTCTGTGGCATCTAGTAATGTGTGTGTGGCATCTGATAATGTGTGCATGTGTGTAGGGCATCTAGTAATGTGTATGTGTGTGTGTGTGGCATCTAGTAATGTGTGCGTGTGTGTAGGGCATCTAGTAATGAGTGCGTGTGTGTAGGGCATCTAGTAATGTGTGCGTGTGTGTAAGGCATCTAGTAATGTGCACATGTGTGTGTTGCATCTAGTAATGTGTGTGTGTGTGTAGGGCATCTAGTAATGTGTGCGTGTGTGTAGGGCATCTAGTAATGAGTGCGTGTGTGTGTGTAGGGCATCTAGTAATGTGTGCGTGTGTGTAGGGCATCTAGTAATGTGTACGTGTGTGTGTGTGGCATCTAGTAATGTGTGTGTGTGTGAAGGGCATCTAGTAATGTGTGCGTGTGTGTAGGGCATCTAGTAATGAGTGCGTGTGTGTAGGGCATCTAGTAATGTGTACGTGTGTGTGTGACATCTAGTAATGAGTGCGTGTGTGTAGGGCATCTAGTAATGTGTGCGTGTGTGTAGGGCATCTAGTAATGAGTGCGGGTGTGTAGGGCATCTAGTAATGTGTGTGTGTGACATCTAGTAATGTGCGTGTGTGACATCTAATAATGTGCGTGTGTGTGTGTGTAGGGCATCTAGTAATGTGTGTGTGCGTGTTTGAAGGACATCTAGTAATGTGTGTGTGTGTATAGGGCATCTAGTAATGTGTGTGTGTGTGTAGGGCATCTAGTAATGTGTGCGTGTGTGTAGGGCATCTAGTAATGTGTGTGTGTATGGCATCAAGTAATGTGTGCGTGTGTGTAGGGCATCTAGTAATGTGTGTGTGTGTATGGCATCTAGTAATGTGTGTGTGTAGGGCATCTAGTAATGTGTGTGTGTAGGGCATCTAGTAATGTGTGTGTGTGTGTAGGACATCTAGTAATGTGTGCGTGTGTGTATGGCATCTAGTAATTTGTGCGTGTGTGTGTAGGGTATCTAGTAATGTGTGTGTGTGTATGGCATCGAGTAATGTGTGCGTGTGTGTGTAGGGCATCTAGTAATGTGTGTGTGTGTGTGTGTGTGTAGGGCATCTAGTAATGTGTGTGTGTGTATGGCATCTAGTAATGTGTGTGTGTAGGGCATCTAGTAATGTGAATGTGTGTATGTGTGTAGGGCATCTAGTAATGTGTGCGTGTGTGTAGGACATCTAGTAATGTGTGTGTGTGTGGCATCTAGTAATGTGTGCGTGTGTGTGTAGGGTATCTAGTAATGCGTGCGTGTGTGTAGGGCATCTAGTAATGAGTGCGTGTGTGTATGGCATCTAGTAATGTGTGCGTGTGTGTGTATGGTATCTAGTCATGTGTGCGTGTGTGTAGGGCATCTAGTAATGAGTGCGTGTGTGTAGGGCATCTTGTAATGTGCGTGTGTGTGTGGCATCTAGTAATGTGTGCGTGTGTGTATGGCATCTAGTAATGTGTGCGTGTGTGTAGGGCATCTAGTAATGAGTGCGTGTGTGTAGGGCATCTTGTAATGTGCGTGTGTGTGTGGCATCTAGTAATGTGTGTGTGTGTGTGACATCTAGTAATGTGTGCGTGTGTGTATGGCATCTAGTAATGTGTGTGTGTGTGTGTAGGGCATCTAGTAATGTGTGTGTGTGTATGGCATCTAGTAATGTGTGTAGGGCATCTAGTAATGTGTGTGTGTGTGTGTGTGTGTAAGGCATCTAGTAATGTGTGTGTAGGGCATCTAGTAATGTGTGTGTAGGTCATATAGTAATGTGTGTGTGTGTCATCTAGTAATGTGTGTGTGTGTGTGTAGGGCATCTAGTAATGTGTGTGTGTGTGTGTGTGTAGGGCATCTAGTAATGTGTGTGTGTGTGTCATCTAGTAATGTGTGTGTGTGTGTAGGGCATCTAGTAATGTGTGTGTGTGTGTAGGGCATCTAGTAATGTGTGTGTGTGTAGGGCATTTAGTAATGTGTGTGTGTGTGTGTGTAGGGCATCTAGTAGTGTGTGTGTGTGTCATCTAGTAATGTGTGTGTGTGTGGCATCTAGTAATGTGTGTTTGTGTGTGTGTGGCATCTAGTAATGTGTACGTGTGTATGTGTGGCATCTAGTAATGTGTGTTTGTGTGTGTGTGGCATCTTGTAATGTGTGCGTGTGGCATCTAGTATTGTGTGTGTGTGTGTGGTGCAGCTAGTAATGTGTGTGTGTGTGTGTGTGGCATCTAGTAATGTGTGTGTGTGTGTGTGTGTGGCATCTAGTCGTGTGTGTGTGTGTGGCATCTAGTACTGTGTCTGTGGTGTGTATGTGGCATCTAGTAATGTGTGTGAGTGTGTGTGAGTGTGTGGCATCTAGTAATGTGTGTGTGGCATCTGATAATGTGTGCATGTGTGTAGGGCATCTAGTAATGTGTATGTGTGTGGTGTGGCATCTAGTAATGTGTGCGTGTGTGTAGGGCATCTAGTAATGTGTGCGTGTGTGTAAGGCATCTAGTAATGTGCACGTGTGTGTGTTGCATCTAGTAATGTGTGTGTGTGTGTAGGGCATCTAGTAATGTGTGCGTGTGTGTAGGGCATCTAGTAATGAGTGCGTGTGTGTAGGGCATCTAGTAATGTGTGCGTGTGTGTAGGGCATCTAGTAATGTGTACGTGTGTGTGTGTGGCATCTAGTAATGTGTGTGTGTGTGAAGGGCATCTAGTAATGTGTGCGTGTGTGTAGGGCATCTAGTAATGAGTGCGTGTGTGTAGGGCATCTAGTAATGTGTACGTGTGTGTGTGACATCTAGTAATGAGTGCGTGTGTGTAGGGCATCTAACAATGTGTGCGTGTGTGTAGGGCATTTAGTAATGAGTGCGGGTGTGTAGGGCATCTAGTAATGTGTGTGTGTGACATCTAGTAATGTGCGTGTGTGACATCTAGTAATGTGCGTGTGTGTGTGTGTAGGGCATCTAGTAATGTGTGTGTGCGTGTTTGAAGGACATCTAGTAATGTGTGTGTGTGTGTAGGGCATCTAGTAATGTGTGTGTGTGTGTAGGGCATCTAGTAATGTGTGCGTGTGTGTAGGGCATCTAGTAATGTGTGTGTGTATGGCATCAAGTAATGTGTGCGTGTGTGTAGGGCATCTAGTAATGTGTGTGTGTGTATGGCATCTAGTAATGTGTGTTTGTAGGGCATCTAGTAATGTGTGTGTGTAGGGCATCTAGTAATGTGTGTGTGTGTGTGTGTAGGACATCTAGTAATGTGTGCGTGTGTGTATGGCATCTAGTAATTTGTGCGTGTGTGTGTAGGGTATCTAGTAATGTGTGTGTGTGTATGGCATCTAGTAATGTGTGCGTGTGTGTATGGCATCTAGTAATGTGTGTGTGTGTGTGTAGGGCATCTAGTAATGTGTGTGTGTGTAGGGCATCTAGTAATGTGTGTGTGTAGGGCATCTATTAATGTGAATGTGTGTATGTGTGTAGGGCATATAGTAATGTGTGCGTGTGTGTAGGACATCTAGTAATGTGTGAGTGTGTGTAGGGCATCTAGTAATGTGTGTGTGTGTGTGTGTGTAGGTTATCTAGTAATGTGTGCGTGTGTGTATGGCATCTAGTAATGAGTGCGTGTGTGTAGGGTATCTAGTAATGTGTGTGTGTGTGACATCTAGTAATGTGTGCGTGTGTGTATGGCATCTAGTAATGTGTGCGTGTGTGTGTGGCATCTAGTAATGTGTGCGTGTGTGTAGGGCATCTAGTAATGTGTGCGTGTGTGTAGGGCATCTAGTAATGTGCGTGTGTGTGGCATCTAGTAATGTGTGCGTATGTGTAGGGCATCTAGTAATGTGCGTGTGTGTGTGGCATCTAGTAATGTGTGCGTGTGTGTGTGGCATCTTGTAATGTGTGCGTGTGTGTAGGGCATCTAGTAATGTGTGCGTGTGTGTATGGCATCTAGTAATGAGTGCGTGTGTGTATGGCATCCAATAATGTGTGCGTGTGTGTGTATGGTATCTAGTAGGGGTGTGCACCGGACACTTTTCGTGTTTTGTGTTTTGGTTTTGGATCTGGATCTTTCTTCGTGTTTTGGATCTGGATTGGTTTTGCCAAAACCACCCTTCCGTGTTTTGGGTTCTGGGTTTTGTGTTTTGGATCTGGATTTTTTCTTAAAAAATAAAAAAAACCCGCTAAAATCACATAAATGGGCCTTTTTTTGTTCCTACGCTATTAATAACCCCAATAACATTAATTTCCACTCATTTCCACTCTATTCTGAACACCTCACACCTCACAATATTGTTTTTAGGCCAAAAGGTTGTACCGAGGAAGCTGGATGACTATGCTAAGCGACACAAGGGGGCGGCACAAACACGTGGCCCATCTAGGAGTGGCACTGCAGTGGCAGACAGGAAGCCAATCAGCGTTATGGTGCCCATTTGCATGTAGCACGAACCCGGGAGATCCGTGCTACATGCATCTGTGTGATTGGCACAGAGCAATGACAGGTCCGTGAGACCCGTCTGTGCTGCTGTGGTAAAAAAAAAAAAAAAAACCTGTGTAAAAAAAGAAAAAAATGGCGTGCACCCCCCCAAAAAAGAGCAACCAGCCCCGGGCATTAGTAACCCAGTGCTGGGTGTGCTTAAATACAGGGGACAAACGACGTAGGGGTCCCCTGTACTTAAGCACAACCAGCACCGGGCTAGTCAGAACCAGCGCTGGTTGCCAAAATACGGGGGACAAACGACGTAGGGGTCCCCTGTATTCTGCGCAACCAGCTCTGGGCTCTGATCCGGTCCTGGTTCTGGAAATATAGGGGACAAAAAATGAGTAGGGTTCCCCTGTATGTTCCAGAACCAGCACTGGACTTTTTCTAGCGGGGGGCTGATGCCACAGCCAGGGGAGCCCTTTCACCGGGCCCCCCAGCCGCAGCATCAACCCTGACCGCTAGTCAGCCCAGGCCGGGGATCCCTGGAGAGCTGGGGACCCCCCCAATAAAGGGGTCACCCTCTCCAGGGCACCCCAGGCCCAGGCTGATAGCCCGGGGCTATCCCCGCCACCCCTGGTGGCGGTGGGTGGCGGGTTGATTGTGTGGTGTGGTGTAAATAAAGAATATCAAACATTGTCTTTACAAGTAGAACTGCAAGTCCCAGCTAGCCTGCCCCGCATGCTGGTACTTGGAGAACCACAAGTACCAGCATGCAGGGCATTAAGGGCCCACTAGTACCTGTAGTTCACCTGTAAAAAAAATGTTTAAAAAAACACAGGACACACACACCGTGACAGTATAAGTTTATTAAACATACATACACACACACACACACACACACATGTACACATACTCACCTATGTAACCCTGTAGCATCGGTCCACTTGTCCGGTAAAGTATCCATAGGGGACCTGTGAAAAAAAACATACTCACCATCTCCTATGCGAGGTTCTGTCCTCTTCGTTCCAAAGTAGGCATCCCCGGACTTGGCAAAAAAAAAAAAACGAAAACGCGATCCACGAACTTAGTACCGTTCTATAGAACGGTACTTCCCGAATGAGAGCTTAGCGGCGGGGTATCACCATGGAAACCCCGCTGCTAAGCGTTCATTGGCTGAGAGAGGTCATCTCCCGTCTCTCAGCCAATGAACGGCTCCCTCCATTGTAGTCAATGCTGGGAGCCGCAAGGTTATTAAAGTTTACCCTGCGGTTCCCACCATTGACTACAATGGAGGGAGCCGTTCATTGGCTGAGAGACGGGAGATGACCTCTCTCAGCCAATGAACGCTTAGCAGCGGGGTTTCCATGGTGATACCCCGCCGCTAAGCTCTCATTCGGGAAGTACCGTTCTATAGAACGGTACTAAGTTCGTGGATCGCGTTTTCGTTTTTTTTTTTTGCCAAGTCCGGGGATGCCTACTTTGGAACGAAGAGGACAGAACCTCGCATAGGAGATGGTGAGTATGTTTTTTTTCACAGGTCCCCTATGGATACTTTACCTGACAAGTGGACCGATGCTACAGGGTTACATAGGTGAGTATGTGTACATGTGTGTGTGTGTGTGTGTGTGTGTGTGTGTATGTATGTTTAATAAACTTATACTGTCACGGTGTGTGTGTCCTGTGTTTTTTTAAACATTTTTTTTACAGGTGAACTACAGGTACTAGTGGGCCCTTAATGCCCTGCATGCTGGTACTTGTGGTTCTCCAAGTACCAGCATGCGGGGCAGGCTAGCTGGGACTTGCAGTTCTACTTGTAAAGACAATGTTTGATATTCTTTATTTACACCACACCACACAATCAACCCGCCACCCACCGCCACCAGGGGTGGCGGGGATAGCCCCGGGCTATCAGCCTGGGCCTGGGGTGCCCTGGAGAGGGTGACCCCTTTATTGGGGGGGTCCCCAGCTCTCCAGGGATCCCCGGCCTGGGCTGACTAGCGGTCAGGGCTGATGCTGCGGCTGGGGGGCCCGGTGAAAGGGCTCCCCTGGCTGTGGCATCAGCCCCCCGCTAGAAAAAGTCCAGTGCTGGTTCTGGAACATACAGGGGAACCCTACTCATTTTTTTCCCCTGTATTTCCAGAACCAGGACCGGATCAGAGCCCAGAGCTGGTTGCGCAGAATACGGGGGACCCCTACGTCGTTTGTCCCCCGTATTTTGGCAACCAGCTCTGGTTCTGACTAGCCCGGTGCTGGTTGTGTTTAAGTACAGGGGACCCCTATGTCGTTTGTCCCCTGTATTTAAGCACACCCAGCACTGGGTCACTAATGCCCGGGGCTGGTTGCTCTTTTTTGGGGGGGGAGGACGCCATTTTTTTCTCTTTTTACACAGGTTTTTTTTTTTTTTTTTACCACAGCAGCACAGACGGGTCTCACGGACCCGTTAGTGCTCTGTGTCAATGACACAGATGCAAGTAGCACGGATCTCCTGGTCCGTGCGTGCATCTGTGTCATTGAAATACACAGCAGCACAGACGGGTCTCACTGACCCATCTGTGCTCTGTGTCACTGTCAATCACACAGATGCATGTAGCACGGATCTCACGAGTCCGTGCTACATGCAAATGAGCACCATAATGCTGATTGGCTGAGAGCCATGACAGACGGCTCTGTCAGCCAATCAGCACTTTGCCCATTAAAGGCAAAGGCATTTTTTTTTAAATGGCCGCTCGAGGCAAAACCTCGAGATCCGACAGCAGATCTCGAGGTTTTGCCTCGGGAGAGGGATCCGGGGCAGACAGGGAGATCCGAGCTTGGGCTCGGATCGCCCCGGATCCCCGAAGTTCGGGTGGGTTCGGTTCTCAGGGAACCGAACCCGCTCATCCCTAGTATCTAGTAATGTGTGCGTGTGTGTATGGCATCTAGTAATGTGTGCGTGTGTGTAGGGCATCTAGTAATGAGTGCGTGTGTGTAGGGCATCTTGTAATGTGCATGTGTGTGGCATCTAGTAATGTGTGTGTGTGTGGCATCTAGTAATGTGTGTGTGCGTGTGTGTAGGGCATCTAGTAATGTGTGCGTGTGTGTAGGGCATCTAGTAATGTGCGTGTGTGTGTGGCATCTAGTAATGTGTGTGTGTGTGTAGGGCATCTAGTAATGTGCGTGTTTGTGTGGAATCTAGTAATGTGTGTGTGTGTGTGTGTGTGACATCTAGTAATGTGTGCGTGTGTGTAGGGCATCTAGTAATGTGTGTGTAGGGCATCTAGTAATGTGTGCGTATGTGTAGGGAATCTTGTAATGTGTGTGTGTGACATCTAGTAATGTGTGCATGTGTGTGTAGGGCATCTAGTAATGTGTGCGTGTGTGTAGGGCATCTAGTAATGTGCGTGTGTGTGTGGCATCTAGTAATGTGTGCGTGTGTGTAGGGCATCTAGTAATGTGCGTGTGTGTGTGGCATCTAGTAATGTGTGCGTGTGTGTGTGGCATCTAGTAATGTGTGCGTGTGTGTATGGCATCTAGTAATGTGTGCGTGTGTGTGTGGCATCTAGTAATGTGTGTGTGTGTGTGTGACATCTAGTAATGTGTGCGTGTGTGTAGGGTATCTAGTAATGTGTGCGTGTGTGTAGGGCATCTAGTAATGTGTGCGTGTGTGTAGGGCATCTAGTAATGTGTGTGTGCGTGTGTGTAGGGCATCTAGTAATGTGTGCGTGTGTGTAGGGCATCTAGTAATGTGGGTGTGTGTGTGTAGGGCATCTACTAATGTGTGCGTGTGTGTGTGACATCTAGTAATGTGTGTGTGCGTGTGTGTATGGCATCTAGTAATGTGTGCGTGTGTGTAGTGCATCTAGTATTGTGTGTGTGTGACATCTAGTAATGTGTGCGTGTGTGTAGGGCATCTACTAATGTGTGCGTGTGTGTGTGACATCTAGTAATGTGTGTGTGCGTGTGTGTATGGCATCTAGTAATGTGTGCGTGTGTGTAGTGCATCTAGTATTGTGTGTGTGTGACATCTAGTAATGTGTGCGTGTGTGTAGGGTATCTAGTAATGTGTGTGTGTGTGTGTGTGTGACATCTAGTAATGTGTGCGTGTGTGTGTGGCATCTAGCAATGTGTGTGTGTGTGTGTGTGTGTGTGTGTGTGTGTGTGACATCTAGTAATGTGTGTGTGTGTGACATCTAGTAATGTGTGTGTGTGTGTGACATTTACTAATGTGTGCGTGTGTGTAGGGCATCTAGTAATGTGTGCGTGTGTGTGTGTGTGGCATCTAGTAATGTGTGTATGTGTGTAGGGCATCTAGTAATGTGTGTGTGTGTGTGTGTGTAGGGCATCTAGTAATGTGTGTGTGTGTACGGCATCCAGTAATGTGTGCGTGTGTGTGTGACATCTAGTAATGTGTGCGTGTGTGTAGGGTATCTAGTAATGTGTGTGTGCGTGGGGCATCTAGTAATGTGTGTGTGTGTGTAGGGTATCTAGTAATGTGTGTGTGTGCGTGGGGCATCTATTATTGTGTGCGTGTGTGTGTGGCATCTAGTAATGTGTGCGTGTGTGTAGGGCATCTAGTAATGTGTGCGTGTGTAGGGCATCTAGTAATGTGTGTGTGTGTGTGTGACATCTAGTAATGTGTGTGTGTGTGTGGCATCTATTAATGTGTGCGTGTGTGTAGGGCATTTAGTAATGTGTGCGTGTGTGTAGGGCATCTAGTAATGTGTGCGTGTGTGTAGGGCATCTACTAATGTGTGTGCGTGTGTGTAGGGTATCTAGTAATGTGTGCATGTGTGTGTGACATCTAGTAATGTGTGCGTGTGTGTGGCATCTAGTAATGTGTGCGTGTGTGTGTGGCATCTAGTAATATGTGCGTGTGTGTAGGGCATTTAGTAATGTGTGCGTGTGTGTAGGGTATCTAGTAATGTGTGTCTGTGTGTAGGGCATCTAGTAATGTGTGGGTGTGTGTGGCATCTAGTAATGTGTGCGTGTGTGTAGGACATTTAGTAATGTGTGCGTGTGTGTAGGGTATCTAGTAATGTGTGTGTGTGTAGGGTATCTAGTAATGTGTGTGTGTGTGTGTGTGTGACATCTAGTAATGTGTGTGTGTGTAGGGTATCTAGTAATGTGTGTGTGTGTAGGGCATCTAGTAATGTGTGCGTGTGTGTGTGGCATCTAGTAATGTGTGCGTGTGTGTAGGGCATTTAGTAATGTGTGCGTGTGTGTGTGACATCTAGTAATGTGTGCGTGTGTGTAGGGTATCTAGTAATGTGTGTGTGCGTGGGGCATCTAGTAATGTGTGCGTGTGTGTAGGGTATCTAGTAATGTGTGTGTGTGTGTGGGGCATCTAGTAGTGTGTGCGTGTGTGTAGGGTATCTAGTAATGTGTGTGTGTGTAGGACATCTAGTAATGAGTGCGTGTGTGTAGGGCATCTAATAGTGTGTGCGTGTGTGTAGGGCATCTAGTAATGTGCGTGTGTGACATCTAGTAATGTGCGTGTGTGTGTGTGTAGGGCATCTAGTAATGTGTGTGTGCGTGTTTGAAGGACATCTAGTAATGTGTGTGTGTGTGTAGGGCATCTAGTAATGTGTGTGTGTAGGGCATCTAGTAATGTGTGCGTGTGTGTAGGGCATCTAGTAATGTGTGCGTGTGTGTAGGGCATCTAATAATGTGTGCGTGTGTGTAGGGCATCTAGTAATGTGTGTGTGTAGGGCATCAAGTAATGTGTGCGTGTGTGTACGACATCTAGTATTGTGTGTGTGTGTATAGCATCTAGTAATGTGTGTGTGTAGGGCATCTAGTAATGTGTGTGTGTAGGGCATCTAGTAATGTGTGTGTGTGTGTGTAGGACATCTAGAAATGTGTGCGTGTGTGTAGGACATCTAGTAATGTGTGCGTGTGTGTACGGCATCTAGTAATGTGTGCGTGTGTGTATGGCATCTAGTAATGTGTGCGTGTGTGTATGGCATCTAGTAATTTGTGTGTGTGTGTAGGGCATCTAGTAATGTGTGTCTGTGTAGGGCATCTAGTAATGTGTGTGTGTGTATGGCATCTAGTAATGTGTGTGTGTGTGTAGGGCATCTAGTAATGTGAATGTGTGTATGTGTGTAGGGCATATAGTAATGTGTGCGTGTGTGTAGGACATCTAGTAATGTGTGCGTGTGTGTAGGGCATCTAGTAATGTGTGTGTGTGTGTGTGTGTGTAGGGTATCTAGTAATGTGTGTGTGTGTGTATGGCATCTAGTAATGAGTGCGTGTGTGTAGGGTATCTAGTAATGTGTGTGTGTGTGACATCTAGTAATGTGTGCGTGTGTGTATGGCATCTAGTAATGTGTGCGTGTGTGTTTGGCATCTAGTAATGTGTGCGGGTGTGTAGGGCATCTAGTAATGTGTGCGTGTGTGTGTGGCATCTAGTAATGTGTGTGTGTGTGTGTGACATCTAGTAATGTGTGCGTGTATGTAGGGCATCTAGTAATGTGTGTGTAGGGCATCTAGTAATGTGTGCGTGTGTGTAGGGCATCTTGTAATGTGTGTGTGTTACATCTAGTAATGTGTGCATGTGTGTGTAGGGCATCTAGTAATGTGTGCGTGTGTGTAGGGCATCTAGTAATGTGCGTGTGTGTGTGGCATCTAGTAATGTGTGCGTGTGTGTAGGGCATCTAGTAATGTGCGTGTGTGTGTGGCATCTAGTAATGTGTGCGTGTGTGTGTGGCATCTAGTAATGTGTGCGTGTGTGTATGGCATCTAGTAATGTGTGCGTGTGTGTGTGGCATCTAGTAATGTGTGTGTGTGTGTGTGTGACATCTAGTAATGTGTGCGTGTGTGTAGGGCATCTAGTAATGTGTGCGTGTGTGTAGGGCATCTAGTAATGTGTGTGTGCGTGTGTGTAGGGCATCTAGTAATGTGTGCGTGTGTGTAGGGCATCTAGTAATGTGGGTGTGTGTGTGTGTGACATCTAGTAATGTGTGCGTGTGTGTAGGGCATCTAGTAATGTGTGCGTGTGTGTGTGACATCTAGTAATGTGTGTGTGCGTGTGTGTATGGCATCTAGTAATGTGTGCGTGTGTGTAGGGCATCTAGTATTGTGTGTGTGTGACATCTAGTAATGTGTGCGTGTGTGTAGGGTATCTAGTAATGTGTGTGTGTGTGTGTGTGTGTGTGACATCTAGTAATGTGTGCATGTGTGTGTGGCATCTAGCAATGTGTGTGTGTGTGTGTGTGTGTGTGTGACATCTAGTAATGTGTGTGTGTGTGACATCTAGTAATGTGTGTGTGTGTGTGACATTTAGTAATGTGTGCGTGTGTGTAGGGCATCTAGTAATGTGTGCGTGTGTGTGTGTGGCATCTAGTAATGTGTGTATGTGTGTAGGGCATCTAGTAATGTGTGTGTGTGTGTGGCATCTAGTAATGTGTGTGTGTGTGTGTGTGTGTGTGTGTGTAGGGCATCTAGTAATGTGTGTGTGTGTGTGGCATCTAGTAATGTGTGCGTGTGTGTGTGACATCTAGTAATGTGTGCGTGTGTGTAGGGTATCTAGTAATGTGTGTGTGCGTGGGGCATCTAGTAATGTGTGCGTGTGTGTAGGGTATCTAGTAATGTGTGTGTGTGCGTGGGGCATCTAGTATTGTGTGCGTGTGTGTGTGGCATCTAGTAATGTGTGCGTGTGTGTAGGGCATCTAGTAATGTGTGCGTGTGTAGGGCATCTAGTAATGTGCGTGTGTGTGTGGCATCTAGTAATGTGTGCGTGTGTGTAGGGCATCTAGTAATGTGCGTGTTTGTGTGGAATCTAGTAATGTGTGCGTGTGTGTGTGGCATCTAGTAATGTGTGCGTGTGTGTAGGGCATCTAGTAATGTGTGCGTGTGTGTGTGGCATCTAGTAATGTGTGTGTGTGTGTGTGACATCTAGTAATGTGTGCGTGTGTGTAGGGCATCTAGTAATGTGTGCGTGTGTGTAGGGCATCTAGTAATGTGCGTGTGTGTTTGGCATCTAGTAATGTGTGCGTGTGTGTAGGGCATCTAGTAATGTGTGCGTGTGTGTAGGGCATCTAGTAATGTGCGTGTGTGTGTGGCATTTAGTAATGTGTGCGTGTGTGTAGGGCATCTAGTAATGTGCGTGTGTGTGTGGCATCTAGTAATGTGTGCGTGTGTGTATGGCATCTAGTAATGTGTGCGTGTGTGTGTGTGGCATCTAGTAATGTGTGTGTGTGTGACATCTAGTAATGTGCGTGTGTGTGTGGCATCTAGTAATGCGTGAGTTTTTGTAGGGCATCTAGTAATGTGTGCGTGTGTGTAGGGCATCTAGTAATGAGTGCGTGTGTGTATGGCATCTAGTAATGAGTGCGTGTGTGTATGGCATCTAGTAATGTGTGCGTGTGTGTGTAGGGTATCTAGTAGGGGTGTGCACCGGCCACTTTTCGTGTTTTGTGTTTTGGTTTTGGATCTGGATCTTTCTTCTTGTTTTGGATCTGGATTGGTTTTGCCAAAACCACCCTTCCGTGTTTTGGGTTCTGGGTTTTGTGTTTTGGATCTGTATTTTTTTGAAAAAAAGCATAAAAACAGCTAAAATCACAGAATTTGTAGGTTTTTCTGCTCCTATGCTATTATTAACCTCAATAACCTTAATTTCCACTCATTTCCAGTCTATTCTGAACACCTCACACCTCACAATAGTGTTTTTATGTCCAAAAGGTTGCACCGAGGTAGCTGGATGACTATGCTAAGCGACACGAGTGGGCGGCACAAACACGTGACCCATCTAGGAGTGACACTGCAGTGGCAGACAGGATGGCAGTTAGAAAAACTAGGCCCCAAACTGTACATAATGCAAAGAAAAAAAGAGGTGCAAGATGGAATTGTCCTTGGGCCCTCCCACCCACCCTTATGTTGTATAAACAGGACATGCACACTTTAACAAATCAATCATTTCAGTGCCAGGGTCTGCCACACAACTGTGGCTGAAATGATTGGTTCGTTTGGGCCCCCACAAAACAAGCTGGCAATTAATGTGTCCCTGCACAAACTGGCTCTACGGAGGCAAGATGTCATCCTCATCCTCCTCATCCACCGATTCCTCACCCTCTTCAGTGTGTACATCCTCATCCTCACAAAGTATTAACTCGTCCCCACTTGAATCCACCACCACAGGTCCCTCTGTACGTTCTGGAGGCTGGTCTCCCTGGAAGAGCTGATAATTCATTTTGATGAACATCATCTTCTCCACATTCTGTGGAAGCAACCTCCTACGCCTTTCGCTGACAAGGTTCCCGGCTGCACTAAACACTCTTTCGGAGTACACACTGGAGGGGGGGCAACTCAGGTAAAATAGAGCCAGTTTGTACAGGGGCCTCCAAATTGCCTCTTTTTCCTGCCAGTACAGGTATGGACTGTCTGACATGCCTACTTGGATGCTGTCACCGATGTAATCCTCCACCATTCTGTCAATGGTGACAGTATCATATGCAGTGACAGTAGACATGTCAGAAATTGTTGCCAGGTCCTTCAGTCCGGACCAGATGTCCAAACTTGATCCTGCCTGCCCTGCATCACCGCCAGCGGGTTGCTTAGGATACCTAAGTTTTTTCCTGGCAGCCCCAGTTGCGGGAGAAAATGAAGAAGGAGCCGTTGACGTGTCACGTTCCGCTTCAGCTGACAGTGTGTTCACCAGCAGGTCTTTGCACCTCTGCAGGCTTGTGTCGGCCGGAAAGAGAGACACCACATAGGCTTTAAACCTAGGATCGAGCACGGTGGCCAAAATGTAGTGGTCTGATTTCAACAGATTGACCACCCTGGAATCCTGGCAAAGCGAATGAAGAGCTTCATCCACAAGTCCCACATGCCGAGCGGAATCGCTCCGTCTTAGCTCCTCCTTCACTTTCTCCAGCTGCTTCTGCAAAAGCCTGATGAGGGGAATGACCTGACTCAAGCTGGCAGTGTCTGAACTGACTTCACGTGTGGCAAGTTCGAAGGGCTGAAGAACCTTGCACAACACGGAAATCATTCTCCACTGCGCTTGAGTCAGGTGCATACCCCCTCCTTTGCCTATGTCATAGGTGGATGTATAGGCTTGTATGGCCTTTTGCTGCTCCTCCATCCTCTGAAGCATATAGAGGGTTGAGTTCCACCGCGTCACAACCTCTTGCTTCAGGTGATGGCGGGGCAGGTTCAAGAGTGTTTGCTGGCGCTCCAGTCTTCGGCACGCAGTCGCTGAATGGCGAAAGTGGCCAGAAATTTTTCGGGCCACCCAAAGCGTCTCCTGCACGCCCCTGTCGCTTTTCAGAAAATTCTGCACCACCAAGTTTATTGTGTGAGCAAAACATGGGACGTGCTGGAATTTGCCCAGATGTAATGCCCGCACAATATTGGTGGCGTTGTCAGATATCACAAATCCCCAGGAGAGTCTAAGTGGGGTAAGCCACTGGGCGATGATTTCCCTCAGTTTCTCTAAGAGGTTGTCGGCGGTGTGCCTCTTACTGAAACCGGTGATACACAGCGTAGCCTGCCTTGTAACGAGCTGGCGTTTCTGAGATGCTGCTACTGGTGACGCTGCTGCTGTTGCTGCGTAAGGTGATACATCTACCCAGTGGGCTGTCACAGTCATATAGTCCTTAGTCTGCCCTGTTCCACTTGTCCACATGTCCGTGGTTAAGTGGACATTGTGTACAACGGCATTTTTCAGGACACTGAGGACACTTTTTCTGACGTTTCTGTACAGTCTCGGTATCGCCTGCCTAGTGAAGTGGAATCTAGACGGGATTTGGAACCGGGGACACACTACCTCCATCAATTGTCTAAATCCCACTGCACTAATGGCGGATACCGGACGCACGTCTAACACCAACATAGCAGTCAAGGCCTCAGTTATACGTTTTGCTTCAGGATGACTGCTGTCGTACTTCATCCTCCTCGCTAAGGACTGTTGGAGGGTCAATTGTTTAGTAAAAGTAGTGGTGTTCCTACTTCCTCTCTGGGATGATGAACGACTCCCAGCAGCAGCAACAGCAGCAGCGGCAGCAGTAGGCGTAGCAATGCAGGATCCTCCAGAGGAATCCCGGATAGGAGAGTCAGTCATGCCAGTGACATGGCCTGCAGGACTACTTCCGATCCTGACTAAGGAGGAAATTGACGAGGAGGGAGTTGACGGTGTGGTTTGCAGGCGCTTGGATACAACAGGACAACGGGATTTAGGTGTCCCTGGACTGCTTACGGTCTTAGCCAAAGTTTCTGAACTTGACAGTAACTTTTTATGAACGCGCTGCAGGTGCCGTATAAGGGAGGATGTTCCTAGGTGGTTGACGTCCCTACCCCTACTTATTTCACCTTTACATATGGTACATATGGCAAGACAGTTGTTGTCCGGATTTGGATAGAAATATTGCCAGACCAAAGAGGTGGAATGTTTGGTCTTCTGCCCAGGCATGACCGTGATGGGCTTTTTCATCCCACGGACAACAACTGTCTCCCCCGGAGCCTGATTTAAACAAACCACATCACCATCAGAATCCTCCTCGCCAACTTCCTCCTCAGCGCCAGCTACACCAGTATCCTCATCCTGTTGTACTTCAACAGTGACATCTTCAATTTGCATATCAGCAAGTGGACTGTGGGTGCTTCTTTCAGCACTTGCAGGGGGCGTGCAAATGGTGGAAAGAGCCACCTCTTCCCGTCCAGTGCTGGGAAGGTCAGGCATCGCAACCACCACCACACTTGGACTCTCCTTGGGGATTTGTGATATCTTCTTAGAAAGCACAGTTCTTCGCTGTGCTTTTGCCAGCTTAACTCTTTTGATTTTTTTAGTGGGAGGAGGGCTTCCATCGTCATGTGAAGCTGAACCACTAGTCATGAACATACTAGGGATCGACCTTAGCCGTTCCTTGCCACTCCGTGTCGTAAATGGCATATTGGCAAGTTTACGTTTCTCTTCAGCTGATTTAAATGTCTTTTTCAAGGTCATTTTCCTGAACTTTGCCATTTGGGATTGTATGTGCCCTCTACTATGACATTGGGCATCGGCCTTGGCAGACGACGTTGATGGCATGTTATCGTCTATGTCATGACTAGTGGCAGCAGCTTCAGCACTAGGAGGAAGTGGTTCTTGATCTTTCTCTATTTTATTTTTATCGGAGAAAGTTTGGTCCTCCATTTATGTTATATCGATTTGATATATACGTGCGGCTAAACCCAGAAAATAATTTTTTTTTTGGTTTGGACTGGAGTGTACTTTGGGGGTTACAGCACCCTTTAACGGTCAAGCCAGCCGGCCCTTTACTTATGACACAGGCGCACGCTTGGCACTACTTTGTTGATGCACGTGCGGCTACTGCGCACACAATTCACAAACACAGAAAATAATTTTTTTTTAGGTTTGGACTGGAGTGTACTTTCGGGGGTTAGAGCACCCTTAACGGTCAAGCCAGCCGGCCCTTTACTTATGACACAGGCGCACGCTTGGCACTACTTTGTTGATGCACGTGCGGCTACTGCGCACACAATTCACAAACACAGAAAATAATTTTTTTTTTGGTTTGGACTGGAGTGTACTTTCGGGGGTTACAGCACCCTTAACGGTCAAGCCAGCCGGCCCTTTACTTATGACACAGGCGCACGCTTGGCACTACTTTGTTGATGCACGTGCGGCTACTGCGCACACAATTCACAAACACAGAAAATAATTTTTTTTTAGGTTTGGACTGGAGTGTACTTTCGGGGGTTACAGCACCCTTAACGGTCAAGCCAGCCGGCCCTTTACTTATGACACAGGCGCACGCTTGGCACTACTTTGTTGATGCACGTGCGGCTACTGCGCACACAATTCACAAACACAGAAAATAATTTTTTTTTGGTTTGGACTGGAGTGTACTTTCGGGGGTTACAGCACCCTTTAACGGTCAAGCCAGCCGGCCCTTTACTTATGACACAGGCGCACGCTTGGCACTACTTTGTTGATGCACGTGCGGCTACTGCGCACACAATTCACAAACACAGAAAATAAATTTTTTTTGGTTTGGACTGGAGTGTACTTTCGGGGGTTACAGCACCCTTTAACGGTCAAGCCAGCCGGCCCTTTACTTATGACACAGGCGCACGCTTGGCACTACTTTGTTGATGCACGTGCGGCTACTGCGCACACAATTCACAAACACAGAAAATAATTTTTTTTTAGGTTTGGACTGGAGTGTACTTTCGGGGGTTACAGCACCCTTAACGGTCAAGCCAGCCGGCCCTTTACTTATGACACAGGCGCACGCTTGGCACTACTTTGTTGATGCACGTGCGGCTACTGCGCACACAATTCACAAACACAGAAAATAATTTTTTTTTAGGTTTGGACTGGAGTGTACTTTCGGGGGTTACAGCACCCTTAACGGTCAAGCCAGCCGGCCCTTTACTTATGACACAGGCGCACGCTTGGCACTACTTTGTTGATGCACGTGCGGCTACTGCGCACACAATTCACAAACACAGAAAATAATTTTTTTTTGGTTTGGACTGGAGTGTACTTTCGGGGGTTACAGCACCCTTTAACGGTCAAGCCAGCCGGCGCCTTACTTATGACACAGGCGCACGCTTGGCACTACTTTGTTGATGCACGTGCGGCTACTGCGCACACAATTCACAAACACAGAAAATAATTTTTTTTTGGTTTGGACTGGAGTGTACTTTCGGGGGTTACAGCACCCTTTAACGGTCAAGCCAGCCGGCCCTTTACTTATGACACAGGCGCACGCTTGGCACTACTTTGTTGATGCACGTGCGGCTACTGCGCACACAATTCACAAACACAGAAAATAATTTTTTTTTAGGTTTGGACTGGAGTGTACTTTCGGGGGTTACAGCACCCTTAACGGTCAAGCCAGCCGGCCCTTTACTTATGACACAGGCGCACGCTTGGCACTACTTTGTTGATGCACGTGCGGCTACTGCGCACACAATTCACAAACACAGAAAATAATTTTTTTTTAGGTTTGGACTGGAGTGTACTTTCGGGGGTTACAGCACCCTTAACGGTCAAGCCAGCCGGCCCTTTACTTATGACACAGGCGCACGCTTGGCACTACTTTGTTGATGCACGTGCGGCTACTGCGCACACAATTCACAAACACAGAAAATAATTATTTTTTTGGTTTGGACTGGAGTGTACTTTCGGGGGTTACAGCACCCTTAACGGTCAAGCCAGCCGGCCCTTTACTTATGACACAGGCGCACGCTTGGCACTACTTTGTTGATGCACGTGCGGCTACTGCGCACACAATTCACAAACACAGAAAATAATTTTTTTTTAGGTTTGGACTGGAGTGTACTTTCGGGGGTTACAGCACCCTTAACGGTCAAGCCAGCCGGCCCTTTACTTATGACACAGGCGCACGCTTGGCACTACTTTGTTGATGCACGTGCGGCTACTGCGCACACAATTCACAAACACAGAAAATAATTTTTTTTTGGTTTGGACTGGAGTGTACTTTCGGGGGTTACAGCACCCTTTAACGGTCAAGCCAGCCGGCCCTTTACTTATGACACAGGCGCACGCTTGGCACTACTTTGTTGATGCACGTGCGGCTACTGCGCACACAATTCACAAACACAGAAAATAATTTTTTTTTGGTTTGGACTGGAGTGTACTTTCGGGGGTTACAGCACCCTTTAACGGTCAAGCCAGCCGGCCCTTTACTTATGACACAGGCGCACGCTTGGCACTACTTTGTTGATGCACGTGCGGCTACTGCGCACACAATTCACAAACACAGAAAATATATTATTTTTTTAGCACTTGGGGGGAGCACCCCTGATGGACAGAGCACCCCCTGGACAACACTACAGCACCCCTTTAGGACTGGGACACTGCACAGGACTTTGGAGTGGACACAGCCCCTATGGAGAACTGACTGCACAACACAGTCCAGCCAGCCCCTATGGACTTTGAAGTAGTGGACACAGCCCCTATTAACAACAGCAGCACAGCACAACACAGCCAGCCCCTATGGACTTTGAAGTAGTGGACAACAGCAGCACTACACTACACTACACTACACAGCACTAACTCCCACCCTCCCTCTTCACTGTCCACAGCCGAGTGAGAAAATGGCGCCAACGCGGGTACCTTATATAGGATCCAAAACCCGCGAGACTCGGAAGGCGGGATGATGACGTTTTGCCTCGATTTCAGATCCGAGTCAGGCGGGAAAAGTCGAGCCTGACTCGGATCGGACTCGGATCGGGGGGGCTCGGGGGGGTTCGGATTTCAGAAATCCGAACCCGCTCACCCCTAGTATCAAGTAATGTGTGCGTGTGTGTATGGCATCTAGTAATGTGTGCGTGTGTGTAGGGCATCTAGTAATGTGTGCATGTGTGTAAGGCATCTAGTAATGTGTGCGTGTGTGTATGGCATCTAGTAATGAGTGAGTGTGTATGGGATCTAGTAATGTGTGCGTGTGTGTGTAGGGTATCTAGTAATGTGTGCGTGTGTGTATGGCATCTAGTAATGTGTGCGTGTGTGTAGGGCATCTAGTAATGAGTGCGTGTGTGGAGGGCATCTTGTAATGTGCGTGTGTGTGTGGCATCTAGTAATGTGTGTGTGTTTGGCATCTAGTAATGTGTGTGTGCGTGTGTGTAGGGCATCTAGTAATGTGTGCGTGTGTGTAGGGCATCTAGTAATGTGCGTGTGTGTGTGGCATCTAGTAATGTGTGTGTGCGTGTGTGTAGGGCATCTAGTAATGTGTGCGTGTGTGTAGGGCATCTAGTAATGTGCGTGTGTGTGTGGCATCTAGTAATGTGTGCGTGTGTGTAGGGCATCTAGTAATGTGCGTGTTTGTGTGGAATCTAGTAATGTGTGCGTGTGTGTGTGGCATCTAGTAATGTGTGCGTGTGTGTAGGGCATCTAGTAATGTGTGCGTGTGTGTGTGGCATCTAGTAATGTGTGTGTGTGTGTGTGACATCTAGTAATGTGTGCGTGTGTGTAGGGCATCTAGTAATGTGTGTGTAGGGCATCTAGTAATGTGTGCGTGTGTGTAGGGCATCTAGTAATGTGTGTGTGTGTGTGTGACATCTAGTAATGTGTGCGTGTGTGTAGGGCATCTAGTAATGTGTGCGTGTGTGTAGGGCATCTAGTAATGTGCGTGTGTGTGTGGCATCTAGTAATGTGTGCCTGTGTGTAGGGCATCTAGTAATGTGCGTGTGTGTGTGGCATCTAGTAATGTGTGCGTGTGTGTGTGGCATCTAGTAATGTGTGCGTGTGTGTATGGCATCTAGTAATGTGTGCGTGTGTGTGGCATCTAGTAATGTGTGTGTGAGTGTGTGACATCTAGTAATGTGTGCGTGTGTGTAGGGCATCTAGTAATGTTTGTGTGTGTAGGGCATCTAGTAATGTGTGCGTGTGTATAGGGCATCTAGTAATGTGTGTGTGTGTGTGTGTGTGTGTGACATCTACTAATGTGTGCGTGTGTGTAGGGCATCTAGTAATGTGTGCGTGTGTGTATGGCATCTAGTAATGTGTTTGTGTGTGTGTGTGTGTGTAGAGCATCTGGTAATGTGTGTAGGGCATCTAGTAATGTGTGTGTGTGTGTGTGTGTGTGTAGGGCATCTAGTAATGTGTGTGTAGGGCATCTAGTAATGTGTGTGTAGGTCATATAGTAATGTGTGTGTGTGTCATCTAGTAATGTGTGTGTGTGTGTGTGTAGGGCATCTAGTAATGTGTGTGTGTGTGTGTCTAGGGCATCTAGTAATGTGTGTGTGTGTCATCTAGTAATGTGTGTGTGTGTGTAGGGCATCTAGTAATGTGTGTGTGTGTGTGTGTAGGGCATCTAGTAATGTGTGTGTGTGTAGGGCATTTAGTAATGTGAATGTGTGTGTATGTGTAGGGCATCTAGTAATGTGTGTGTGTGTCATCTAGTAATGTGTGTGTGTGTGTGGCATCTAGTAATGTGTGTTTGTGTGTGTGTGGCATCTAGTAATGTGTACGTGTGTGTGTGTGGCATCTAGTAATGTGTGTTTGTGTGTGTGTGGCATCTTGTAATGTTTGCGTGTGGCATCTAGTATTGTGTATTTGTGTGTGTGTGGCATCTAGTAATGTGTGTGTGTGTGGCATCTAGTAATGTGTGTGTGTGTGTGTGTGGCATCTAGTCGTGTGTGTGTGTTGCATCTAGTACTGTGTCTGTGTGTGTGTATGTGGCATCTAGTAATGTGTGTGAGTGTGTGTGAGTGTGTGGCATCTAGTAATGTGTGTGTGGCATCTGATAATGTGTGCATGTGTGTAGGGCATCTAGTAATGTGTGTGTGTGTAGGGCATCTAGTAATGTGTGCGTGTGTATAGGGCATCTAGTAATGTGTGTGTGTGTGTGTGTGTGTGTGTGTGTGACATCTACTAATGTGTGCGTGTGTGTAGGGCATCTAGTAATGTGTGCGTGTGTGTGTGACATCTAGTAATGTGTGTGTGCGTGTGTGTATGGCATCTAGTAATGTGTTTGTGTGTGTGTGTGTGTGTAGAGCATCTGGTAATGTGTGTAGGGCATCTAGTAATGTGTGTGTGTGTGTGTGTGTGTGTAGGGCATCTAGTAATGTGTGTGTAGGGCATCTAGTAATGTGTGTGTAGGTCATATAGTAATGTGTGTGTGTGTCATCTAGTAATGTGTGTGTGTGTGTGTAGGGCATCTAGTAATGTGTGTGTGTGTGTGTGTGTGTGTGTGTGTGTGTGTGTGTGTAGGGCATCTAGTAATGTGTGTGTGTGTCATCTAGTAATGTGTGTGTGTGTGTAGGGCATCTAGTAATGTGTGTGTGTGTGTGTGTAGGGCATCTAGTAATGTGTGTGTGTGTAGGGCATTTAGTAATGTGAATGTGTGTGTATGTGTAGGGCATCTAGTAATGTGTGTGTGTGTCATCTAGTAATGTGTGTGTGTGTGGCATCTAGTAATGTGTGTTTGTGTGTGTGTGGCATCTAGTAATGTGTACGTGTGTGTGTGTGGCATCTAGTAATGTGTGTTTGTGTGTGTGTGGCATCTTGTAATGTTTGCGTGTGGCATCTAGTATTGTGTATTTGTGTGTGTGTGGCATCTAGTAATGTGTGTGTGTGTGGCATCTAGTAATGTGTGTGTGTGTGTGTGTGTGTGTGTGGCATCTAGTCGTGTGTGTGTGTGGCATCTAGTACTGTGTCTGTGTGTGTGTATGTGGCATCTAGTAATGTGTGTGAGTGTGTGTGAGTGTGTGGCATCTAGTAATGTGTGTGTGGCATCTGATTATGTGTGCATGTGTGTAGGGCATCTAGTAATGTGTATGTGTGTGTGTGTGGCATCTAGTAATGTGTGCGTGTGTGTAGGGCATCTAGTAATGTGTGCGTGTGTGTAAGGCATCTAGTAATGTGCACGTGTGTGTGTTGCATCTAGTAATGTGTGTGTGTGTGTAGGGCATCTAGTAATGTGTGCGTGTGTGTAGGTCATCTAGTAATGAGTGCGTGTGTGTAGGGCATCTAGTAATGTGTACGTGTGCGTGTGTGTAGGGCATCTAGTAATGAGTGCGTGTGTGTAGGGCATCTAGTAATGTGTGCGTGTGTGTAGGGCATCTAGTAATGTGTACGTGTGTGTGTGTGGCATCTAGTAATGTGTGTGTGTGTGAAGGGCATCTAGTAATGTGTGCGTGTGTGTAGGGCATCTAGTAATGAGTGCGTGTGTGTAGGGCATCTAGTAATGTGTACGTGTGTGTGTGACATCTAGTAATGAGTGCGTGTGTGTAGGGCATCTAGTAATGTGTGCGTGTGTGTAGGGCATCTAGTAATGAGTGCGGGTGTGTAGGGCATCTAGTAATGTGTGTGTGTGACATCTAGTAATGTGCGCGTGTGACATCTAGTAATGTGCGTGTCTGTGTGTGTAGGGCATCTAGTAATGTGTGTGTGCGTGTTTGAAGGACATCTAGTAATGTGTGTGTGTGTGTAGGGCATCTAGTAATGTGTGTGTGTGTGTAGGGCATCTAGTAATGTGTGCGTGTGTGTAGGGCATCTAGTAATGTGTGTGTGTATGGCATCAAGTAATGTGTGCGTGTGTTTAGGGCATCTAGTAATGTGTGTGTGTGTATGGCATCTAGTAATGTGTGTGTGTAGGGCATCTAGTAATGTGTATGTGTGTGTGTAGGGCATCTAGTAATGTGTGTGTGTGTGTAGGACATCTAGTAATCTGTGCGTGTGTGTATGGCATCTAGTAATTTGTGCGTGTGTGTGTAGGGTATCTAGTAATGTGTGTGTGTGTGTATGGCATCTAGTAATGTGTGCGTGTGTGTATGGCATCTAGTAATGTGTGTGTGTGTAGGGCATCTAGTAATGTGTGTGTGTGTGTGTAGGGCATCTAGTAATGTGTGTGTGTGTATGGCATCTAGTAATGTGTGTGTGTAGGGCATCTAGTAATGTGAATGTGTGTATGTGTGTAGGGCATATAGTAATGTGTGCGTGTGTGTAGGACATCTAGTAATGTGTGAGTGTGTGTAGGGCATCTAGTAATGTGTGTGTGTGTGTGTGTGTGTGTAGGTTATCTAGTAATGTGTGCGTGTGTGTAGGGTATCTAGTAATGTGTGTGTGTGTGTGTGTGTGTGTGTGACATCTAGTAATGTGTGCGTGTGTGTATGGTATCTAGTAATGTGTGCGTGTGTGTGTGGCATCTAGTAATGTGTGCGTGTGTGTAGGGCATCTAGTAATGTGTGCGTGTGTGTAGGGCATCTAGTAATGTGCGTGTGTGTGTGGCATCTAGTAATGTGTGCGTGTGTGTAGGGCATCTAGTAATGTGCGTGTGTGTGTGGCATCTAGTAATGTGTGCGTGTGTGTGTGGCATCTAGTAATGTGTGCGTGTGTGTAGGGCATCTAGTAATGTGTGCGTGTGTGTGTGTGGCATCTAGTAATGTGTGTGTGTGTGACATCTAGTAATGTGCGTGTGTGTGTGTCATCTAGTAATGTGTGCGTGTGTGTAGGGCATCTAGTAATGTGTGCGTGTGTGTAGGGCATCTAGTAATGTGTGCGTGTGTGTATGGCATCTAGTAATGAGTGCGTGTGTGTATGGCATCCAGTAATGTGTGCGTGTGTGTGTATGGTATCTAGTAATGTGTGCGTGTGTGTATGGCATCTAGTAATGTGTGCGTGTGTGTAGGGCATCTAGTAATGAGTGCGTGTGTGTAGGACATCTTGTAATGTGCATGTGTGTGTGGCATCTAGTAATGTGTGTGTGTGTGTGGCATCTAGTAATGTGTGTGTGCGTGTGTGTAGGGCATCTAGTAATGTGTGCGTGTGTGTAGGGCATCTAGTAATGTCCGTGTGTGTGTATGGCATCTAGTAATGTGTGTGTGCGTGTGTGGGTGGCATCTAGTAATGTGTGTGTGCGTGTGTGTAGGGCATCTAGTAATGTGTGCGTGTGTGTAGGGCATCTAGTAATGTGCGTGTGTGTGTGGCATCTAGTAATGTGTGCGTGTGTGTAGGGCATCTATTAATGTGCGTGTTTGTGTGGAATCTAGTAATGTGTGCGTGTGTGTGTGGCATCTAGTAATGTGTGCGTGTGTGTAGGGCATCTAGTAATGTGTGCGTGTGTGTGTGGCATCTAGTAATGTGTGTGTGTGTGTATGACATCTAGTAATGTGTGCGTGTGTGTAGGGCATCTAGTAATGTGTGCGTGTGTGTGGCATCTAGTAATGTGTGCGTGTGTGTGTGGCATCTAGTAATGTGTGCGTGTGTGTATGGCATCTAGTAATGTTTGCGTGTGTGTGTGGCATCTAGTAATGTGTGTGTGTGTGTGTGTGACATCTAGTAATGTGTGCGTGTGTGTAGGGCATCTAGTAATGTGTGCGTGTGTGTAGGGCATCTAGTAATGTGTGTGTGCGTGTGTGTAGGGCATCTAGTAATGTGTGCGTGTGTGTAGGGCATCTAGTAATGTGGGTGTGTGTGTGTGTGACATCTAGTAATGTGTGCGTGTGTGTAGGGCATCTAGTAATGTGCGTGTGTGTGTGGCATCTAGTAATGTGTGCGTGTGTGTGTGGCATCTAGTAATGTGTGCGTGTGTGTAGGGCATCTAGTAATGTGTGCGTGTGTGTGTGGCATCTAGTAATGTGTGTGTGTGTGTGACATCTAGTAATGTGTGCGTGTGTGTAGGGCATCTAGTAATGTGTGTGTCGGGCATCTAGTAATGTGTGCGTGTGTGTAGGGCATCTTGTAATGTGTGTGTGTGACATCTAGTAATGTGTGCATGTGTGTGTAGGGCATCTAGTAATGTGTGCGTGTGTGTAGGGCATCTAGTAATGTGCGTGTGTGTGGCATCTAGTAATGTGTGCGTGTGTGTAGGGCATCTAGTAATGTGCGTGTGTGTGTGGCATCTAGTAATGTGTGCGTGTGTGTGTGGCATCTAGTAATGTGTGCGTGTGTGTATGGCATCTAGTAATGTTTGCGTGTGTGTGTGGCATCTAGTAATGTGTGTGTGTGTGTGTGTGACATCTAGTAATGTGTGCGTGTGTGTAGGGCATCTAGTAATGTGTGCGTGTGTGTAGGGCATCTAGTAATGTGTGTGTGCGTGTGTGTAGGGCATCTAGTAATGTGTGCGTGTGTGTAGGGCATCTAGTAATGTGGGTGTGTGTGTGTGTGACATCTAGTAATGTGTGCGTGTGTGTAGGGCATCTAGTAATGTGTGCGTGTGTGTGTGACATCTAGTAATGTGTGTGTGCGTGTGTGTATGGCATCTAGTAATGTGTGCGTGTGTGTAGGGCATCTAGTATTGTGTGTGTGTGACATCTAGTAATGTGTGCGTGTGTGTAGGGTATCTAGTAATGTGTGTGTGTGTGTGTGTGTGTGTGTGTGACATCTAGTAATGTGTGCGTGTGTGTGTGGCATCCAGCAATGTGTGTGTGTGTGTGTGTGTGACATCTAGTAATGTGTGTGTGTGTGACATCTAGTAATGTGTGTGTGTGTGTGACATTTACTAATGTGTGCGTGTGTGTAGGGCATCTAGTAATGTGTGCGTGTGTGTGTGTGGCATCTAGTAATGTGTGTATGTGTGTAGGGCATCTAGTAATGTGTGTGTGTGTGTGGCATCTAGTAATGTGTGTGTGTGTAGGGCATCTAGTAATGTGTGCGTGTGTGTAGGGTATCTAGTAATGTGTGTGTGTGCGTGGGGCATCTAGTATTGTGTGCGTGTGTGTGTGGCATCTAGTAATGTGTGCGTGTGTGTAGGGCATCTAGTAATGTGTGCGTGTGTAGGGCATCTAGTAATGTGTGTGTGTGTGTGACATCTAGTAATGTGTGTGTGTGTGGCATCTATTAATGTGTGCGTGTGTGTAGGGCATCTAGTAATGTGTGCGTGTGTGTAGGGCATCTAGTAATGTGTGTGTGTGTGTAGGGCATCTAGTAATGTGTGTGTGACATCTAGTAATGTGTGCGTGTGTGTAGGGCATCTACTAATGTGTGTGCGTGTGTGTAGGGTATCTAGTAATGTGTGCATGTGTGTGTGACATCTAGTAATGTGTGCGTGTGTGTGTGGCATCTAGTAATGTGTGCGTGTGTGTGTGGCATCTAGTAATATGTGCGTGTGTGTAGGGCATTTAGTAATGTGTGCGTGTGTGTAGGGTATCTAGTAATGTGTGTGTGTGTGTAGGGCATCTAGTAATGTGTGGGTGTGTGTGGCATCTAGTAATGTGTGCGTGTGTGTAGGACATTTAGTAATGTGTGCGTGTGTGTAGGGTATCTAGTAATGTGTGTGTGTAGGGTATCTAGTAATGTTTGTGTGTGTGTGTGTGTGTGTGTGACATCTTGTAATGTGTGTGTGTGTAGGGTATCTAGTAATGTGTGTGTGTGTAGGGCATCTAGTAATGTGTGCGTGTGTGTGTGGCATCTAGTAATGTGTGCGTGTGTGTAGGGCATTTAGTAATGTGTGCGTGTGTGTGTGTGTGACATCTAGTAATGTGTGCGTGTGTGTAGGGTATCTAGTAATGTGTGTGTGCGTGGGGCATCTAGAAATGTGTGCGTGTGTGTAGGGTATCTAGTAATGTGTGTGTGTGTGTGGGGCATCTAGTAGTGTGTGCGTGTGTTTAGGGTATCTAGTAATGTGTGTGTGTGTAGGACATCTAGTAATGAGTGCGTGTGTGTAGGGCATCTAGTAATGTGTGCGTGTGTGTAGGGCATCTAGTAATGAGTGCGTCTGTGAAGGGCATCTAGTAATGTGTGTGTGTGACATCTAGTAATGTGCGTGTAGGGCATCTAGTAATGTGCGTGTGTGACATCTAGTAATGTGCGTGTGTGTGTGTGTGTAGGGCATCTAGTAATGTGTGTGTGCGTGTTTGAAGGACATCTAGTAATGTGTGTGTGTGTGTAGGGCATCTAGTAATGTGTGTGTGTAGGGCATCTAGTAATGTGTGCGTGTGTGTAGGGCATCTAGTAATGTGAGCGTGTGTGTAGGGCATCTAGTAATGTGTGTGTGTAGGGCATCAAGTAATGTGTGCGAGTGTGTAGGGCATCTAGTATTGTGTGTGTGTGTATAGCATCTAGTAATGTGTGTGTGTAGGGCATCTAGTAATGTGTGTGTGTAGGGCATCTAGTAATGTGTGTGTGTGTGTAGGACATCTAGAAATGTGTGCGTGTGTGTAGGACATCTAGTAATGTGTGCGTGTGTGTACGGCATCTAGTAATGTGTGCGTGTGTGTGTAGGGTATCTAGTAATGTGTGTGTGTGTGTATGGCATCTAGTAATGTGTGCGTGTGTGTATGGCATCTAGTAATTTGTGTGTGTGTGTAGGGCATCTAGTAATGTGTGTGTGTGTGTGTTGGGCATCTAGTAATGTGTGTGTGTGTATGGCATCTAGTAATGTGTGTGTGTAGGGTATCTAGTAATGTGTGTGTGTGTGTGTAGGGCATCTAGTAATGTGAATGTGTGTATGTTTGTAGGGCATATAGTAATGTGTGCGTGTGTGTAGGACATCTAGTAATGTGTGCGTGTGTGTAGGGCATCTAGTAATGTGTGTGTGTGTGTGTGTGTGTAGGGTATCTAGTAATGTGTGCGTGTGTGTATGGCATCTAGTAATGAGTGCGTGTGTGTAGGGTATCTAGTAATTAGGGGTGTGCACCGGCCACTTTTCGTGTTTTGTGTTTTGGTTTTGGATCTGGATCTTTCTTTGTGTTTTGGATCTGGATTGGTTTTGCCAAAACCACCCTTCCGTGTTTTGGGTTCTGCGTTTTGTGTTTTGGATCTGTATTTTTTTTTTAAAAAGCATAAAAACAGCTAAAATCACAGAATTTGTTGGTTTCTCTGCTCCTATGCTATTATTAACCTCAATAACCTTAATTTCCACTCATTTCCAGTCTATTCTGAACACCTCACACCTCACAATAGTGTTTTCATGTCCAAAAGGTTGCACCGAGGTAGCTGGATGACTATGCTAAGCGACACGAGTGGGCGGCACAAACACGTGACCCATCTAGGAGTGACACTGCAGTGGCAGACAGGATGGCAGTTAGAAAAACTAGGCCCCAAACTGTACATAATGCAAAGAAAAAAAAGAAGTGCAAGATGGAATTGTCCTTGGGCCCTCCCACCCACCCTTATGTTGTATAAACAGGACATGCACACTTTAACAAATCAATCATTTCAGCGCCAGGGTCTGCCACACAACTGTGGCTGAAATGATTGGTTCGTTTGGGCCCCCACAAAACAAGCTGGCAATTAATGTGTCCCTGCACAAACTGGCTCTACGGAGGCAAGATGTCATCCTCATCCTCCTCATCCACCGATTCCTCACCCTCTTCAGTGTGTACATCCTCATCCTCACAAAGTATTAACTCGTCCCCACTTGAATCCACCACCACAGGTCCCTCTGTACCTTCTGGAGGCTGGTCTCCCTGGAAGAGCTGATAATTCATTTTGATGAACATCATCTTCTCCACATTCTGTGGAAGCAACCTCCTACGCCTTTCGCTGACAAGGTTCCCGGCTGCACTAAACACTCTTTCGGAGTACACACTGGAGGGGGGGCAACTCAGGTAAAATAGAGCCAGCTTGTACAGGGGCCTCCAAATTGCCTCTTTTTCCTGCCAGTACAGGTATGGACTGTCTGACATGCCTACTTGGATGCTGTCACCGATGTAATCCTCCACCATTCTGTCAATGGTGACAGTATCATATGCAGTGACAGTAGACATGTCAGAAATTGTTGCCAGGTCCTTCAGTCCGGACCAGATGTCCAAACTTGGTCCTGCCTGCCCTGCATAACCGCCAGCGGGTTGCTTAGGATACCTTAGTTTTTTCCTGGCAGCCCCAGTTGCGGGAGAAAATGAAGAAGGAGCCGTTGACGTGTCACGTTCCGCTTCAGCTGACAGTGTGTTCACCAGCAGGTCTTTGCACCTCTGCAGGCTTGTGTCGGCCGGAAAGAGAGACACCACATAGGCTTTAAACCTAGGATCAAGCAAGGTGGCCAAAATGTAGTGGTCTGATTTCAACAGATTGACCACCCTGGAATCCTGGCAAAGCGAATGAAGGGCTTCATCCACAAGTCCCACATGCCGAGCGGAATCGCTCCGTCTTAGCTCCTCCTTCACTTTCTCCAGCTGCTTCTGCAAAAGCCTGATGAGGGGAATGACCTGACTCAAGCTGGCTGTGTCTGAACTGACTTCACGTGTGGCAAGTTCGAAGGGCTGGACAACCTTGCACAACACGGAAATCATTCTCCACTGCGCTTGAGTCAGGTGCATACCCCCTCCTTTGCCTATGTCATAGGTGGATGTATAGGCTTGTATGGCCTTTTGCTGCTCCTCCATCCTCTGAAGCATATAGAGGGTTGAGTTCCACCGCGTCACAACCTCTTGCTTCAGGTGATGGCGGGGCAGGTTCAAGAGTGTTTGCTGGCGCTCCAGTCTTCGGCACGCAGTCGCTGAATGGCGAAAGTGGCCAGAAATTTTTCGGGCCACCCAAAGCGTCTCCTGCACGCCCCTGTCGCTTTTCAGAAAATTCTGCACCACCAAGTTTATTGTGTGAGCAAAACATGGGACGTGCTGGAATTTGCCCAGATGTAATGCCCGCACAATATTGGTGGCGTTGTCAGATATCACAAATCCCCAGGAGAGTCTAAGTGGGGTAAGCCACTGGGCGATGATTTCCCTCAGTTTCTCTAAGAGGTTGTCGGCGGTGTGCCTCTTACTGAAACCGGTGATACACAGCGTAGCCTGCCTTGTAACGAGCTGGCGTTTCTGAGATGCTGCTACTGGTGACGCTGCTGCTGTTGCTGCGTAAGGTGATACATCTACCCAGTGGGCTGTCACAGTCATATAGTCCTTAGTCTGCCCTGTTCCACTTGTCCACATGTCCGTGGTTAAGTGGACATTGTGTACAATGGCATTTTTCAGGACACTGAGGACACTTTTTCTGACGTTTCTGTACAGTCTCGGTATCGCCTGCCTAGTGAAGTGGAATCTAGACGGGATTTGGAACCGGGGACACACTACCTCCATCAATTGTCTAAATCCCACTGCACTAATGGCGGATACCGGACGCACGTCTAACACCAACATAGCAGTCAAGGCCTCAGTTATACGTTTTGCTTCAGGATGACTGCTGTCGTACTTCATCCTCCTCGCTAAGGACTGTTGGAGGGTCAATTGTTTAGTAAAAGTAGTGGTGTTCCTACTTCCTCTCTGGGATGATGAACGACTCCCAGCAGCAGCAACAGCAGCAGCGGCAGCAGTAGGCGTAGCAATGCAGGATCCTCCAGAGGAATCCCGGATAGGAGAGTCAGTCATGCCAGTGACATGGCCTGCAGGACTACTTCCGATCCTGACTAAGGAGGAAATTGACGAGGAGGGAGTTGACGGTGTGGTTTGCAGGCGCTTGGATACAACAGGACAACGGGATTTAGGTGTCCCTGGACTGCTTACGGTCTTAGCCAAAGTTTCTGAACTTGACAGTAACTTTTTATGAACGCGCTGCAGGTGCGTATAAGGGAGGATGTTCCTAGGTGGTTGACGTCCCTACCCCTACTTATTTCACCTTTACATATGGTACATATGGCAAGACAGTTGTTGTCCGGATTTGGATAGAAATATTGCCAGACCAAAGAGGTGGAATGTTTGGTCTTCTGCCCAGGCATGACCGTGATGGGCTTTTTCATCCCACGGACAACAACTGTCTCCCCCGGAGCCTGATTTAAACAAACCACATCACCATCAGAATCCTCCTCGCCAACTTCCTCCTCAGCGCCAGCTACACCAGTATCCTCATCCTGTTGTACTTCAACAGTGACATCTTCAATTTGCATATCAGCAAGTGGACTGTGGGTGCTCCTTTCAGCACTTGCAGGGGGCGTGCAAATGGTGGAAAGAGCCACCTCTTCCCGTCCAGTGCTGGGAAGGTCAGGCATCGCAACCACCACCACACTTGGACTCTCCTTGGGGATTTGTGATATCTTCTTAGAAAGCACAGTTCTTCGCTGTGCTTTTGCCAGCTTAACTCTTTTGATTTTTTTAGTGGGAGGAGGGCTTCCATCGTCATGTGAAGCTGAACCACTAGTCATGAACATACTAGGGATCGACCTTAGCCGTTCCTTGCCACTCCGTGTCGTAAATGGCATATTGGCAAGTTTACGTTTCTCTTCAGCTGATTTAAATGTCTTTTTCAAGGTCATTTTCCTGAACTTTGCCATTTGGGATTGTATGTGCCCTCTACTATGACATTGGGCATCGGCCTTGGCAGACGACGTTGATGGCATGTTATCGTCTATGTCATGACTAGTGGCAGCAGCTTCAGCACTAGGAGGAAGTGGTTCTTGATCTTTCTCTATTTTATTTTTATCGGAGAAAGTTTGGTCCTCCATTTATGTTATATCGATTTGATATATACGTGCGGCTAAACACAGAAAATAATTTTTTTTTTGGTTTGGACTGGAGTCTACTTTGGGGGTTACAGCACCCTTTAACGGTCAAGCCAGCCGGCCCTTATGACACAGGCGCACTCTTGGCACTACTTTGTTGATGCACGTGCGGCTACTGCGCACACAATTCACAAACACAGAAAATAATTATTTTTTTGGTTTGGACTGGAGTGTACTTTTGGGGGTTACAGCACCCTTAACGGTCAAGCCAGCCGGCCCTTTACTTATGACACAGGCGCACGCTTGGCACTACTTTGTTGATGCACGTGCGGCTACTGCGCACACAATTCACAAACACAGAAAATATTTTTTTTTTTGGTTTGGACTGGAGTGTACTTTCGGGGGTTACAGCACCCTTAACGGTCAAGCCAGCCGGCCCTTTACTTATGACACAGGCGCACGCTTGGCACTACTTTGTTGATGCACGTGCGGCTACTGCGCACACAATTCACAAACACAGAAAATAATTTTTTTTTTGGTTTGGACTGGAGTGTACTTTCTGGGGTTACAGCACCCTTAACGGTCAAGCCAGCCGGCCCTTTACTTATGACACAGGCGCACGCTTGGCACTACTTTGTTGATGCACGTGCGGCTACTGCGCACACAATTCACAAACACAGAAAATAATTTTTTTTTTGGTTTGGACTGGAGTGTACTCTCGGGGGTTACAGCACCCTTAACGGTCAAGCCAGCCAGCCCTTTACTTATGACACAGGCGCACGCTTGGCACTACTTTGTTGATGCACGTGCGGCTACTGCGCACACAATTCACAAACACAGAAAATAATTTTTTTTTGGTTTGGACTGGAGTGTACTTTCGGGGGTTACAGCACCCTTTAACGGTCAAGCCAGCCGGCCCTTTACTTATGACACAGGCGCACGCTTGGCACTACTTTGTTGATGCACGTGCGGCTACTGCGCACACAATTCACAAACACAGAAAATAATTTTTTTTTTGGTTTGGACTGGAGTGTACTTTGGGGGTTACAGCACCCTTTAACGGTCAAGCCAGCCGGCCCTTTACTTATGACACAGGCGCACGCTTGGCACTACTTTGTTGATGCACGTGCGGCTACTGCGCACACAATTCACAAACACAGAAAATAATTATTTTTTTGGTTTGGACTGGAGTGTACTTTCGGGGGTTACAGCACCCTTAACGGTCAAGCCAGCCGGCCCTTTACTTATGACACAGGCGCACGCTTGGCACTACTTTGTTGATGCACGTGCGGCTACTGCGCACACAATTCACAAACACAGAAAATAATTTTTTTTTGGTTTGGACTGGAGTGTACTTTCGGGGGTTACAGCACCCTTTAACGGTCAAGCCAGCCGGCCCTTTACTTATGACACAGGCGCACGCTTGGCACTACTTTGTTGATGCACGTGCGGCTACTGCGCACACAATTCACAAACACAGAAAATAATTTTTTTTTTGGTTTGGACTGGAGTGTACTTTGGGGGTTACAGCACCCTTTAACGGTCAAGCCAGCCGGCCCTTTACTTATGACACAGGCGCACGCTTGGCACTACTTTGTTGATGCACGTGCGGCTACTGCGCACACAATTCACAAACACAGAAAATAATTTTTTTTTTGTTTGGACTGGAGTGTACTTTCGGGGGTTACAGCACCCTTAACGGTCAAGCCAGCCGGCCCTTTACTTATGACACAGGTGCACGCTTGGCACTACTTTGTTGATGCACGTGCGGCTACTGCGCACACAATTCACAAACACAGAAAAAAATTTTTTTTTTGGTTTGGACTGGAGTGTACTTTCGGGGGTTACAGCACCCTTAACGGTCAAGCCAGCCGGCCCTTTACTTATGACACAGGCGCACGCTTGGCACTACTTTGTTGATGCACGTGCGGCTACTGCGCACACAATTCACAAACACAGAAAATAATTATTTTTTTGGTTTGGACTGGAGTGTACTTTCGGGGGTTACAGCACCCTTAACGGTCAAGCCAGCCGGCCCTTTACTTATGACACAGGCGCACGCTTGGCACTACTTTGTTGATGCACGTGCGGCTACTGCGCACACAATTCACAAACACAGAAAATAATTTTTTTTTGGTTTGGACTGGAGTGTACTTTCGGGGGTTACAGCACCCTTTAACGGTCAAGCCAGCCGGCCCTTTACTTATGACACAGGCGCACGCTTGGCACTACTTTGTTGATGCACGTGCGGCTACTGCGCACACAATTCACAAACACAGAAAATATATTATTTTTTTAGCACTTGGGGGTAGCACCCCTGATGGACAGAGCACCCCCTGGACAACACTACAGCACTCCTTTAGGACTGGGACACTGCACAGGACTTTGGAGTGGACACAGCCCCTATGGAGAACTGACTGCACAACACAGTCCAGCCAGCCCCTATGGACTTTGAAGTAGTGGACACAGCCCCTATTAACAACAGCAGCACAGCACAACACAGCCAGCCCCTATGGACTTTGAAGTAGTGGACAACAGCAGCACTACACTACACTACACTACACAGCCCTAACTCCCACCCTCCCTCTTCACTGTCCACAGCCGAGTGAGAAAATGGCGCCGACGCGGGTACCTTATATAGGATCCAAAACCTGCGAGACTCGGAAGGCGGGATGATGACGTTTTGCCTCGATTTCAGATCCGAGTCAGGCGGGAAAAGTCGAGCCTGACTCGGATCGGACTCAGATCGGGGGGGCTCGGGGGGGTTCGGATTTCAGAAATCCGAACCCGCTCACCCCTACTAGTAATGTGTGTGTGTGTGTGTGTGTGTGTGTGTGTGACATCTAGTAATGTGTGCGTGTGTGTATGGCATCTAGTAATGTGTGCGTGTGTGTTTGGCATCTAGTAATGTGTGCGTGTGTGTAGGGCATCTAGTAATGTGTGCGTGTGTGTAGGGCATCTAGTAATGTGCGTGTGTATGTGGCATTTAGTAATGTGTGCGTGTGTGTAGGGCATCTAGTAATGTGCGTGTGTGTGTGGCATCTAGTAATGTGTGCGTGTGTGTGTGTGGCATCTAGTAATGTGTGCTTGTGTGTAGGGCATCTAGTAATGTGTGCGTGTGTGTGTGTGGCATCTAGTAATGTGTGTGTGTGTGACATCTAGTAATGTGCGTGTGTGTGTGGCATCTAGTAATGCGTGAGTTTTTGTAGGGCATCTAGTAATGTGTGCGTGTGTGTAGGGCATCTAGTAATGTGTGCGTGTGTGTATGGCATCTAGTAATGAGTGCGTGTGTGTATGGCATCTAGTAATGTGTGCGTGTGTGTGTAGGGTATCTAGTAATGTGTGCGTGTGTGTATGGCATCTAGTAATGTGTGCGTGTGTGTAGGGCATCTAGTAATGTGTGCGTGTGTGTATGGCATCTAGTAATGAGTGCGTGTGTGTATGGCATCTAGTAATGTGTGCGTGTGTGTGTAGGGTATCTAGTAATGTGTGCATGTGTGTATGGCATCTAGTAATGTGTGCGTGTGTGTAGGGCATCTAGTAATGCGTGCGTGTGTGTAGGGCATCTTGTAATGTGCGTGTGTGTGTGGCATCTAGTAATGTGTGTGTGTGTGGCATCTAGTAATGTGTGTGTGCGTGTGTGTAGGGCATCTAGTAATGTGTGCGTGTGTGTAGGGCATCTAGTAATGTGCGTGTGTGTGTGGCATCTAGTAATGTGTGTGTGCGTGTGTGTAGGGCATCTAGTAATGTGTGCGTGTGTGTAGGGCATCTAGTAATGTGCGTTTGTGTGTGGCATCTAGTAATGTGTGCGAGTGTGTAGGGCATCTAGTAATGTGCGTGTTTGTGTGGAATCTAGTAATGTATGCGTGTGTGTGTGGCATCTAGTAATGTGTGCGTGTGTGTAGGGCATCTAGTAATGTGTGCGTGTGTGTGTGGCATCTACTAATGTGTGTGTGTGTGACATCTAGTAATGTGTGCGTGTGTGTAGGGCATCTAGTAATGTGTGTGTGTGTAGGGCATCTAGTAATGTGCGTGTGTGTGTGGCATCTAGTAATGTGTGCGTGTGTGTAGGGCATCTAGTAATGTGCGTGTGTGTGTGGCATCTAGTAATGTGTGCATGTGTGTGTGGCAGCTAGTAATGTGTGCGTGTGTGTAGGGCATCTAGTAATGTGTGCGTGTGTGTGTGGCATCTAGTAATGTGTGTGTGTGTGTGTGACATCTAGTAATGTGTGCGTGTGTGTAGGGCATCTAGTAATGTGTGTGTAGGGCATCTAGTAATGTGTGCGTGTGTGTAGGGCATCTAGTAATGTGTGTGTGTGTGACATCTAGTAATGTGTGCGTGTGTGTAGGGCATCTAGTAATGTGTGCGTGTGTGTAGGGCATCTAGTAATGTGCGTGTGTGTGTGGCATCTAGTAATGTGTGCCTGTGTGTAGGGCATCTAGTAATGTGCGTGTGTGTGTGGCATCTAGTAATGTGTGCGTGTGTGTGTGGCATCTAGTAATGTGTGCGTGTGTTTATGGCATCTAGTAATGTGTGCGTGTGTGTGTGGCATCTAGTAATGTGTGTGTGAGTGCGTGACATCTAGTAATGTGTGCGTGTGTGTAGGGCATCTAGTAATGTGTGTGTGTGTAGGGCATCTAGTAATGTGTGCGTGTGTATAGGGCATCTAGTAATGTGTGTGTGTGTGTGTGTGTGTGACATCTAGTAATGTGTGCGTGTGTGTAGGGCATCTAGTAATGTGTGCGTGTGTGTGTGACATCTAGTAATGTGTGTGTGCGTGTGTGTATGGCATCTAGTAATGTGTGCGTGTGTGTAGGGCATCTAGTAATGTGTGTGTGTGACATCTAGTAATGTGTGCGTGTGTGTAGGGTATCTAGTAATGTGTGTGTGTGTGTGACATCTAGTAATGTGTGCGTGTGTGTGTGGCATCTAGCAATGTGTGTGTGTGTGTGTGTGTGACATCTAGTAATGTGTGTGTGTGTGTGTGACATCTAGTAATGTATGTGTGTGTGTGACATTTAGTAATGTGTGCGTGTGTGTAGGGCATCTAGTAATGTGTGCGTGTGTGTGTGTGGCATCTAGTAATGTGTGTATGTGTGTAGGGCATCTAGTAATGTGTGTGCGTGTGTGGCATCTAGTAATGTGTGTGTTTGTGTGTGTGTGTGTAGGGCATCTAGTAATGTGTGTGTGTGTGTAGGGCATCTAGTAATGTGTGTGTGTGTGTGTGGCATCTAGTAATGTGTGTGTGTGTGACATCTAGTAATGTGTGTGTGTGTGTAGGGTATCTAGTAATGTGTGTGTGCGTGGGGCATCTAGTAATGTGTGCGTGTGTGTAGGGTATCTAGTAATGTGTGTGAGTGCGTGGGGCATCTAGTAATGTGTGCTTGTGTGTGTCGCATCTAGTAATGTGTGCGTGTGTGTAGGGCATCTAGTAATGTGTGAGTTTGTAGGGCATCTAGTAATGTGTGTGTGTGTGTGTGTGACATCTAGTAATGTGTGTGTGTGTGTGGCATCTAGTAATGTGTGCGTGTGTGTAGGGCATCTAGTAATGTGTGCGTGTGTGTAGGGCATCTAGTAATGTGTGTGTGTGTGTAGGGCATCTAGTAATGAGTGCGTGTGTGTAGGGCATCTTGTAATGTGCGTGTGTGTGTGGCATCTAGTAATGTGTGTGTGTGTGGTATCTAGTAATGTGTGTGTGCGTGTGTGTAGGGCATCTAGTAATGTGTGCGTGTGTGTAGGGCATCTAGTAATGTGCGTGTGTGTGTGGCATCTAGTAATGTGTGTGTGCGTGTGTGTAGGGCATCTAGTAATGTGTGCGTGTGTGTAGGGCATCTAGTAATGTGCGTGTGTGTGTGGCATCTAGTAATGTGTGCGTGTGTGTAGGGCATCTAGTAATGTGTGTGCGTGTGTGTGTGGTATCTAGTAATTTGTGCGTGTGTGTGTGTAGGTTATCTAGTAATGTGTGTGTGTGCGTGTGTGTAGGGCATCTAGTAATGTGTGTGTGACATCTAGTAATGTGTGCGTGTGTGTAGGGCATCTAGTAATGTGTGTGTGTGTGTGTGACATCTACTAATGTGTGTGCGTGTGTGTAGGGTATCTAGTAATGTGTGCATGTGTGTGTGACATCTAGTAATGTGTGCGTGTGTGTGTGGCATCTAGTAATGTGTGCGTTTGTGTGTGGCATCTAGTAATATGTGCGTGTGTGTAGGGCATTTAGTAATGTGTGTGTGTGTGTAGGGTATCTAGTAATGTGTGTGTGTGTGTGTAGGGCATCTAGTAATGTGTGCGTGTGTGTGTGGCATCTAGTAATGTGTGCGTGTGTGTAGGACATTTAGTAATGTGTGCGTGTGTGTAGGGTATCTAGTAATGTGTGTGTGTGTAGGGTATCTAGTAATGTGTGTGTGTGTGTGTGTGTGTGACATCTAGTAATGTGTGTGTGTGTAGGGTATCTAGTAATGTGTGTGTGTGTAGGGCATCTAGTAATGTGTGCGTGTGTGTGTGGCATCTAGTAATGTGTGCGTGTGTGTAGGGCATTTAGTAATGTGTGCGTGTGTGTGTGTGTGACATCTAGTAATGTGTGCGTGTGTGTAGGGTATCTAGTAATGTGTGTGTGCGTGGGGCATCTAGTAATGTGTGCGTGTGTGTAGGGCATCTAGTAATGCGTGCGTGTGTGTAGGGCATCTTGTAATGTGCGTGTGTGTGTGGCATCTAGTAATGTGTGTGTGTGTGGCATCTAGTAATGTGTGTGTGCGTGTGTGTAGGGCATCTAGTAATGTGTGCGTGTGTGTAGGGCATCTAGTAATGTGCGTGTGTGTGTGGCATCTAGTAATGTGTGTGTGCGTGTGTGTAGGGCATCTAGTAATGTGTGCGTGTGTGTAGGGCATCTAGTAATGTGCGTTTGTGTGTGGCATCTAGTAATGTGTGCGAGTGTGTAGGGCATCTAGTAATGTGCGTGTTTGTGTGGAATCTAGTAATGTATGCGTGTGTGTGTGGCATCTAGTAATGTGTGCGTGTGTGTAGGGCATCTAGTAATGTGTGCGTGTGTGTGTGGCATCTAGTAATGTGTGTGTGTGACATCTAGTAATGTGTGCGTGTGTGTAGGGCATCTAGTAATGTGTGTGTGTGTAGGGCATCTAGTAATGTGCGTGTGTGTGTGGCATCTAGTAATGTGTGCGTGTGTGTAGGGCATCTAGTAATGTGCGTGTGTGTGTGGCATCTAGTAATGTGTGCGTGTGTGTGTGGCAGCTAGTAATGTGTGCGTGTGTGTAGGGCATCTAGTAATGTGTGCGTGTGTGTGTGGCATCTAGTAATGTGTGTGTGTGTGTGTGACATCTAGTAATGTGTGCGTGTGTGTAGGGCATCTAGTAATGTGTGTGTAGGGCATCTAGTAATGTGTGCGTGTGTGTAGGGCATCTAGTAATGTGTGTGTGTGTGACATCTAGTAATGTGTGCGTGTGTGTAGGGCATCTAGTAATGTGTGCGTGTGTGTAGGGCATCTAGTAATGTGCGTGTGTGTGTGGCATCTAGTAATGTGTGCCTGTGTGTAGGGCATCTAGTAATGTGCGTGTGTGTGTGGCATCTAGTAATGTGTGCGTGTGTGTGTGGCATCTAGTAATGTGTGCGTGTGTTTATGGCATCTAGTAATGTGTGCGTGTGTGTGTGGCATCTAGTAATGTGTGTGTGAGTGCGTGACATCTAGTAATGTGTGCGTGTGTGTAGGGCATCTAGTAATGTGTGTGTGTGTAGGGCATCTAGTAATGTGTGCGTGTGTATAGGGCATCTAGTAATGTGTGTGTGTGTGTGTGTGTGTGACATCTAGTAATGTGTGCGTGTGTGTAGGGCATCTAGTAATGTGTGCGTGTGTGTGTGACATCTAGTAATGTGTGTGTGCGTGTGTGTATGGCATCTAGTAATGTGTGCGTGTGTGTAGGGCATCTAGTAATGTGTGTGTGTGACATCTAGTAATGTGTGCGTGTGTGTAGGGTATCTAGTAATGTGTGTGTGTGTGTGACATCTAGTAATGTGTGCGTGTGTGTGTGGCATCTAGCAATGTGTGTGTGTGTGTGTGTGTGACATCTAGTAATGTGTGTGTGTGTGTGTGACATCTAGTAATGTATGTGTGTGTGTGACATTTAGTAATGTGTGCGTGTGTGTAGGGCATCTAGTAATGTGTGCGTGTGTGTGTGTGGCATCTAGTAATGTGTGCGTGTGTTTATGGCATCTAGTAATGTGTGCGTGTGTGTGTGGCATCTAGTAATGTGTGTGTGAGTGCGTGACATCTAGTAATGTGTGCGTGTGTGTAGGGCATCTAGTAATGTGTGTGTGTGTAGGGCATCTAGTAATGTGTGCGTGTGTATAGGGCATCTAGTAATGTGTGTGTGTGTGTGTGTGTGTGACATCTAGTAATGTGTGCGTGTGTGTAGGGCATCTAGTAATGTGTGCGTGTGTGTGTGACATCTAGTAATGTGTGTGTGCGTGTGTGTATGGCATCTAGTAATGTGTGCGTGTGTGTAGGGCATCTAGTAATGTGTGTGTGTGACATCTAGTAATGTGTGCGTGTGTGTAGGGTATCTAGTAATGTGTGTGTGTGTGTGACATCTAGTAATGTGTGCGTGTGTGTGTGGCATCTAGCAATGTGTGTGTGTGTGTGTGTGTGACATCTAGTAATGTGTGTGTGTGTGTGTGACATCTAGTAATGTATGTGTGTGTGTGACATTTAGTAATGTGTGCGTGTGTGTAGGGCATCTAGTAATGTGTGCGTGTGTGTGTGTGGCATCTAGTAATGTGTGTATGTGTGTAGGGCATCTAGTAATGTGTGTGTGTGTGTGGCATCTAGTAATGTGTGTGTTTGTGTGTGTGTGTGTAGGGCATCTAGTAATGTGTGTGTGTGTGTAGGGCATCTAGTAATGTGTGTGTGTGTGTGGCATCTAGTAATGTGTGTGTGTGTGACATCTAGTAATGTGTGTGTGTGTGTAGGGTATCTAGTAATGTGTGTGTGCGTGGGGCATCTAGTAATGTGTGCGTGTGTGTAGGGTATCTAGTAATGTGTGTGAGTGCGTGGGGCATCTAGTAATGTGTGCTTGTGTGTGTCGCATCTAGTAATGTGTGCGTGTGTGTAGGGCATCTAGTAATGTGTGCGTTTGTAGGGCATCTAGTAATGTGTGTGTGTGTGTGTGTGACATCTAGTAATGTGTGTGTGTGTGTGGCATCTAGTAATGTGTGCGTGTGTGTAGGGCATCTAGTAATGTGTGCGTGTGTGTAGGGCATCTAGTAATGTGTGTGTGTGTGTAGGGCATCTAGTAATGAGTGCGTGTGTGTAGGGCATCTTGTAATGTGCGTGTGTGTGTGGCATCTAGTAATGTGTGTGTGTGTGGTATCTAGTAATGTGTGTGTGCGTGTGTGTAGGGCATCTAGTAATGTGTGCGTGTGTGTAGGGCATCTAGTAATGTGCGTGTGTGTGTGGCATCTAGTAATGTGTGTGTGCGTGTGTGTAGGGCATCTAGTAATGTGTGCGTGTGTGTAGGGCATCTAGTAATGTGCGTGTGTGTGTGGCATCTAGTAATGTGTGCGTGTGTGTAGGGCATCTAGTAATGTGTGTGCGTGTGTGTGTGGTATCTAGTAATTTGTGCGTGTGTGTGTGTAGGTTATCTAGTAATGTGTGTGTGTGCGTGTGTGTAGGGCATCTAGTAATGTGTGTGTGACATCTAGTAATGTGTGCGTGTGTGTAGGGCATCTAGTAATGTGTGTGTGTGTGTGTGACATCTACTAATGTGTGTGCGTGTGTGTAGGGTATCTAGTAATGTGTGCATGTGTGTGTGACATCTAGTAATGTGTGCGTGTGTGTGTGGCATCTAGTAATGTGTGCGTTTGTGTGTGGCATCTAGTAATATGTGCGTGTGTGTAGGGCATTTAGTAATGTGTGTGTGTGTGTAGGGTATCTAGTAATGTGTGTGTGTGTGTGTAGGGCATCTAGTAATGTGTGCGTGTGTGTAGGACATTTAGTAATGTGTGCGTGTGTGTAGGGTATCTAGTAATGTGTGTGTGTGTAGTGTATCTAGTAATGTGTGTGTGTGTGTGTGTGTGTGACATCTAGTAATGTGTGTGTGTGTAGGGTATCTAGTAATGTGTGTGTGTGTAGGGCATCTAGTAATGTGTGCGTGTGTGTGTGGCATCTAGTAATGTGTGCGTGTGTGTAGGGCATTTAGTAATGTGTGCGTGTGTGTGTGTGTGACATCTAGTAATGTGTGCGTGTGTGTAGGGTATCTAGTAATGTGTGTGTGCGTGGGGCATCTAGTAATGTGTGCGTGTGTGTAGGGTATCTAGTAATGTGTGTGTGTGTGTGGGGCATCTTGTAAATGTGTGCGTGTGTGTAGGGTATCTAGTAATGTGTGTGTGTGTAGGGCATCTAGTAATGTGTGTGTGCGTGGGGTATCTAGTAATGTGTGTGTGTGACATCTAGTAATGTGTGCGTGTGTGTAGGGCATCTAGTAATGTGTGTGCGTGTGTGTGTGGTATCTAGTAATGTGTGCGTGTGTGTAGGGCATCTAGTAATGTGCGTGTTTGGGGCATCTAGTAATGTGTGTGTGTAGGGTATCTAGTAATGTGTGTGTTTGGGGCATCTAGTAATGTGTGTGTGTGGGGCATCTAGTAATGTGTGTGTGTGTGGGGCATCTAATAATGTGTGTTACTACATGTAATCTATCAGCTCCATAATGTCACCTGCACATGAGGGGGCATAAACAGTTGAAAGTGGGCAGTAACATCTTTCAATTTATATTTCCCATTAGCAATTATTTTCTTGTGACCACTTTTTATGAACAGACAATTTTGCTCAGGGTTATGGAATAAAGATGTTTTCTATAGATGGGGGTGGGCATATTGTGCCCCTCACACAATTAGGTGCACCATTTGTGAAAGATAAGTGTACTCTCTTTGAAACACTACGCACCCTTAGTAGTAATTGTCTGGTGATCACCAGACAATGGGCCTGATTCAGCAAGGTACGCAGATTCTAATATGCACGCAATTGGCCGATTATTGTGTATTGCACATGTGTATGCATCGCAGTTAGTGAACCAGGCACTGCGATCGCAGTAACTATGCAGAGTTATTGATGGGAAGTGCCATTTGTGGGTGGTGACTGGGGTGTGGTCGGCCAAACGCAGTTGAATTAAAGGCTTGTCTTGTTATTCTCATACACGTATAAAATAGTGGCTGTTAAAATCAACCAATTAAAGGTTGATCTGAGCAACCACTATTTTATTTTACTGTTCTGAGAGGCATGGATGGGACTAGCATTGGGAGGGTGGCTCCTGTAGTGGGGACAGGTATGAAAATCCCGACACCGGAAGACCGGCACCAGTGAAGATCCCGACAGCTGTAAAGGTAAGTATTAAACCAACCTAACCCCCCTAACCCTCCTTTAGGGATGCCGAACCCTAACCTCCCTCCCTAGTGCCTAACCCTAACCCCCCTCTAACTGCATAATCCTAACCCACCCTTCCCCGAAGCCAAAATCAAAATCTCCTGCGGGGGGCACTAACCCTAACTTCCCCCCTGGGGGTGCCTAACTCTAACCCCCCCTTCTCCTAGCCTAACCCTAACCCTTCTTGGGGGGTGCCTAACCCTAAGTCCCCCCGGACGCCCCTAACCTAACCCTCCTTCCCCCCGCGGCTGTCCGTGCCCAGTGCCCGGCTTACCTTCGATCGGTATGCCGGGTGTCGGGCTCCTGGCGTTGGTCTAATGACAGTCGTTGGAATTTCAATGCCTGTCATTAGTACTTTGCTGGGATTTGACAATCGGGAAGCCGGCGGTTGGCATTTCGACCGTTGGCTTCCTTACTGCATCACCTGTAGTGCTATGATGTGTCCTTATACACCTTTCCTTTTTTGCTTAATTTGGCACGAGGTGCCAGCATGGCTTAGATGCACCACGACGAATAGCAATTAGATAGATCCCAATTTTTTTTCCTGCAAAAGTATTTGTATTAATTATCAGTTTAAAGTAGCAAATTTTAAGAAAAATCACAAGGCGTGGCTAATTCACAGATTTAAAGACACGGCACATTTGGCCATATGGCTAGATTTTAGGAAAGGTGTATGTGGACACATCTGTATTTGGAGGATTCTAGGGTACCTTCAGGTGAGTTGGCTCTCAACTTAGATATATTAATGTATGTGCTATTATCATGTGGCATAACAGTATGCAATTATATGACCCAAAGTGGGTGCTATTATCATGTAGCGTTAATGACACCGGTATAGAGATGCTATGATGAGGCCCGGTGCTTAAACATATCTTTGCAAGAAAGATCTCTGGATTTCTATTATCATGTAGTATTCATATCTTATTGCTGATGATTGTGTCTGTTTCTAGTCTATTCTCATACACTGTAAAGTGCTTCAGTAGAGATGGTAAAAAATTGCAACAAAAAATATAATAATTTTCAAGTACAGATTTTGTTGTAAAAACATTTCTGCTGGTTGTATTTTTTGAAAAGGTGGATTAATACAGATGGAAAAACCACAATGTGCTGCGTTTTTTTTTTTAGATATCAAAGTTGCATTTAGTTGCCTTTCTTATTTTTTTAGGGGAAAAAAACAAAAAGACTACTGGTATTTTCTGCATATTCAATGTATTTTGAAAAAAAAACAAGTTTTAATTTGTATGGGTGCTGCCAATAATAAACCAGATTTATGATTTGCACTGTGGAGAAGATGGGACAGGGGTATAGTGGGTAACAACAGTATTATTTATTTATTTATTTGTTACCAGTAATTTATACAGCGCTTTATAGATAAATCTGTCCCTGCCCCAATGGGGCTTACATAATTCTTGAATACTTCCTTCTACAAATGTATTTCCTGAGGCTCTACTACCCTCAGGAAATCCCCTAAACCCCTAAAACTCTACCATGCCATAAAACTTTCTCTTGTCCCTCATTGACTTCATTCAAATAATTTATTTTTTTTGCCCATTTGGGGCTACATTGAGCTTACGGTTGCAGAGGGCTTATAGCAGGAATAAACTGACTTTCTACAAAATCACAATATACTACAGTATACTGTAAGTGCACATTTACTTTATAAACCATAACCAAAGTTCACATCTGTATAATTTTTTGACATATTTTTTACTTATTTTAGGCAGGATCCATATTTTTCATCATCAAATCCAAGAAAGATGCCCTGATAAGGCCATTTCATGGTGTTGATCTGAACCTGTGTCCTTTTTGGTTGAACATTTTACTGTTTATATTAAGTATTATTATACTTTCAAATGTCTTAATTATAATGTAGTTCAGGTCATAATATAACAATATAACCAGTGCTTTTTTCTACAATTTCTAGTACATATTACAAAAATATATAAAGGATATTGGCCCTCATTCAGACCCACTCGCAAGCGGGCGCACGTACGTTAGGCGTACGTACAAAAATATTTAAATTCAATGGCTCGCTCGTATTTTCGTTCGCATCTAAAATTCCTCCCTAAACTCTGACGACCCCTCCTCTAACTAACGAGCATACGAAATAGCGAGCGTACATCCCCGAAATGGCTTGAAAGGAACGCACGCACACGTATAAACAGGAAGTGGCCTTGTCAGATGTCGATTACCTGCTCCTTTATTCTGCCTACCTCCATCAATCGTATCATGCCAATCAATGTATCAATTAGCTTAATTGTTTGTTTTTTTTCAACACAATGCAAGAAACTTTACTCTTGTCCGTGTTTGTGTTTACCCGCAGAATACGTACGGATGAAACATTCGCTTTTATTGTTCAAAAAACATGTGAACCACAATTAAACAATTGTTCTATTGCTGTGGATCCCCGCATATTTCCCTGGGTTCATTTCTTTATTTAAATTTGCTTACGCATGTCACTGCATCAAGCCTATCATAACTCTCCAGAGATTTCTGGCCCTGTCGAACACATGACTCATACACTAACCAATAAAATTGCTCCTGTTAATTTCCAAAATACATTAGCCAATCAGAAAATTTTTACACACTTTATCAAAAATGATTTTTAAGAAAAACACCATTGCCATCATGAGAGCCTCCGCATTCACCAGGCGCGAGCTGCTGGTGCTTACGGAGGTCATGGATCGCCGGATCACCAGCCAGCCTCAACCCATGACCAACCGGCAGAAGCGCTCCGCGTATGCGGAGGTACGGTCCCGCCTGCGGTCCTTCGGCTCACGCTGCAACATCGGGCAGCTGGAGCGCAGGTGGTCCGACCTGCAACGGCGAACGCCCCGCTTGCTGGCATGCTTTCGCATGCAGATCCTGGCAAGTAAGTGTTATGTATTGTGGTTTTAATGTTTGTGTTTGTGGGGCAAACTGCGTGTGCATGTTTTCCTGTCTGTTCTATTTATTATTTGTACTCATATCTGCGTGTGCATGTTTTCCTGTCTGTTCTATTTATTATTTGTACTCATATCTGCGTGTGCATGTTTTCCTGTCTGTTCTATTTATTATTTGTACTCATATCTGCGTGTGCATGTTTTCCTGTCTGTTCTATTTATTATTTGTACTCATATCTGCGTGTGCATGTTTTCCTGTCTGTTCTATTTATTATTTGTACTCATATCTGCGTGTGCATGTTTTCCTGACTGTTCTATTTATTATTTGTACTCATATCTGCGTCTGCATGTTTTCCTGTCTGTTCTATTTATTATTTGTACTCATATCTGCGTCTGCATGTTTCCCCTCTATTTCTGTTTTTTTAATTCTACTGCTATTTTTTTTTTTTTATTTTATTTTTTTTAGTTTGGTTGCCCGGATTTGTCCATAAACTAAACGCAATTTCTTTGACATATTTTAGGGGGACAGCCAAGACTCCGCCGTCACCGTCCGTCCAGACGGCGTTCCCGCCCACTCTCCCCAACCCCCAGCCAACACTCCACCCCAAATCTTTCCCCTATTCCCCACTCCTCCCCATCCTTCCCAGACCCTCTCCCGGAAATGTCGGGCCTCCTTCCCCTCCGTCCCACTTCCCCCTCTCCTCCACCCACCCCTCTTCCAATTACCCCCTCCCCGGAGTCCAGCATAACTCCGCCCCATTCTTTGGGGAATGACGGATCCTCCGAGGAGGATCATGGAGGTTTGGCCGGAGCTCCCGTTTTGTCTCCCGGTATGTTTTTTTAATTTTTTTTTAAAAGCACAAACTGTTTGTATGTAATCATGTGTCGTGCCTTTCTTCGTGTTTTTGTGGCTTGACTTTTGTTGATTGTGAAGGTTTGCCTTTTACTCTTCCTGGTGATTTAAGCATACACATATCATACCTGTGGGAATTTGTACCTAGGCCTTGTATTTTTGCCAGCCCACCCTTTTTATTTTTGTTTTTGGGTTTAGGAGTGATTTGTTTTTTTTTTTAAATTTTTCTGTGGATTCCCTATTGTTGTATTAACCCACACACTTTTCTCACCCACAGAGGAACAGAGGCGTCGGCAAGAGGTGGCAGATGTTGTGGGGCAGATGCGCCAACATGTAATCGGCCTTCTGGTGGCCCTCGACCGGCTGTCTGGCCTCCTTCGGCATTAGTTTTTTTTTTTTGGTTCTATTTTCCAATTAAATTTATTAAGACAAATATACGTTGTGGCTCATTTTTAAAAACCAAAACCAAGATAGTTTAGCCTGACATAAGTAGACTGTTCCTGCAAGGATTTCCCTTTTTTAAAAGTTAGATTGTGTTTTGTCTTTGTATGTCAAACAGACACCAGAAACACATAACAGTAACAATGTCATTTCCCTTTTTGGGTGTAGTGTCAATTACAGATTTCTACATTTTCCAGGTTCCTACTTGGTGCGCAAGCTGCTTAGGCCAATCTTACAAATCCCAAGGTTGGGCCAGGCTTCCTTTTGGTGTGGATTGGGAAGCTGAAAACATATTTCAGTTTTGCTCAACTGGCGTCAGTACTGGTTTACCCCTTACTCAAATGTAACTTGTGTTAACCTGGTTACACTTGCTGTTAACGTCCCAAAAAAGGAAGACCATTTCACTCTTCAAACATTTATTCACAACATAACAGAGAAAACAAAGTGGTCACTCCCAAAAAAAATACACAGTGATAAATTCAAATACAACACATACCAAGAAATAATTAAATAAAAACACAAAATCAAGAACCGGTTGACGAAGGACCATGCCAACATGATTCCACAAACATGGCGTTGCGATATGGGTTCCAGAATATATGCCCAAAAGGACCAGATCCAGGTTTGGTAAGGGTAGCAGGAAGTAATGAGCGTTGGAGTGCCAAAGATTATGTGAACAAACAGAAGATGGTGAGAAAAATAAAAATAAATTAGATGTTCGCCAAAAAACACAAACACATTAGGTATAAACACTGGAGTTTTGTTCAAACTTACCCAAAAAATCTGGCCACCACATCATCGCGTATGGCCCCCCCACATACTGACCTTCGACCAACCTCGGGGGGGCCATCCTCAGGTAAGGCATCCTCTGGCTGCATTGGGACACCACTCCTTATGGCAATGTTGTGAAATATCCCACACAGGACCACAATTTTCGACACCATATCCGGCACATACATGAGCTCGCCACCAGAGCGGTGGAGGCATCTGAATCGGCCTTTTAAAAGGCCGATACAGCGCTCCACCACTTGCCTGGTGGCTGTAAGTGCGGAATTATACGCACTTTGTGGCCCTGGTGTGGGAGCCAAATAAGGAGTGAGCAGCCAGGACATGCAAGGGTATCCACTGTCTCCTGTGAACAAAAATAGACCACATCAGGAACACTGTGTATCAAGCTTAACATTGTTATGTACTAAAGGTCTCCACTTACCCAGAAGCCACGCATCACCAGCTTGTAGGTTGGTTAATTTCTGCCATATCCCTGATTGCCGGATGACGAAGGAGTCATGAGCACTTCCGGGTAATTTAGCATTCAGGGACAGGATCTGGAGGGAGGCATCACATACCACCATTACATTCAGGGAGTGATAGTGTTTCCTGTTTCTAAATATTGCCTCCAGCCGTGCTGGAGGCTGAAGTGGTATGTGAGTACCATCCACAACCCCTATGATGTGTGGGAAGCCAGCTATTTGGTAAAAATTGGCCTTGGCCACACTAAGGGCACCCATATCCAAAGGCATTTTAATAAAATGATGGAGGTGCTTGAAAAGTGCCTCCATCACTGCCCTCAGGATCCGGGAAAAGGAGGATTGGGAGATGCCCGCCACTATTCCCACCGTTGTTTGAAACGATCCTGAGGCACAGAAATGTAACACCGCCATAAATTGCGTCAGTGGTGGTATTGCTGTTGGACTGTCAATTTGCCGCTCAAGATCACTTTCTATTAATGAGAGAGTGTCTATGATGATTTTGGGAGGTAGACGGTAGCGTCTTAAAACCTCATCATCGGGCATTCCAAAAAGGGTGACACGTGTTCGAAATATCTGGGGCCTTGCATGCCTACGATGCCTACGCCTGGGACGATTTTGAGGTTGGTCGTCTTCCGGGAGCAGGGCCAGAACAATTCGCCCCAGATCTACCTGAAATTCAAAGTTTACAATGTAAGGCTTTTGACCCACCCCAAAAGTAACAAAATACAACTTAGCTTTCTGATACCATCCATAGCTGCTTACATGCCGGGGTATTGTCATGATACGTATAAACTGTAAAAAAGCCAACAATGAGACTTCAAAAATTTAGAGGGTGTTTTATTTTTTTTAAAATTGTTGCAAGCCAACACAGAAAATAGCGGAAACACACATTTGGCCATCGATGAAAACGACATTGCACACCGTACGTCAAATAGGGTTCAAATGGACCCAAAAAATGGAAAAGGGAAAAGCAAAACTGGATTATATGATGAATAAGCCGTCAAAAATGCGGTAATTAATTCGCAAATGCAAGTCACTACACCAACAGTCAAAAATGCGGTAATTAATTCGCAAATGCAAGTCACTACACCAACAGTCAAAAATGCGGTAATTAATTCGCAAATGCAAGTCACTACACCAACAGTCAAAAATGCGGTAATTAATTCGCAAATGCAAGTCACTACACCAACAGTCAAAAATGCGGTAATTAATTCGCAAATGCAAGTCACTACACCAACAGTCAAAAATGCGGTAATTAATTCGCAAATGCAAGTCACTACACCAACAGTCAAAAATGCGGTAATTAATTCGCAAATGCAAGACAAAAAATGGACTTACCCAACTCGAATATATAAGATTTCCCAAAAAAACTTCTTTGGGTCCGAAAACCAAAAAAAACTAAAAAAGATGAAATGAGTGTTAAACAAATTAACGAACCACAAAACAGAAGAATACACCAATTGGCCACAAATTTGACTGCACAAAACTTACCAAATCAGGAAAGGATGTGGAAAAAATGAAAAAAATGCGAACGGAAAAACCAAAGAAATGTAGCAAAAACAAACAAAAAACCAACTCTGCCAAATCCTCCAACCGCAAACAACAAAATCCAAACCACTTAACCGACAACACTCCAACAACCCCACCTCGACTCCACACACACCAAGCCATAAATAGTGTTTATTTTCCCGCACAAATTAAGGATGAATCATAGGGACGCACAATCAATGATGCGGCCGCAAACTAAGGACGCATGTATAAATACGTCACGAAATCACATAGAATTTCTGGATGATTTCATGCTGGAAGCAGAGACATGGCTTCAAACCAGGGAAACAATGGTCAAAATTGCGGCGGTAAGGCCTTCATGCATTTTGTGTCAATGATTCTTTTAAAACATAATATTGTGCAAGTTGTGAAGTGGCTAAATCTGCATATTTACCCAAATAGGTGAGGAGGATGACATGGAAGAGACTGCTGGCCCCAGTCAACCCGCCAAAGCTGGCAAAAAAAAAAGGCAGCCACATTTCACAAGCAAGGAGATGGAGGTTTTGATCCAGAAGTGCGTTGACATCCTGCCCCAGGCAGCCAGGAATATGAGCCAAAGCCAGAAGTGGAGAATGTGGGAGGAGGTCGCCGTTGCTGTCAATAGGGTGGGTGATTATGTCCGTCTAGCCCGGGATGTCAAACGGCGGTAAGTAAACACTTTCCCATTCCAAATTCATTCCACAGATGGGCAGACTTCAAATATCGTCTCAAACAAAAACTTGCCGACAGGGCTAGGCATGCAAGGGGGACAGGTGGGGGTCCCACCCCTGTGTCATTGGAGTTGACAGACTTAGAAGAGATGGCACAGGGGTGTGTGCAGGCTGTGGAGGTGTTTGGCGTGTCCAACATGGATACGGACATGCCAGACTTTGCGGCTCCTCATGTTGGCCAAGGTAAGTCTTGTGATGTCACCAACTCAGAAATGCTATTGTGCCAATATGTAGATTCTAATGTGAGTCTTTTCTCCAATTTCCTAACAGAGACAGAGGCGGATGAGTCTGCTCCAGAGGGGAGCCTTGGCCGCAGAATTTCTGCTGGCTCTGCAGGGGAGGAACCAGTACATCCGGCTGAGGACCCTGCAGAAGCCAGTCCAGGGCGTGCCCCCTCGCAGGCAGTGGGCCTCCTCACAGAACTCAATTTTAAATCGGATTGCCATACGGAGATTCTGCAGAGGATGGACGCCAGTCTGATACGGGTGGCTGAGGCCCTGGAGCAAAATGCTGCGGCCAACGTGACCATTGGTCAGGTCCTGGCGGAAAATACCAGGGCCAACATCCGCATCGCCGATGCCCTGGAGCAGCTCGTTCGCCAGCACATGGTGGAGCCGACCTCCCTTCCTGCCGGAACATCCGGATCCTCCACCTCTGGCACAACATCAGCCAATCCTCCAAATGTGCCTAGCCCTGTGCCTAGTCCAGAGGCCACAACATCTGCCTCTGGACAGGCCAGCCCGATGGCATTCCGGACCCGGTCTGGCGCCCACCCTCACCCAGCCAAACGGGCGAGAAAACGGTGACAGCAATGGCGACTTTTCCCACACTCCTTCTGTGCTTGGCTCATATTCCTTTCTGGTCAAAACTTCCCTCTCCTTTCTTGTGAAATGTTTTTAAATTTTGTATTTACGCTTATGTTAGTAGTTATGTTTTTTTTTTTTTTGGATCAAATATCTTGGCCACAAAAAAAGGCAACAAAATATTAGGCCAATTTGTTTGTGTGTAAACAATAAATTAAAAACAAAACACTGACATTGTATTGTGACATTATTGTACAAATGGGTTACATTTAATCCTGGCCTTAAAGGCAAAAACTGACCCTCTTTTAAAAAAAAAAAGGCCTCTTTAAGGAACGTTTAAAAAATCACATAGCGATGCAAATTCCACAGTAAACCAAATAAAAGGGGAGCTAATTAAAAGATGATGACATTATTGTTACAATAGGCCATAACCACCAAATTGTGGCCAAAATAAAACCCCAAAAATGTACGCTAATTGATTGTGTAATCATGACATTAGCAGCTCGGATTTCCACCTGCGTACGCTTTTGTGCTATCCCAATAAACTGCTTTCCAAACACATACCAAGCCGGATTTCAATCCAACACTAATTACTTTACTGACCAGCTGCGATTAATCGCTGCACCATCGTGGAGTCCCGGGACAGAGGAGAAGGCCATCGCCAATGTGGTCGAGTAATCCTGACCCTAAGCTGTGCGAGCATTTTGAAGGGAAAGCGGATGTTTCAGTGACGTATGAGACGGTCCGAACACATTTGACGTTCGCATCTGCTAATGTATGTACGCCCCAAAAACGCCTCGCCACGCCTGCGTTTTTTCATCTCCACCCCCGTCAACACCCAAAAACGCCCTGTTCTGTCAATCACATTTGACATGTCACTTCCTGTACGCTATTTTAGGAACGAGAGAAAAAAAGCTCGCAATCTGCCGTACGCACATGCGCAGTGTAACACCGACGCATGCGCGGTTAGTCAACATCGGAACGCAACGAGCGTACTGTTGTTAACGTGCGGCTCTGAATGAGGGCCATAATTCCCATATATTTGTAATGTGCATGGTACAGTATAATTTAAGTGGTTACATTTACAGACTAGTTTGTGCACAATGACTAAGTCTGCTAAAAAAGATTCAAATAATAAAACCTTATTTTTTTATTAAAAATTGGTTGATTACTGTATTGTTAAAATAAATGATGAACTCCCCATGCACAACAAACCAAAAGAGCAATTTAACAAACATGTAACAATTAACATTTTAATTTGCTTGTATTAGCATGTGTAGCAACTAGACTAATTGTAAATAATTATATGTAGGTCACCTAATTAGTTACTTTGGGATTTGTTGAATAAGAAAACACAGAAGGTTCCTCTGTTTGTTTTACATTCATAACAGATCCCAAAGAGATTTAAGGTGTAAGGATTCACAATGCACCTGAGGTCAGTTCCACAGGGATTTACGGTATGAGAAGTGACATCACCGTGGCTTTTAATTTAGGTTATTTCTCAAAGATCAGTTGTCCTAACAATTAGTAATATAATGCCAAAAATGTTAATGCGTTTGTAAACTCTCAGGTTATACTATACAGCACGATTTTGTTAAGGTGTGAAAATGTCAAATATAAGTTATCTGTAGTGCTCTTTATGTGAAATTATCAAAAATCATTAAACACATGAAAATATAAGTCCACAGGTAAAGTAAACAAAATAAAGAAATATGACTAATACTAACGACATATATTAATTACAGATGAGCGGGTTCGGATCTAAGAGATCCGAACCCACCCGAATTTGGGGGATCCGGGACGATTCGAGCTCAGCTCAGATCTCCCTGCCTGCCCCGGATCCCTGACCCGAGGCAAAACCTTGCAACCCCTCTGTCGAGTCGCGAGGTTTTGTTTTCAACGGGCTTAACGCTGATTGGCTGAGAGAGCCGTCTGTCACGGCTCTCAGCCAATCAGCGTTAAGCCCATTGAAAACAGCACAAAAGAAGAAAAAGAAGTTGGCGCCCATCATACCCCACCGCCAGCACCCCCTGCTGCCGACACCGCCGGCACCCCTACTGGCAGCATCCCCCACTGCCGACACCACCACTACCAACACACCTGCACTGCTGCCCAACGTACTGAGGACACCGTCAGTGACCCCCACACTGCCGACACCGCCAACACTCCCACACTGAGGACACCACCAGCACCCCTGCACTGCCGACACAGTCAGCAAAACTGCACTGAGGACATTGCTGGCACCCCTGCACTGCCGACACAGCCAGCAAACCTGCACTAAAGACACCACTGGCACCCCCGCACTGCCAACACAGCCAGCAAACCTGCACTAGGACACCGCTGGCACCCCCACAATGCCGACACAGCCAGCAAACCTGCAATAAGACACCGCTGGCAGCCCCGCACTGCCGACACAGCCAGCAAACCTGCACCAAAGACACCGCTGGCACCCCTGCACTCACGACACAGCCTGCAACCCTGCACTAAGACACCGCTGGCACCCCGCACTGCCGACACAGCCAGCAAACCAGCACTTAGACACTGCTGGCACCCCCGCACTGCCGACACAGCCTGCAAACCTGCACTAAAGACATCGCTGGCAACCCCGCACTCCCAACATCACCAGTACCCTTCACTGAGGACACTGTCAGCACCGCAGCACTGCCACTCCATGTACTGAGGAGGACACCGTTAGCAAAATTGATTGGAAATTACTGGAAATAAATGTTATTGAGGTTAATTATACTGTAGGAACCATTTTATGTGATTTTAGCTGTTTTTATGATTTTTTAAGAAAAAATCCAGATCCAAAACCAAAACACGAAAACAAAACACGGAGGTGAGGTTTTGGCAAAACCAATCCAGATCCAAAACCAGGGTAGATCCAGATCCAAAACCAAAACACGGGGTTGGCGCACATGTCTAATATTAGTGTATGTGCTATTATCATGTGACATAACAGTATGTAATTATATGACCCAAAGTGGGTGCTATTATCATGTAGCGTTAGGGATACCGGTGTAGAGACGCTATGACGTGGCCCGGTGCTTAAACATATCTTTGTAAATATAATGGCAACAAAGATCTCAGGATTTCTATTATATTGTAGTATTCATATCTTATTGCTGATGATTGTGTGGGTTTCTAGTCTATTCTCATACACTGTAAGGCGCTTAAGTAGAGATGGTAAAAAATTGCAAAAAAAAAATATCATAATCATTTTCAAGTACAGATTTTGTTGTGAAAACATTTCTGCTGGTTGTATTTTTTGTAAAGGTGGATTAATCCAGATGAAAGAAACACAATGTGCTGGGGTTTTTTTAGATATCAAAGTTGCAGTTCCCTTTCTTACTTTTTTTAGGGGAAAAAAACAAAAAGACTATTGGTATTTTCTGCATATTCAATGTATTTGGGGGAAAAAAAACAAGGTTTAATTTGTATGGGTGCTGCCAATAATAAATCAGATTTGTGATTTGCACTGTGGAGAAGATGGGATAGGGTATAGTGGGTAACAACAGTATTATTTATTTATTTATTACTAGAGATGTGCACCGACCTCCGTGTTTTGGTTTTGGTTTTGGATCTGAATCTGCCCTGGTTTTGGAACTGGATTGGTTTTGCCAAAAACTCACCTCCGTGATTTGTTTTTGTGTTTTTGCTTTGGATCTGGATTTTTTTCTTAAAAAATAAAAAAAAACAGCTAAAATCCCATAAAATTGGCCTTTTTTTGTTCCTACAGTATTAATAACCTCAATAACATTTATCTCCACTCGTTTCCAGTCAATTTTGGTTACCTCACAGCTCACAATATTGATTTTTTTCCATCTAGTTAAAGGGCCAAAAGGTTGCATCCAGCTTGCTGGCTCAAAACTGATTGATATAATTATTAATAAGGTTGAGGACTGTGCAAAGATGATGGTTGGGATACTCTTGAGGATAGAAGGCATGGGCCTTCATAGAGGACAAGGAAGTTGAAGGCCTTGCATTATTATGATGACTGCTGGCGGCAGCTACAACATGTGGTTCTTGGCCTTGCTCTCCTGTCATGTGATAGCCAACCACATTTTCTGCGGTCTTGAAGCAGTGTCACAAGCACCAATAGTGTAGCCAAGGTGCGGTTACAAAATTCACACACGTGCAGTCGTGCGCACACAAAAAAAAATATACAAGAGACACTATTTTTTTTTTCAGGTCCGGCACTTGGGCCCAGAGCACAGATTGGTGACGACTGGAGTCGGGCAGCACTAGGTTGCGTTGCTGTATCTTGTGTAGCTAAGCCTAACACGCACACACACACAGAAAATAAATAGACAAAAGACACTATTTTTTGGGGTGGTTTTGGGTCCAGAACTTGGGCCCAGAGCACAGATTGATGACGACTGGAGTCGGGCAGCACTAGGTTGCGTTGTCGACTTGCTAGATCTTGTGCGGCTAAGCCTAACTCACACAGACAATTATTAGAAAAAAAAACAATTGATTTTTATTTTTTTTTCAGCTCCAGAACTTGGGCCCAGAGCATAGATTGATGATGACTGTAATCGGGCAGCACTAGGTTGCAACTTGCGTTGCTAGCTGGATCTTGTGCGGTACTGCGGTTAAGCCTAACACGCACGCACACACGCACGCACACAGAAAAATATAAAAGACACTTTGATTTTTTTTTTACTATATATATATATATATATATATATATTTTTTATAGTCCAGAACTTGGGACCAGATGGACACAGCAGACATGAAAAACACCAGCCCAGGACACAGCAGACAGCCCAGATGAATCAGCAACAGCCCAGATGCACACAGCAGACAGCACAGTGACAGCTGTCACAGCACCAGCACAGAATGGATCAGCAGTCACAGCCCAGGACACAGCAGACAGCACCTCTCCCAGCCCTACACTACCCACCCTCCCTGTTCAGTCTCCACAGCCGGAGTGAAATGGCGTACGTCGCGTGGTCCCTTATATACTACATTGATCATAGAGATGAAAGCTTGCGAACCGCGAGATTTCATCTCTATGGTTTTGTCTCGATTTCAGAAATCCAAGTAAGGCGGGAACATCCGAGCCGGCTCGGATCCGACTCGGATCTGCTAAATTCGGGTGGGTTCGGATCTCTGAAAACCAAACCCGCTCATCTCTATTTATTACCAGTTATTTATATAGCGCTTTGCAGAGAAATCAGGATACTCAAATCAGTCCCTGCCCCAATTGAGCTTACAATCTATACTCCCTACCACATGTACACACACATACACACTAAGGTTAATTTTTGTTTGGGGACAATTAACCTACCAGCATATTTTTGGAGTGTGGGAGGAAACCAAGTTAACCGGATTAAATTTACACAAGCACAGGGAGAATATACAAACTCCACACAGTAAGTGCCAAGATTACTGATATCAATGTTACAGAAACTGATATAATGCTTAGGAGGAAGACTCATGGAGTGAGAGTACAGTAGGTGCAAATGAGCAAGGTGACGTTTTGCCCCAAATCTTCCATCTGCCCATTGATCTTTTATGTGATCTTAAATATTGGCAATCCTCTGTGATCCTCTGTGATCTTTTATTTTTTCCTATATAACATGTATTTGCAGTGGCGGAACTCCCGGAGACAATGGAGTCATTTGCCACCGGGCGCCAGCCATGAAGGGGGCACCTGGCTCCATTGTCCCCCGGCCGTTCCGGGCACTGCATGGAGGTGGAGCGCCGCTGATCGGCGCTCCACCTCCAGTGGCATAATTACGGGCGGAGCAGGGGGTGCCGGGCGCCCGCTGAGTGTGTTACAAGCGGGCGCCCGCTCCTTCTTTCCTCCCACCCCCGGGCACCAGCGGCAGCCGAAGCTCATTCATGAGCTCCGGCTTCTGGGCCCCGCAATGCACTATGGGAGTGATGTCATGACGTCACTCCCATAGCTCCAAGGAGCGGGCGCCGGGGTGGATGGCAGCAACAGTGGAGCGGGGATTAAGGTATTTTGTTTTTATGTTTTTTTGTGTGTGTGTGCACATGCGTGGGGGGTGCTCACTGCTGGGGGCCTACAGGGGGCATTACAGTTGTCACTACAGAGGGCTTACTACTGGGGGCCTACAGGGGGCTTACTACTGGGGGCCTACAGGGGGCATTACTGGGGTCACTACAGGGTCTTACTACTGGGGGCCTGCAGGGGGCATTACTGGGGTCACTTCAGGGGGCTTACTATGGGTGGCCTACTACAGGGGGCATTACTGGGGTCACTACAGGGGGCTTACTACAGGGGGCATTACTGGGGTGACTACAGGGGGCTAACTACAGGGGGCATTACTGGGGTCACTACAGGGGGCTTACTACTGGGGGCACTACGGGGGCTTACTACTGGGGGCATTACAGGGGTCTTGCTACTGGGGGCATTACAGGGGGCTTACTACTGGGGGCATTACAGGGGGCTTACTACTGGGGGTACACTACTGGGGTCACTACAGGGGCTTACTACTGGGGGCACACTACTGGGGTCACTACAGAGGCTTACTACTGGGGGCACACTACTGGGGTCAGTACAGGGGCTTACTACTGGGGGCACACTACTGGGGGCATTACAGGGGGCTTACTACTGGGGTCATTACAGGGGGCTTACTACTGGGGTCACTACAGGGTGATTACTACTGGGGCACTACAGGGGGCTTACTACTGGGGTCACTACAGGGGCCTTACTACTGGGGCACTACAGGGGGCTTCCTACTGGGGGCACTACAGGGGGCTTACTACTGGGGGCATTACAGGGGGCTTACTACTGGGGTCACTACAGGGGGCTTACTACTGGAGGCACACTGCTGGGAGCATTACAGGGGGCTTACTACTGGGTGAATTAATGAGGGCACTGCAGGGGCCTTACTACTGGGGGCACTATTGGGAGCACTACAACTGGAGGCACTACAGGGGCATTACTACTGGGACACTGCAGGGAGCATTACTACTGGGGGCACTACAAGGGCATTACAAATGGGGGCACTACGGAGGCCCTTACTACCGGGGGCACTGCATAGGGGAACAACTACCGGAGGTACTGCATAGGGGGACCATTACTGGGGGGCACTACATAGGCGGGCACTGCATAGGGGGACCTCTACAGAGGGCACTGCACAGGGGGACCACTACTGGGGGAACTGCATAGGGGGGCGGCAGCTGGGGCTGGCATAGGTGCTGGGGGGTGGTTAATTTTAATTGGGGGGGGAGCACCAACATTTATCTTGCCTCCGGGCACCTGGGATGAAGTTACGCCACTGTGTATTTGCAATATAGATCTCAGGCACCTGTGGTTAAACTTAGGATGTGATGATTATTATTGGTCATTTGCTGCTGAGAGATGGAAACGAGTGTGCACTTATTTAATTTCATGATGGTGTCTCCCAAAAGATTATCAGAGACATCAATCTGACCAATTTCCTCCTGGAGATATTTGTCCTGTCTAATACTTATTACTCACACTGAATGTATTAGCCAGCATGCAATAAATTAATTTATATCAAATAAGTATTTTATATTGATTAATTAACTGACCCAAGATTCATTATATAAATGATTCTTGATGTTGTGAATGTAAAATTTTAATTGTTTATTGGTTATTGTGAAAATATAACTTTTCCCACAAGATGGCGCACTTACATTATTTTCTTCAATTATATAACCCAGCACTTTCCATTTCTATACTAAATATTTAAAATTATGATCGGTTGTTAGAATTTCTTGTCTCTATTTTGATTATGGATTTCTAATAAATTTTAACAGAAATATTACAAATGATAAGGTTTATAACTTGGGGAAAAATTATACACAACATACGTAGACTGTAAGAAATGTAACAATACTAATGTAAACAAATATATATATTAGAGATGTGCGGTTCGGGTTCCGTGGAATCTGAACACACCCGAAGTTAGTGGTTCTGAGTCGAACCACGCCCGAGCTTGGGTCTTCCCGCCATGTTTGGACCCCAAAACAAAGTAAAACTTCTAATCTTCTCAGCGTCGAATCACGTGTGTTTTGGATTGCATATAAAAGTTTCTCCCTTATGATTGGTCGCCATTTCAAACAGGAGAGTGGAGGGAGAGGGTGTGGACTAAAATAAAACACTGTGTTGAGTGTTCAGGCACTGTGTTAACAAATATAATGTCAATAAGTTGCCATTACTAAGATTGCTGTGAGGCACTGTGTTGTGTGTTCAGGCACTGTGTTAAAAAAATAACTTCATTAGGGTGCCATAACTAGGAGGCACAGTGTTAAAAAAAAAACCTGTAATATACTGTGAAAAATGTGTGCGCTATATAAATAACTTATAATAAATAAATTGTGTGTTCGGATGAATGACACAGTGTACTATTCTCTGTAAGGTAGTGTCCCCCATCATCTTTATCCCAAAACAATTCTCAAATTGAAAAAACAAATTCCTTGGCTGGTGTCAAAAATAAAACCAATCATGGATCAGTCAATAGAAGAGCCGGAGCAGCAATGCAGTAGTAGTGCTGCGGCTACTCCCAGTCATGATAGTACTTCAACATCTACTAAAGTTGGTCTAGGGGAAAGACAGTTTAAGAAAGGGCACCTGAAATCTAAACAATACTTCACATTGTCAAAGAAAACATCACCTCTAATAATAAAGGGGAAGTTTACTGCCAAAAACATATTATTGCCAACATTCTATATACTACACACAATGGCAAGGAAAGGCTCAGGCCAAAGACCTCCTTTGCGAGTGGTGGTCCAGCTATAGCTGTTTCATGCACTAAAATTACTATTATGAAAGCCCAGACCAAACACAGGCATTTTCTGAAATCTCACATGCAATACCTTGTCACCTAGAAGTTTACATGTGTCATCTTTAAAACAGGCAAATCAGGTCACAAAAAAACTAAGGCTGAAGAACAAACTGTGGGCCTGAATCAGCAGTGCACTGCTTAATGCAGATTCCCGATGTTTGGGAATCAGGGCAGGCGTCAGACCCATTCTGCGCATGTGCAGAATGGGTCTGTGAGTCCACTTACTAACTGGCAGCAGAGTGTCAGTGATTGACAGTCTGCTGCCATTTGGGGGTGGGGAGGGGACGGCGACAGCCTCCATTACCCGAAATGGAGGTGCGTTGCCGCTGCCTCAAAAATGTCTTGGCTCCCAGTTTGTTTACCTCTGAATCAACAAATAAACAGATGTGGTCGCCTTCTAAACCAGGAGGGAATTTTTACTGTAATTACAGTAGATGCCTCACATGCTCTTTTATGCAGAATAAAGACAAATCCTGTACTACTTCAGTCACGAAGCAGACACATCCCCTAAAGACCTTTGTAAACTGTAATACAACTTATGTGGTTTATTTATTACAGTACGATTGCGGTCTACAGTATGTGGGCCGCACTATTCGCCCTATGAAACTATGCTTTTTGATACATAGGCAAAATATTTTGAATAAGGTCACAAATCATAGTGTCCCACTGCACTTTAGAAATAAACATGATGGGGATCCTTGTGGACTAAAACTGTGGGGTTTGGAACATGTAGGCAATACTTTTAGGGAGAAGACAGATTTAGAAGGCTATGCATGAGAGAGACACACTGGACTCACACCATGAATTAATTGTATCTGGAGGGCCTCAATGAGGTAGTAGATTTAGAGTTTTTGTGAGTAAAAGGATTGGTCTTTTTGTATGTAATTTGGTGTGATAATGAGGTTATCTATAGCTCAACTCTATTGGACATGCCCTACCTGGGCTGATTATGCTAGCTATGCAGGATTGAGCCTGGTCAAGATTTGGATGGGAGACCACCTGGGAATATCTAAATATTTCATATATATATATAGATATACTGTATAAATGGAGTTCTTTGCCTATATAGAGTGAAGGACACTATTTTTATTTATCGGATTATATTAGTTAGCCTGCCAGTTTTCTGCATGCAGTCTTCCACACAGCGATATATCTTTAAATGAAACATTTATCCTATTCACTTTGTTATTATTTTTTTTATTATTGGTGCAACTCTCCATGTGTATATATATATATATATATATATATATATATATATATTATATGTATTTTGAATGCCATATATTTCATGTACTGTACTTGTATTCATTATATTTTCTTTATATATATGGTTTAAGATATTTCAGCAAAGTGAGTAATACATCCTCATATTGTTGGCTGTAATTAAGCCCTAAAAATCAGTTCAGATACTTGAGTACATTACACAAACTAACAGACACTTGTGTATGGAATTAAGATCAATTATGTGCTTTTTTGGATTGGACAGACTTTAGATAAATACATATGATGGTGAGACACCCCATATCCTTCTGAAGTAACTATCTTGGATAGAGAAATGCGTTAAGAACTTGTGGGGAACACACCCCCTATGCATTTAGAATTGGAACCAGCACACCCCTCGTTATCAGCCAAGCACCTGACCACCATTCTATGGAGAGCTATCCTTGCTATTCAACCCCAAGAAATGAGCAGTGATCTCTAATCTGTGCAGAGCCCACAGTGCAGTGTGGAACATGCACTGACATAGTGGTGCTGTGTGACAGAGCTCTGGGGAACAACGCAGTGAGCCATGCTGCACATTGTGCTGCCGAAGTGGAGGAAAAGTGTATACTGTCACTGGGTGAGAAACATCAGCAGCCCTGTATGTGTCATGATTTGTATATATGGACTGGACACAGTGATTCATAGCTGCATTATGTGATTTACAACTATTGGGATCACTACAAACAGCCTGCAGTATATCCATATTATAAGCTATACATCTTTATCTACTCCTACACCTTTATTCATCTCAAGTCAGTGTAGAGACATATATATATATATATATATATATATATATAGTTATGGTCACTTGGGCCAAAAGAGGGTACTCACCAGTATAAGCAAATGCCTTTTTGGACTGTCTTGACAATGACCCTCTGGGGTCGAAACATTGACTTATGAGACACCTGTTGAATCAATAAAGCCTTCATTTTACTTATATTGGTGATTGTACTTTTTTGGCCCAAGTGACCATAACTTTTTCTATCATTGCTACAGGGACTGCCTGTTACCTTAGTGGAGCGTCCCTTTGCTGAATTTTGATGGTATGTGAGTGCGGACTATTGGGACTATATATATATATATATATATATATATATATATGCACTGTATGCTATCATTGGATATATCCTTATTATTGATTGTGAGATCTACAGGGGTCTGTTTAAAGAAAAAGTTTATTGCAATCGCTTTTTGATGCATTGAAAGGAGACAAGTGACTATCAGATTCATGTGCACAAGAGATACATTTGGCTGAATGTGGTATTCTACATGAAATCATTACATGTGAAATTCCTGAATATTTATACATATATGCAATATTGTTGTTTTATGGTTTCCATGTGGGATGATCATCCCTTTTTATATGGTAGATTATATTTACTTGTTATAAATGTACTTTTTAAATGGAGAGCTGCAAATTGTATATTGTCTCTACTGGAGTTTGGCTGCTCTATCAGATTTGTCCATGTGGACAAGCTTTACTGGTCAAACTAAAGTCAACATGACTGTGACAGCCCACTGGGTGGGTGTACTGCCTTCAGCAGCAGCAGCAGTAGTATCTAACACACAACGCCAGTTCATTCACAGGCAGGCTACTCACTGTATCACCAGCTTCACTAAGAGGCATACTGATGTAAACCTGTTATAAAAACTCAAGGAGGTCTTAGCAAAATGGTTTACCCCACTAGTACTCTCCGGTAATGCAAGTAACACTCTGCGAACATTACAACTGGGTGAATTTAAATACATCCGCTATTTTGCCCACACAATAAACTTGGTGACTCAGAATTATTTTAAAAATGAACGGGTGTTCAGGAGATGCTGTCTGTGAGCCGAAAAATTTCCAGACAATTTAGCATTCAGCAACCGCATGTAGAAGATTGCAGTGGCTGTAAGAACAGTTAAATATGCCATGCTACCAACTGAAGCAAGAGGTAGTTACAAGGTGGAATTACTTAAACCCTTTATATGTTTCAGCAAATGGAGGAACAGCAACATGCCATCCAAACCTACACAACAAGCCATGACATGGAGAGGAGGAAGAATATACTGTACCCTAGTCCAGCACACTGGAGAATACTCTCTATTTTATGCAAGCTACTGAAACCATTTGAAGTAGTGACTAATGAGGCAAGTTCAGACACTGCCAGCCTGATTCAGGTGATTGTCTTAATAAAATTACTAGAAAAGCAGCTAGAGAAAATGAAGGAGGAGAAGTATGTTGGACTTGTAGATCAAGTTATTTGTTAGCTTCACCAGGACCAAAGGGTTGTCAACATCTTGCAATTGCATCACTACATTTTGAAAGCTATGCTTGATACTAGGTTTAAGTCATACATAATGTATTTCTTTCCAACATACACAGATTTTAGTAGATGCAAGTGCTCCTTGCCAGTAAGTTGTCAGCTCAAGTGGTACATGCAATGACATCGTCTCCTGCTTTAGTTTCTTCTGAAAATGCTGCTGCCAGGTAAAACCATTACCTTTTCCAAGAGACCCACTGGTGATGAAGATGATGAGTCATCTCAATGCACCAAAGTGAAACACCATTTTGACATTTGGTCAGGCTTAAAAGATTTGCCCAAAATTATTTGCACCTCTACCATGACTCAATATGATACACTAAGCATCGATAGAATGGTGCAGATTTATTTTAATGATAATGTACAAATTAGCATATCACACAGTCATTTTGATTACTGGGAGGAAAAAAAAGCAATTTGGAGTCCCTTGTACAAACTTTGGTTTACATAAGCCCACCCTCCAGTGTGTACTCATAAACAGTGTTTAGCACAGTAAGGAACCTTGTGAGTGATTGGCATGGGAGGCTACTTACTCAAAATATGGAAAAACTTATGTTAATACAAATTTAACTTCAAATTCTATAAGTATAGAGATTTCTGTAATGGTGGATTCCAGTGGAGATGAGCAAATATTGTGGGATGATGTTGTTAATACTGATGAGGATAAGGATGATAATAGCATCTTCCCAATGTAGAGATGACTAACAACACTGTTAGATACTTTAAGCCTATTGGTCGCTTGTTTTATGGGGCCCAAATAAACCAAGCACATCAGCCACAAAAGTAACAGTCCTTGTTGATGAAGTGCTTGGTTTGTTGAACTGTGCATGTCCTGGGTGGGGGGGCCCAAGGATAAATTCACCATATACCACTCTTCATTATAGGCTTTGCCAAGATTGTGTGTTTGACAAATAGTGTTGATTACTGAACCTTACAGTGTTTTTTTGTATATGGCAATGCCATCTTTTTTAGATGCTTGTTTTTTAAAAGTGTTTTCAGTTTCTCCAATTTGTCTGTTTTAATAGTTATAACAATAATCAATCAATGCTTTACCTGGCTTCCACTAAATACTCCAACTCATTTTACCTGTGCTGGCTTTGGAACTCTGATCTAGTAGTTGATTAATGAAAACATTCTATAGCATTGTGTAGTTTATATTAGGGGTGAGCGGGTTCGGTTTAACTCGGATTTACTCGAATCTTTAAACGGCATTTTATTGGCTATCGCCTATCATGTGTTTTGGATAGCCAATATAATAAATCCGAATTTGCGGTAAAGTGGCGATTAGAACTGAGTAAATCTGAGTAAAGCCGAGCCTGCACATCCCTAGTTTATATTAAACTGCCATCCTGTCCGCCACTGCAGTTTCACACTGTTTCCTAAATTCCTAAATATTGTAAGCTGTGTAGTGATCAAACTTGACTGGTAATTACTGAAAGTGATTGTTATTCAGGCTAACAATACTGTGGGAACAAAAAAGGTCCAAATTATATGATTTTGTCTGTTGTTATAAAAATTTAAAAGCAAAAGCCAGATCCAAAACCAATGACGATGATATAGAACCAAACCAACACTGCAGAGGTTCCCAAACTTAGTCTTAAGGGCACCCTAACAGTCCAGGTTTTAAGAATATTCATGCTTGATCACAGGTATCATTTAAAGTATCCAATGTTCCTGAGGGATCTGTACTGAGGATGGAGGCCCTTCTGGGACACTTAATGTTTCAAATTACTTGGGGTATATTTACTAAAGTTTCGATTTTAATCAATTTAAAATTGATCTGAAATATTCAACATTGATGTTGTATTTCTGGAGCAAAATCACACATTTACTAACAGACAATTTTTTATTTCATGATGCATCCAATCAGAAATGCCCACTGGGAGGCTGCTGGAATATCAACTTCAAGCAGCTGAGAATCTCACAGGGACCTCCCAACCTTTCTTCACTCTCGGATCCTCCGGCACTGCTTGGCAATCACTGCTGGTCAGGGGAAACATAGCAGAGTCTTGGCACCCAATGTCTACACTAATTATTGATGCATATCGTTTGCTCAATACATCAATAAAAATCAATATTTCTTGATTTACAATTTTTATGTTTTTTTAATTTTTATTATATAAAATTATGTTGGATAAGTTTTATATAGTTATACCTATTCCATTATAAAAATCCAACAATTTCTGAGTGATTTTTAAAAAAAATATTAACCAAAGTGTTAGTAAATGTATTCTGTAACCCTATAAACACAGCATCAATGTTAAATGATTTAGATTGAATTTAGATTGATTAAAATCTATTAAAATACTATTATAATTTCTTTATACCAAGGTTGACATCTACTTGAAACTGAAGGTCCTAAGAAAATATATGGCTTTTTTATGTGATATTTTTATATTGCACCTGCATTGGATTTTATCTACTTGATGTTGGCATATTTACCAATCTGTATACCAGTATACTAACACTTATGCTCCAAATTACTCTTTTGTATATGATATTCTCCACCTGATACAGAAGTGCCCAGCTATTTTGTTACCCCATAGGCTTATCTCTCATGCCACGCCACACACCACGCCATGAGTTGTGCCACACAGAAAGTTTAGTAATGTAGCGTAGCGTAACGCTGGAAAAAAGTCATTACGTGTAATACAACTTTTTGCCCACCAGGTGTCACTTTTCCTAAACTACATAGCGCATGCGTCTGATTTCCAATGTATGTTCTGTATCACCGCCCGATGATTGGCTGACAGAAGCAGTAATTCGGTACACTACACAGTATTACAGCGTTTTCCACATAGAATCAGGAATGTATAATAAAGCGGCAGAAAAATGTCTAATAAAGGTTGAAATAATTAAGCTCTGTATTACACACTGACTATGTGGTTGAAATCACACTTGCGCCAATGTAAATACTGTCGGCACTGTCCCAGACTTAGACATTGTAGTGGTTTCATTACTTGACAAACTACAGAACTGTAGTAATGGGTGAAGCATGTAGCCTAGCGGTCTAATGCCTAGTCTCAGCACTTCTTCCTTCTTCTTGTCCCGCGGGTTCGAGACCTTGAAAATATATATATATTTTATTATTATTTTTAAAATATTCACTTAAAATATTCAATATTCAATACAGTACATGTGGAGCGCATGCCCAGTGCTTTGGGAGACAAACAGCGAAAGTTGTATTTTTTATTACATACTATACCTTAGAACGCAAACTTGCGTCAATGCCGGCGCTGTCCCAGACTTGGACACTATAGTGATTTTTATGACCAGCAACTGGTAGTGGGCTCTGTTTGAGAGAGAGGGCTCTGCATTACAAGCTGACTGTGCATTTAAACCGCAAAATTGCATCAATGTCAGCACAATTGGTGCTGTGGTGGCTGTTAGCCAGCTCCGAGGGGTTACGGTTTAAGCCACAAAATTGCGTCAATTTCAGCACGGTTGGCGCATGCCCAGTGGAGGGGTTACAATGACAATGGAATGTGTGCTGCATGCCCAGTGGAGCCAAGCCATAAACCAAGTTGCACTATGCTATGGCATATGGAAGATCATCTCTGTGCATGCACAGTTGTCTGCATTCCTACAGTACAGTACTGTATGCTGTTGAATTTTCACACTTGTGCGATTCTGCGCTGTCCCAGACTTAGAGTATTTATACACAATAGTCATTTCATGACTTCAGAAAGTGCTACAGTAGTGGGGTCTGTTTGGGAAGGAAGTCTCTGTATTACAAACTGACTGTGCATTAGAGGGCAAACTTGTGTCAATGTCGATGCTGTTCCAGACTTGCAAACTTTAGTGATTTAATGAGTTCAGTAACTGATAGTTGGCTCTGTTTGAGAGAGAGGTCTCTGCATTACAAACTGACTGTGCATTTAAACCGCAAAATTGCATCAATGTCAGCACAATTGGTGCTGTGGTGGCTGTTTGCCAGCTCCGAGGGGTTACGGTACAAGTGGGATCTCTGGCGCATGCCCAGTGGAGGGGTTGCAATGCATTGCCAGTGGTGCCGTGCCATAGCCATACCCTTGTAGCGCTATGCCATTGCGTACAGTATGGAAGATCATAAATTAGCGGGTCATGATTCACACACAGTGAAAGTGGGATCTCCGTATTACACACAGACTGTGTAATAATAATATTAAAAAATAGAAAGTGTAACCTTGACTGTGTAATAATAATAATAATAATAATAATAATAATAATAATAATAATACAAAAAAAAGTTTAACCTTCCAGGTTTCGAACCCGGAACCGGGTTGTACAGACGTCTGCAATGTAGAAGTTCGATTTCTTACCTCTACACTACAGCCGCCTGATTACTTCATCATACTGTAGATGTCACATAAAGTACTATACTGTACAGGACAGATGCAATTCTTACTAGGACAGACTTGTGGGCAAGGGGTTAGGTGATCCGCCTTGCTTACACTTCTCTCCTTCTGTTCGAGACCTTGATAATTTTTTTTTTAAATGTTCACTATAGTACTGTAGTTCAGTAATGTTATCCAACCCTTACAAAACTCAATACATTATACTGTATGTACTGTAGATGTGCCCAGCTACAGTACTGTAGTTTGTTGCTCCATACACCATATAGCTCACTGCTAGTCGCACACTACACTGTGGCGTTTTGAGTTTCATAGCACTGCGCATGCCCAGTTGTCTGTATTATTGTAAGTACAATACTGTTGGCACTGTCCCGGACTTAGACATTGTAGTGATTCCATGACTCTAGGAACTACAGTAGATGCAGTAGTCTAGGGGGCTAATGCCTAGCCCTACTGCATCTACCATTTTCTTGTCCCGCTGGTTCGACACCTTTAAAATATATACTGTATCATTTTATTTTGTTTTAAATCTTCACTAATACATTATCCAGAAATTCTGGCATTTCTATGCCACAGTACTTTATGACAAAAAAAAGTAACCTTGACTGTGTAATAATAAAAAATAAAAATTGTAACCTTCCAAGTTTCGAACCCGGAAAAGGGTTGTACAAGCGCCTGTAATGTATTGGTTTGATTTCTTACCATTACACTACAGCCGCCTGCAATACCAAGGTTGCACCTGGCTTGAATGTGTCCTACAATACTGTATGTCATTGTATCTCAGGTGCATGCCCAGATCCATACCCAGGTAGCGCAATGCTATGGCGTATGGAAGATCACAGAACTGCACATGCCCAGTGGGTCGCGAGTCAAATGCAGCTAAAGTGGGATGTCTTGCTACAACGGGCTTGTGGACGAGTGGTTACATGTTCCGTCTCTCTACCTGCCTGTCCCGCCTGTTCTAGACCTTAATAACTTTTTTTTTAATTATTCGCTACTTATGTTCAGTATTGTTATCCAACCCTTACTAAACTCAGTACATTTTATATATTAGGGGTTAAATTTACTAAGATGGGAGTTCTATTAAGAAGTGATGTTGCCCATAGCTACCAATTAGATTCCAGGTATTATCGTCTAGAAGGTGCTACTGTAGATAAATGAGAAGTAGAATCTGATTGGTTGCTATGGGCAAAATAAAGTACAGTAACTTCTTAAATAGAACTCCCATCTTAGTCTTTTCACTCCAAGGGGTCTATTTACTGTACTAAGCAGTGTTAGGAGACAGAGTGAAAAGTGATAAGAAAGTGAAAAGGTGCCAACCAATCTGCTCCCAACTGTCATCTCACAGGCTGTGTTTGAAAAATTACAGTTGGGAGCTGATTGGCTGGCACCTTATCACTTTTTTATCACTTTTCACTCTGTCTCCTAACACTGCTTAGTACAGTAAATAGACTCCTTGGAGAGAAAAAACGAGATCGGCTAAAAAAAAGTAAATAGACCCCTAAATTGAATACGGCCCTCAGTGTGTACAGTACTGTATGTCTACTATACTGTATACTACTGTAAGTGTTGGGCAGCCGTGAAATCACTGGGATGGGCAACAGGGATACTGTACAGTATATGACTGTGGGCAGCAACCCCCATCGGCTGGCGCGCCTCTGGTGAGGGAAATCCTGGCCAATAGGAAGATACACCCCTGCATCTGTGTGTTATTGACTTTTTGTACCTTTTTAATGACAGATGCATGTGTTGGGTCTCAGACGCACTTAAAGACTGAATTACATACAATACAAATGCCAATTTTATAAATTAATGACAATTTTTATTTAACCTAACATACTGTACAGTACTGTACTGTAATATACTCTACTGTATGCAGATAATCACACCTTTTTAATACTGTACATACTTTAGATGAAAACAAAATTGATTTGCCAATGGTCACTGCATGATGCCAACTAGAAAAAGTAAACAAAAATGATACTGAATGGTCAAACACAGTAGTGTACAGTAAATTAAAAATATATTCTGTTACACAGTACTATACATTAGATTAACAGTATACAGTATGAATCTACAGTACTACTGTACTACATTTTATATACATTACTGCAGTTTTCTTACAGTTACTGTATGCTGCCCATCCACTAGACGTGCTGAAAAGTGCCCAATTACGACATTGCAATCATGCAGTCGTTTGTCAGTCTGTGATGAGCCTGCACTGAACAAGCAGTCATTCAGTGCAGACTCATCAATCATCTGCTAACATTGCTCAACATTGCTCAGTCCTTCCTCAATGCCGACCGATATGCCCGACCTGACCAAGGACTACACAAAAAGATTAGGCTTTTTACGTTAAAATCACCACTGGCACTTTTGGCCTCAGATCCAGAGTTTCACCTATACCAGGTGCAGACTCAACCTTGCACCGGAGGGCAAGGTCCACTGTATGCCCTGAAAAAAGAAGGATAGGCAGAGATGAACAGACAGTAAATGACAAACACACAGGTACAGTACTCACTGGAGATACTCTTGTTCTTCGTCCCGCTCAATCCCACACAGAGGTCCCTGTAGGAGAGAGAATATGCCATGCAAGGCCCTTTCCTGCTCTAATAGTGTGACACACTAATCTACTGTAACATTAATATCAGCCCTACTGTAACTCACCAGCCTAACAAACTACAGTATTAATGTATGGTAAAGTACATTTGGCCTCACAGAGGGCCTACATGTTATGGTGGAAGAGGCTTTGAGGAGGGGAACTTTTTTAGCTCTTTTGCTTTCCACCCTTGCTCTTTTGCTTTCCACCCCACTCCTGTCCTCCACTTCTTTCTTCATATGGGTCTTCCTCTCTTCAGAACTGTTGGTCTACTGTAATTTGGGTTTAATGTTCCGTTGGCCTCACAGAGGGCCTATCTGTTATGGTGGAAGAGGCTTTGGAGGGTACTTCTTTAGTTCCTTTCCTTTCCACCCCTGTAGTCCTCTCCTGTCCTTGTCAACATTGATTACAGCCAGTGGTATATCCGGTAAGGGTGTTCCAAATACAGTCAGTGGTGCTGGGGTGATCAACATGACAGGAGTTCCTGGTGAAAGTACAGGTATGCTTGCATTGTTGATCCTTGATT